>CM042143.1:90472707-90477707 GCA_023376005.1 Doryteuthis pealeii | reverse complement strand
AGGTGATTCTATAAAAGACTCCAGTCGGGTGAGATAGCCATTATCCAAGATTTTATGATGATCATCTGACGATACTGACGAGTGTATATACTAAGTATCTAGAAAAAGTTGACATTATTTGAAATGTGAATTTTTAAGTAATTACAAGTCCGAAGCAAACAACATTAAATAGGATTTATGTTGTATAATAAAAGATTTATCAAAATTTAAACAAGATACCCAGAGGGGAATAGAATTTAAATCGATTTCTCAAAGCCTCACAGTCTTGCTTTGACTGTTTTAGAGAATAGTTTAACACTCAAAATGGCTTTTCATTTCTAGGGAATGAAATCGTTGCCCCCTAAAGAAAATTGATTTATCATCAGTCAGGTTCCTTACCGCTGTGCTAAGGGAATTTCAACTGATAAATACATACGTACGTATATATGTAAAGCCACCAGAGAGTGTTCCATCCGTATTATAGGAGAGAACTGCCTTTTTAAGCTTAGTCGGCGTTCGTCAGCGAAAATTCCTCCAAAGTGCTTATTTTAGCACTATATATATATATATATATATTATATATATTATATTATATATATATATATATATATAGTGGTAAAGCAAGTTTTTTATGTGTGATGTTTGATGAATGTGATTTATTGAGCAGGGACTTGGTTATTTTTTGTACTTTTTCTAAACCAACATTCGCTTATCATCTTGAAAGGTCCTCTTTGCAACTATTCCTAAACCATTTCATCAACAATTCTTTCTTTTCATTCTTTAAATTTCCATGCTGTTGTTGTTCTTACCATTTTTTTGGTACCATCTTCGTCTTTGAGTTTTTGATATTCTTCATTTGTAAACACGCCAGTTCTTTAAACAACGCCGTTATAATTAATCATTATTTTTCTACCATTTCTTGATAACACAATCATCAGTGCTGACAAATGGTCTTAAGTACTTTCAATTTTTTTTTTCAAGTAAAACATTTGAACCAGGGTTGTCAAAGTTTTGGGACCGGTCACGTATGAAAAACATTTATATTATGAAAAATACCCCGTACCTATTACTTAACCATATCTAGATGTAGATATAGTATAAATGATTTATATATCTAGGTAATAAATTAAAATAATTCATAATAAACTATTTCAATTTTTCAAAATGCATATCAACATGTTATTGTTTCTATTTACTTTAACTTAACTGATCAAGTCATTTTAGAATATATATATATATATATATATATATATTATATATATATATATATATATATATATATATATATATTGTGAATAAAAAGGCCTTTAAAATCATGGGTATCACGATACCCATGGTTTTTAAGGGCTTTTTATTCACAAATAAATTTGCTCTGTTTATAATAATTAAACATTGAGCTCTCATACGGAACCTGAACTCTACAACAAACTACTGGTAGAGAATAGGACCAGCCTAGAATCACCTTGTATCAAGAAACTTGGTAACCCAACAAAGTATATATATATATAATATATATATATATATATATATATATGAGGAGTGGAGGATTTGAATAAATCCGACAAAATGTAATTGAGAATAGAGGAAACTGTGGATAAAACAGTACAGACAGCATAAATTCAATTGATATTTTGCCTCATACTGAAGAAGCTTCATTCAAATATCAATCGAATTTATGGGGTATGTGCTGTTTTATCCACATTTTCCTCTATTCTCTCTCCCCCCTCACTCTCTCTCCCCTCTCTCTCTCTCTCTATATTATATATTATATATATATATATATATATAGAAATATTTTGTTATATAAGGTGTGCTACAATAATAATAGACTAAGCGAGTTCACGTGGTTTGAACCTTATCCAATCAACAGCCCCGATGCGTGGCTGGTGGACTACTTAATCACTGATACTGAGAGACGTCCATTTGCAATCATTGACGAAGGTCTTTCAATACTGAGGAGCACCAAGGAACAACCAAAGGATTCCATACCAAGGATTATCGCTGGACAAGCGCTCTTGCTTGGAGCCTAAATGATAGCCCTTAAGATCATATCACCCAGTAAGTGTAAACTTCCAAATAGTAAATAGTTCCTCTCTCCTCCATTTTATGAATTGTCTAGAGTATCGGACCATATGACCTTAAGGCAGATCTTTTTGATCTCGATTAAAAAAGGACATGTTTTTCATTTACACCGTCAATATCCGGTTGTTGTAACATACGATTTTTAGATTGTTTTCTTTTAAATTATAAAACTAACCCCAAACCCTAACCCCTAACAAACATCCGTATATTGAACGGTGTAAATGAAAAACATGTCCTTTCTTAATCGAGATCAAAAAGTGGTGCCTTAAGGTCATATGGTCAGAGTATCTAACAAGGGAGACGGCCCAGTTATTTATTCACTTGGCAGCACAGTTATTTAATTGACGAGATTTCTGCAGTGCTTGATTTCTAGAGAGTTCGCCTTCTTCTACGCCACTACTTTTGATGGTGTCCACTTCTAATATTCCTAGTTAGTTGTAATTCTATTTTTCGCAAGAATCCTTATATTTTCCTGATTCAGTAGTTCTATTTCCTTCGCTCTTTTCTATTTTTACTTTTTACATCATGGCTAACTTTTCGATGCCAAATTCCATTCCAAATAGTAAATCCAGCATGGACAAGGTGTCCTTTTCCTTTCAGAAGACTCCATATTAAATTATCCACATATCTCTCTCTCTCTCTCTCTCTCTCTCTCTCTCTCTCTCTCTCTCTCTCTCTCTCTCTCTCTTTTATAGTAATTAGAAGATTAATTTTTCCCAGAATGCAACATTGATGGTTATTCATATCCGACAGGAATTTGTTTATGGCTTGTATCTATGACAACGATCCAACAAGAGGCAAAGGTTTTTGTAGTATGAAATGGAATTGCTGACCACATTTCAAATCCTGGACGTAGGAAATTGCCTGGTTGACCCGAGTTCAAATCCTCAACGAGGCCGTTTGCATTTCCCATAGCGCTAATGCTCCTTAGGAAAATATGCATCCAACTACTATACCTCCAGATATGGGTGAATAGGATGGCAGACTAGTCTCTTTAACCTTGGCAGGTAACCAGTCTAGGAGAAGGAAAACTCCGAAGTCAAACCTGTTAACTTCCGCTTAAAAAATTGATCTTGTGTCACATCCTGTTCATGCGATATATATATATATATATATATATATATATATATATATATATAGCATAATCTTTACAGATTGCTGCCGGCTTATGCACCACCCACCCTATGTCTCTAAAGACCAGAAGCTTGACTTACAGACTTTGTTACAAATTGCACAAGACACATTGTTTGTTCTTGGAATTTGCATGAATTTTCCCTGATGAGATTTCCTATGATTGACATATCCAGCCTTAAAAAGCAGAATCCGACCACATGTTTGACATTTCCAGCCCATCATCTTCGCACAAATAATTTTCCTTATAACTCCACTTTATCTTTTACATTCTACACCACTTAATTCAGTTTTTTTTTTACCATCTTTCCGTTTATTATACTTCTAACTCAACACCAATTTTATTTTTCTTATATTTCCATATTTCCCATACTAATTTTTCCTATATTTCCACTTCCGCTCAATCAATTTCCCATATACCTCCACCTTTCCACTAATTTTTCTTATGCCTCCACCATCCCTCCATTCATTTCTTATATACCTCCAGCTTTCCTATAATAGTTTCTCTTCTACCATAGATTCATTTTATATTTCACTTTCTTCTTTCTCGATCACCTCGGGGACCTTCTTCCCTGACAAACATGATCCCTGTCTAAAACAGGTTGGTTGGTTAGTAAGTTGGATTTTACGGCATGTTATCGCTTGTTGGGTTATTTTATGCCGAAGACATTTTGTTTTATTCATTCTAGTTGGGTAATCAAGTTTTTTCAAACTGAATTTTTAAAACATTATTAAACTCATTTTTTCTATTTGCCCCATGTACTACCACTCGGGTCAGAAATGGAACTGGGAGTAATGTGAATGAAGGGGTACTCCACGCTCCACAGAGATTCAGACTTGTAACTTCACAATTAGATGCAGTTAATCACCATACCCAGGACAACTAAAAAAAGGTAAGATCTGGTTTAATGCCCCCGTGCCTGAAGCGCCCCTGAAAAGGAATGCCGACGGAATTTAAGCAACTGTTAAAACCACCTCTCGGGCGTCTTGCTCTGGTGTAGCACCTCACAATAAAATGACCTTGTGTCGTATTCTAGCCTCGTAGTGGGTCGGATAAAATGCTTCTGTCTACAAATCTCTTCCGAAGATTCTTATAAACCACTTTGTTTTTCACTCTCGCACTCACTTTATAAGATCTTGTGCCAGAATTGCCTTTAGCTTAGACAGTATTTCTTCTTCTTCTTCTTCTTCTCTTCTTCTTCTTCTTCTGCTTATAAACCTGCTAACATGCTTTGGTCTTACCCTAGGCCTTAGGCACTCATTTACAAGATCTTGTGCCAGAGTTGCCTTTAGCACAGACAGTGTCCTCTTCTTCGTCTTCTTCTTCTTCTTCTTCTAAACCTGCTTTGGCCTTACTCGGCTAGGCACTCACCTTATAAGATCTTGTGCCAGAATTGCCTTGCTTAGACAGTGTCTTCTTCTTCTTCTTTTCTTCTCTTCTTCTTATAAACCGCTAACTGCTTTGGCCTTACCCTAGGATTAGGCACTCATTTTACAAGATCTTGTGCCAGATTGCTTTAACAGACAGTGTATTCTTCTTCTTCTTCTTTTCTTCTTCTTCTAATAAACCTGCTTGGCCTTTCTAGGCCTTAGGCACTCATTACAAGATCTTGTGCCAGAATTGCCTTTAGCTTAGACAGTGTCTTTTTCTTCGTCTTCTTCTTCTTCTTCTTCTTCTTCTTCTTCTTCTAAACCTGCCTTGGCCTTACTCTAGGCACTCACTTTACAGATCTTGTGCCAGAGTTGCCCTAGCTTAGACGTATCTTCTTCTTTCTTCTTCTTCTTCTTCTTTCTTCTTCTTCTGCCTT
>CM042143.1:90465207-90467707 GCA_023376005.1 Doryteuthis pealeii | reverse complement strand
TCTTTCTTTGTTGAAGAGTGTCTTTTCTTTCTTTTTTCTTTCTTTCTTTCTTTCTTTCTTTCTTTCTTCTCTTCTTTCTTACTTTGGTTGAAGAGTGTCTTTCTCTTTCTTTCTTTCTTTCTTTCTTTCTTTGGTTGACAGAGTGGTTTTTCTTTCTTTCTTTCTTTCTTTCTTTCTTTCTTTCTTACTTTGGTTAAGAGTGTCTTTCTCCTCTTTCTTTCTTTTCTTCTTTCTTTCTTTCTTCTTTGCTTAGAGTGTCTTTTCTCTCTTTCTTTCTCTCTTTCTTTCTTTCTTTTCTTTCTTTTTTCTTTCTTTGGTTGAAGAGTGTCTTCTTTCTTCCTTTCTTTCTTCTTTTCCTTTCTTTTCTTTTTGGTTTACACTTTTTCTTTTAGTTGATTCTTTTCATGTTTCAGTAACCTCTCAACTTATCTTGGTTCTTTCATTCACTTCCTTTCCTTCTTATCTTTGTCCTCCTCTGTCTGTCTATCTCTCCTCTCCTCCTCTCTCTCTCTCTCTCTCTCTCTCTCTCTATATATATATATTATTTATATATATATATATATATATAGTTACACCAGCAGAGCTCGTACGGAAATGCCTAACTATATACACACACTAAAATATTCCTATATATCGATTTACACTATGGAGACGCAATATTTGGTTTAACCAGTGCTACTTATGGTACTTATATACAGTGTATGTCAGTGCGTGTGTGATATTACGTATGTTGTAGTGACCTGTGACTCGGTGCGTTTCTGTTCCCCGTTGGATCTCTTTACTTCTGTTTCGTGCCGCCACTTGGCCCGTAGAGGCTCCATAAGCTGTTATTTTGCTATCACCGATTAAAGAAATTCTCTTGATAAGTGCCAGAGAGGCACGGCAGGCAAGAAGATAGGCCGATAAGAGGAGGCAAAAGATTTCAAGAACGAAATTGATAATTGACGCTGCGTTCAATCATAAAATACATAACAGAAGAAGAAAGAATGAAGAAGGAAGAAGAAGAAGAAGAAGAGAAGAAGAAGAAATATACGGTCAAGCTAGAGGCAACTCTGCACAAGCTTTGTAAAGTGAAGTGCCTAGATAAGGCCAAGGCAGAAGAAGAAGAGAAGGAAAAGAGAAGAAGAAGAAGTACTGTCTAAGCTCAGAGGCAACTCTGGCAAAGATCTGTAAAGTGAGTGCCTAGAGTAAGCCAAGGCGGTTTAGAAGAAGAAGACGAAGAAGAGAAGCAAGAAGAAGACGAAGAAGAAGACACTGTCTAAGCTAAAGGCAATTCCTGGCACAAGATCTTGTAAATGAGTGCTAAGGCTTAGAGTAAAAAAGGCCAAGCAGGTTTATTAGAAGAGAAAGAAGAAGAAAGAGAAGAATACACGTCTGTGCTAAAGGCAATTCTGGGCACAAGATTTGTAAAATGAGTGCCTAAAGGCAGGGTAAGGCCAAAGCAGGTTAGCAGGTTTTAAGAGAAGAAGAAGAGAGAAGACAGAAGACACTGCTTAAGCTAAGGCAATTCTGGCACAAGATCTTATAAAGGTGAGTGCTAAGGCTAGGGTAAGGCCAAAGCAGGTTTTAGAAGAAGAAGAAGAAAGAAGACGAAGAAAGGAACTGTCTGTGCTAAAGGCACTCTGGCACAAGATCTTGTAAAATGAGTGCAAGGCTAGGGTAAGACCAAAGCGTAGCAGGTTATAAGCAGAAGAGAAGAAGAAGAAGAAGAGAAGAAGAAGAAGAAGATATGTCTAAGCTAAAGGCAATTCTTGGTCACAAGAATCTAAAGTAGTGCGTAGGGTTAAAACAAGTGAGTTTATAAGAAATCTTCGGAAGAGATTTGGTAGACAGAAGCTTTTTATCCGACCACTACGAGGCTAGAATACGACACAACGGTCTTTTATTGTGAGGTGCTACACCAGGGCAAGACGCCGAGAGGTGGTTTTAAAGTTGCTTAGATTCCGCTCGGCATTCCTTTTTCAGGGGCGCTTCAGGCACGGGGCATTAACCCGATCTTACCCTTTTTTTAGTTGTCCCTGGGTATGGTGATTAACTGCATCTAATTGCTGAAGTTACAAGTCTGAATCTCTGTGGAGCGTGGAGTACCACTTCATTCAACATTACTCCCAGTTCATTTCTGACCCGAGTGGTAGTACAGGGCAAATAGAAAATGAGTTTAATAATGTTTTAAAAATTAGTTGGAAACTTGATTACCACTAGAAGTAAACAAAAATGGTTCTTCGGCATCAAATACCCAACAAGCGATAACATGCCGAAAATCCAACTTACTACCAACCAACTGTTTTAGACAGGATTGTTTTGTTCAGGGAAGAAGGTCCCCGAGGTGATCGTAGAAAGAAGAAAGTGAAATATAAAATGATCTATGGTAGAAGAGAACTTATTATAGGAAAGCTGGAGGTTATATAGAAATGAAAGGAGGGATGGTGGAGGCATAAGAAAATTAGTGAAGGTGGAGGTATTGGGAATTGATTGAGCGGAGTGGAAATATAGGAAAATA
>CM042143.1:90459213-90465107 GCA_023376005.1 Doryteuthis pealeii | reverse complement strand
GAGAGAGATGAAAGAAAGAAAGAAAAGAAAGAAAGAAAGGAAAGAAAGAAAGAAAGAAAATACCTCTCAACCAAAGAAAGAAAGAAAGAAGAAAGAAAGAGAAGAAGAAAGAAAAATACACTCTCAACAAAGAAAGAAAGGAAAGAAAGAAACTCTCCAACCAAGAAAGAAAGAAAGAAAGAAAGAAAGAAAGAAAGAAAGAAAGAAAGAAATGAAAGAAAAGACACTCTTCAACAAACAAAGAAAGAAAGAAAGAAGAAAGAAAGAAAGAAAGAAAGAAAACACTCTTCAACCAAAGAAAGAAGAAAGAAAGAAAAAAAGAAAGAAAGAAGAAAAAAATCACTCTTCAGCCAAAGAAGAAAGTTGAAAGAAAGAAAGAAAGAAAGAAAGAAAGAAAAAGAAAAGACACCTCAACGCAAACGAAAGAAAGAAAGAAAAGAAAGAAAGAAAGAAAAGAACTCTTCAATAAAACCAAAGAAAGGAAAAAAGAAAGACAGAAAGAAAGAAAAGAAAGAAAGAAAAGAGAAAGAAAAATGAAAAGAAAAGACACTCTTCAACAAGAGAAGAAAGAAAGAAAGAAAGAAAGAAAGAAAAGAACTCTTCAACCAAAGAAAGAAAAAAGAAAGAAAGAAAGAAAGAAAGAAGAAAGAAAAATGAAAGCAAAGACACTCTTCAACCAAAGAAAGAAGAAAGAAAGAAAAAAAGAAAGAAAGAAAGAAAGAAAGAAGCATAGAGGTGTCGAGAGAATATTGAAGACTAAAAGAAAGAGTAAATATAGAGAGAGATATTTACACGAGAGAGAGAGAGAGAGAGAGAGAGAGAGAGAGAGGGCATACAAAACACACACACACACAGAGAGAGAGAGAGAGAGAGAGAGAAGAGAGAGAGAGAGAGAGAGAGAGTTAAAAAACTTAAAGATAAGAAAGCAAGATATATAATGTATATGTGTAAGTATTATATAGTTACCTATATCATTATATATACACATAAACACATACACACAGATATATATATATATATATATATATATATATATATATATATATATATATATATATATATAAGTAAATACGTCAGCAACATCGTAGCTAAATAGCGAATAAAGCGTTAATTTGATACGCCAAATATTTTTAACATACATTCATTCCTTTGCAATACAGTTATTTTACTGGTGAATGTTCCGCACATATTTGAAATATCTACATACTAATACTTGTGTTCCATAATTGTACGATCGTTATCATCTTGCAACAGTCGCTGGTGAAAAAAAAAATTCCACAACGTCCAAGATAAAATCCAAAAATATAAATCCTGATTATCTGGGGTTGCTTATCCGCCGAATATTTATTTCTTATGAGTATCATCACACCAGCTGAATAATGGACCATTCCGTTTTTTATCATAAAGAAAGAAGGGGAAGAAATAGGACATGCTACAAAGAACAAATATAATGAAAAAGAAAGAAAGGGAGTAGGATAAAGATAGAGAGAAAGGGTTAGCGCAGGGAAGCGATAACGCTAATCTATTTCAATCGAACATAATGAAAAGAAGGAAAGAAAGGAAAAAGAGTCTGAAAGAGTTAAATCAAGATTAAGTTTTTCTTTTGACATATGGAAATATTTAGCAAGAAAGTTAAGAAAAAAGATATGCTACACAGAAAAATATATGAACAAGAAAGAAAGAAAGAGGTTGGGGGAAAGATAGAGAGAGGGGGTGAGATCGCGGAAGTAATAAGGTTAATTTGTTTAAATCGAATATAATGAAAATATGAAAAGAAGGAAAGAAAGAAGGAAAAAAAGAATGAGAGAGAGTTAAATCAAGATTATTATACTTTTTACATATTGAACTATTTTTTTTCAATAGTTCTTAAGTAAACATATCAAACGTAGTAATAATTAGATAATCATATTATGGTATGTCCACAGGTCCTGCTTGTTATACATTCAAATATGTTAAGTTTAGTTTGGTTTCTTTTTTAATGGTATATCAACCTTTCTAGGTTAGTTACTGTCAAAACAATCCTTGTAGAGGACCAAAAATGGTACCATTTAACGGTTAAATGGTACCATTTTTGGTTCTCTACAAGGATGGTTTTGAAGCACCGTCATCCCTCCAGCTATGACTTAAATTTTGACCCATAGCTGAAGGGATGACGGTTCTTCATACCTTTTCCAAATTCTGAATCCCCTTTCCTGAAAGTAATCGTAATTACGTGACTGGAGTTCAAATTTACTAACGATAATGTTGCAGTCCAACACTTTATCTACTACGCCGCAGGGATTCCCCTCCCTCTAAAATATATTAAAATCCAGTGCAACTAAGGGCTAATAAGCAGGCGACTATATGAACCTAAAAGTCTAACGTAATAAACAACACACACACACACACACACACACACATATATATATATATATATATAATATATATATATAGTGTCCCAGTACCGCTTAAAGTTTTCGTTGGAGTAGTGTTAGGTCCCGTAATTTAATCCAGTGTACTCAATACCTCGTAAGAAAATAGAGTTCTAATTTTTCACAGTTATATATATATATATATATATATATATATTTATATATATATATATATATATAAGTTAAGGTAACGTAGACGTAGAATTAAGGGCGCTTGTAAAAGTCAGTTTTTCGCCTATGCAATGCTCAGACCAGAGAGATATATATGACCTATCACTGATATTGAGCACTGTTTATCTAGGAATATATGAAACTATATATATATATATATATATATATATAATCCAAAAGTCTAGAGAAGAAATCTTCCTTACGCCACAAGAGTTTTATTTTAAAAAAAGACCTGTCGCAGTTTGAGAGCTCAATGTGTGCTCTTAATGTTAGAGTCACAGAGCAAATATATAAGTAAAGAAATAACAAAAGGCTTAGAGATTTAGCATTATAGTCTATTTTAGGGACCTTAGACAAAGTGTCTAACTTTCCCGACTAATCAGATGTGAATGATTAGTCGGGAGAGTTTGAATTGAACTCATGCTACATTCTTCCCGTGTTGAAGGGCTTTCATTAAATGGACTGGGTTCTTTAGCCTTGGACGGCAACCAGTATAAGAGAAGAAAAAACTCCGAATTCCGACCAGCTCTTATTTTCTTCAAAATTGACCTCATATAGCATTCTGTCCCTGGTAGCTAGTTTGGCTAAATACGAACTGGGTTCTTTAGCCCTGCTCTGGCAACAGTCTAGGAGAAAGAAAACTCTGAAATCCAACCAGCTGTTATTTGTTTCAAAATTGATCCGATTTCATATTCTGGTGGAGAGCTTGGCTAGATGGAGACTGGGGTATATATATATATATTACTATGGCAACCAATCTAGGAGATGGAAAACACTGAATTCGAACCACCTGTAATTTACGCATCCTGGTCGGGGTAGAGATGCTATGTAAATACACACATATTAAGATTACGTTTGAAAATCCAACTTTCAAGAAATAGAGGATATATCGGCTAAAACGATGTGTCAGAAACTATAAACATGAGCACAACTGTCTGAAAATCGAATTGAATGATACAAACACTCAACTTACAACTTTAAGCAATGAAATGTTGGTTGGCTGGATTTTACGGCATGTCAACCCTTGAAGGATCATTTCATGCCGAAGACGTTTGTTTTATTTATTCATTCTTGATGGGAATTCATTTTTTTTTAAACAGATTTTTCTAAAATCATTTTTTCTTTTTTAACCCATGGATGGGACCCTAACAGGTGCTACTGGATCAGAGTGGACCTGGGAGTAATGACAATGAAGGGGTACTCCACACACCCCTAGAACCCTAAGATTAGAACTTTTCCATTAGATGTAGGTTAACGTAAATCCCAGGACACTTTTAGTAATGAAAGAAGACCGTAGAATATAACGGTAGAAAGGTTGTGTTGTTGCGTAATCTATGTGGCAGAATAGATTATTGGCAACACCATGTAGGAGAATTCTGAGGGGCCAGTTTTTTCAGATCACGGAACGGAAAACTACTGGACAGTTAGAATCTCGCAAGTCGCGTGAGATTTAGTTAGTTAATCAGTTTACAACCAGACTTCAAGTGGGACAGACATGTTCAACTTCGGTTGTGACTCCGCCCGTTGAGTTAGTAAATGGGCAAATAAAACCTTTGATCAAATCAATAAGCCTTGTTAATTAATTCCGCATGCCCTTAGTTAGAAGACCCAACGAAGATACAAAGAAGAAAAGCAAGAACCTAGACGTTCACATCATGGCCGAAGTAGAGAGAGAAGAGAACAAGTAAGTAAACGACTATCTGTCTATCTGTCTGTCACTCTCTCTGATGCCTCTACTCTCTCTATTCACCCAAAGACTCTATCACTCATGTGTATATACCCAATGAGGGTATGTGAATATATAACAGTGTTAAGAATAACAAAGATGAAAACAATAGTATGAATATGTATAAAATAGAATGATCATCGTTTTTATCTCTAGAAAAATAAAAACTAACCTCAGATTTTTTTGTTAAAAAGTAATAATAGTATCTGACTCGTTTTACGTAATGCGTTTTGGAGTGACATCGGTAAAAAAAAGTATTTCTCCTGGGTTTTGCTCCGAGATGTGGGGGCGTTGGTGTAGTGTCTTTCTCTTCAGCGAAATCCAGTTCTATTTTCTATAATCTCTAAAGCAAAAAAAATAAATAAATAAATAAATAAATAAATCTTTCTCTATTCTGTATATAACCATCCGTTTCCAATGCAGTATAGCTGTGTGTCCAATTGATCGCATTCTCTAAAGCAAAATGAAATAAAATAGATGTAACTATGAACATATCTATCGAGTAAGTTTGCATAAAACATCTACCAATCTATAACGTGTCTTGTTTTGTTTTGCCGAAGGCCTTTTTTTTATTTTATTTACCTTCGTATTTTGTATTATGAGTTAGAATATATTTATCTTGGCTATTTTTTAAATACTTGCCGATTTACTTACAGTCTTTTTCTATCTTTTGCAATTTAATCTTGAGCTTTCAATTTTTTTACCTACATATACATGCGCATGGGCAAGAAGTTGAGAGGAGATTGTATATATATATATATATATATATATATATATATATATATATATACTGACACATATGTTATATATATATATATATAATTATGTTATATATATATATACACTGATGTATTGAATGAATGAATGAATAATATATATACTGACACATATGTTTATATTTTATATTATATATATATATATATATAATATATATATATATACATATATATATATATATATATATATATATATATATATATATATATACTGCCTCCCTCTCTTTTCTCTCTCTATGTATATATATATACATAATATATCTGAATATATATATATATATATATATATATATATATATTATATATATACAGAGAGGGTGAGAGAGAGTACATATGCACATATATGAATATACAGACATATACAGACATATATATGTGAGTATATATATACGTGTATGTATGTCTAAGGATATATATATATTTCATGTATATACAACACACATATATATATATATATATATATATATATATATATATATATATATATACATGTATATATGCGTATATGTATATATGTTTAGGTATATATCTATATATATATGTATATTTGTGCATATATATATATGTATATGCTTGCCTTATTTGAAAAAATATATATATGATAGGGTCGCAAAACATGAAGTGAACGGCCACAAACGACACAACACAGACACACACACACAATATAATATATATATATATATATATATATATATAAGTAAAGTCGTCGGGTGGCCAAAAGTCAGTATTAGCCAATCAGTGAGGGAGTCTATCCCCTTTTCGCTAGCGCTATACAAAGGAGATTGTTCATTAGCGCTAGACAAATGAATC
>CM042143.1:90451713-90454213 GCA_023376005.1 Doryteuthis pealeii | reverse complement strand
TCTCTCCTTTACCTCTTACCAATATACACACACACCTCTCCCCTACCTCTTACCAATACACACACACACACACGCACACACACACACAACCTTGAGTTTTCACTTCCGCTGTCGTTTATCGCTAAAGAAAAAATGTATACACACACACACACACAACCACATACCTAAAAAATGCACAATGTTTCCTTCAATACACACACTAACAGCGCTACATACTCACACCTTAAAATAGAATATTTGATGTCATATTTCAAAACCGTCTCCTTTTTTCAAACTTCAAATTTTTTTTTTTTTAAACAGACTGAATAACAAAGATTACCACTCACCTTTTCTCATCATTCTGTGATATATAATTTCTTATCTTATGCCCTGAAGATGATCTATTTAATAGATCGAAACACTGCAGCGTCGGCCAATAAACTCACTACTTAACCCATTTAAACCTGTGTTTTTTCATTTTTCTTGATATATTACACACACACACACACACGCACACACACACACACATATATATATATATATATATATATATTATATATATATATATATATATTTATAAGTCCCGCTACAGGTTGAAAATGTATCAACAAAGATGGCAGTTATGTTGAACTGCAATAAAAAAATACATTAATATTAAAACTTTAAGAGTCGAACTTTTATATGTTTTTTATGAAAAGATTTTATCATTTGTACAATGTGAGTTATTAAATGTTCAATTTTAAAACTGTTTCAAGACTTTGTGGACACCCTGCATATATATATATATATATATATATATATATATATATATATATATATATATAGAGAGGAGAGAGAGAGAGAGAGAGAAGAGCGAGACAGACAGACAGACAGAAATTCTGTGTTCTGGTTTTATGCGTTGTAGGAAGGGCATGAAATGTTATACATTTTAATGATAAACTAAAGAGCCTAGTCGCTAAGTAATTTGACAAATTATCACGTGTTCATATGTAAGTATCGACAGTGCGATAGAGATGGATAAAAGTGATAGAGAGATAGATATACAGGAATTGAAGTATTTCAAGATACCTCCCTAAATATTAGCACTTATATCCGTACTCGAAAGTAGGGAGTTTAGGGGAAGGATAATAATTTTGCAAGTACCTCATTTTGATTTTTTATATCTCTATTTTTTTTTATGCTTTCGCAATTAGTCTATTGCTCTTCCTTCACACACACACACACACACACACACACACACACACATACCTGTACACATACTCGCACTAATTTGCGCACTCACATATTTTTCACACACGCTCGCATACTCAAAAAACAAACATACCTTAGCACAAACACACACACATTCGGGAACACACACACACATATTTTCACACATACCAACACACACACACTTGCCCACTCAGACACACGCACATTCTCACATACACACATATATTCGCATTCTCAAAAACACTCGTAAATTCTCATACACTTACATTTGCGCACACACACATACACACACATACCAACACACATACCAACACACACGCATACTTGCGCACTCACGTACATACACATTATCTCACACACACACACACACACACACACACACACACACACACACACACATACATACACACTCGCGCACTCACGCACTCACGTGCATACACATTATCATACACTCACACACTCACACACTCGAGCACTCAAAACGCACACACACACACACGCACGCACACACACTCTTTCTCCGCCGACCCTCTCTCTCTCTCTCTCTCTTCTCTTCTCACACACACACACATACCAAAACACACGCATACTTGCGCACTCACATGCATACACATTACCACACACACACAAACACACACACACACACACACTCACGTGCATACACATTATCACACACTCACACACTAGAGCACTCAAAACGCACACACATTCTCACACACACACACACACATACAGACACACACTCGCGCACTAACATGCATACACATTATCACACACACACATACACACACTCGCGCACTCACGTGTATACACATTATGACACACTCACACACTCGAGTACTCAAAACGCACACACATTCACACACACAAACAAACACTCGTGCATTCAAAACACACAACACACGCACATGCATACACACACATACGCGCACTCAAAAATACACACATTCTCACACACACATTTATGCGCACGCACACACAAACACACAAAACAACACACATACACTCTCCGTCGACCCTCTCTCTCTCACGCACACACATACATACATACACACATACGCACACAACACACACACACACACAAGTATATTCATTTTGGCACTAAAATCTATGTACTTGTGCACACGCATATTCTAAAAATCTGTACGAATACTTTGCGGACATAAAAATAGTTTTCTTCCATTATGAAAACATTAAAAAAAAAACAATATTAAAGCTTTATAAAATGGTAGTTTTCTTTTATACGGGAAGAAGAATTTTGAAGAAAAAAAAAGGAATTGGATGAAGGAATTTATATTATTTTTTTCAA
>CM042143.1:90439213-90446713 GCA_023376005.1 Doryteuthis pealeii | reverse complement strand
GGTATACGTATGATTTGGTGAAAGCCAAAATATTATCACACAGACTGTTACTTTTGTTTAATGAAAACTTCACCATCTAACAAGAAAAACAAATGTAAAATTGAATATCCTAGTCTATCATCAGCTATACGTCAAGTGCCTCATTCAGTTAAAATCCCATTGTGGGACAGTAAAGCTTGAGAGAAGCATTGCGTAGAGAGGAATTGGCTTCCAGGATCTGACCTCAAACGTGTTGATCCCAACATTCTACTTGAGCCATTTGTTGACATAAAGAAAATTATGTTCCAACCTTGAACATGAAACTAAGTGTCTTGAAGCAATTCATTAACGCATTGCCAACTGAAGGCAAGTGTTTCAAGTACCACACTGACATTTCCTAGCCTGTCAATTGAAAAATCAAGGCCGGTGTGTTTGATGGTCTGCAGATTCGGGTAGTTATAAAAGATGAATATTTAATCGGGATAATGTCAAAACTCGAAAAAAAATGCTTGGTTCTTGACAAGTTCTTTACTTTGTCGAGAACTTGTGCATCAAGTTCCATTTTCTGCGTAGCTATCTTGCCAAAAACCTTCTTCAAAAGCCTGGGTATGGTCAGAAATGAGCAAGATAAATGATTCCACCGAGATTTGAAATTCATGGATGAATGGTATCAAAGTATGAGATGTAAATATGATGGCTGACTAGGGAGCATAATGTGACATTGTCCAGAGATTGAACACTCTAGACAAAAACTATATGTGTGACTTTTCACAGGCGGGTGGTCAAATGGTTAGAATCGTAGGAAATGGACTCGTCGACCCGAGTTCAATACCTTGTCCAAGTTGTTTGCACTTCACATGTCGCTAATACCCTTGGGAAAGGTATGAATCCAATTCTCCCTCCAGCTATAGGTAAATAGCAGCGCTGACTGGTCTCTTTAACCATGGATAGGTAACCAGTCTAGGAGAAGGAAAAATCTTAATTCAAACCTGCTAAACTCCGCTTAAGAAATAGACCCTGTGTCGCATCCTGCTCGTGCGGAGGGGTTGGTATATATATATATATATATATATATATATATATATATATATATATATATAATATATAACTTTTTACATGAACTACAATACCCTTTGTATGAACAAGATGAATTTATACAAACATTAGAGTCAAGCATTTTTCATTATTTTCCATTGTAAATATTTAAAAATATTTTTATAAAATAAGCTCAAATTTGTTACATGCAGTATTTCAAATGGTTTTTGAGACCAAGCGAGGGTATCCTGTTAGTTAAAAAGTTGATGTAATAGAGAAGAAAAATGGGAAATTTTTGGATTCAGAGGCCAAAAGTTTGTCAAAAACAAGACTCATATCTAACTCAACACAATTTGTGATGCTTAGAGTAATGTTTTATTATTTCCAATTATATATATATTTTTTAAACATTCCATAAAATAAGAAATTTGTTAGATGCTGTATTTTTATGTTTTTTGGGGAAAATCGGGGGTATCCTGTAGCTTAAAAAGTTTATGTGATATAGAAAAACTGGGATCCTTTTTAGATTCAGAGGTCTACAAATAGTCAAAAACAAGTGTCAGAACCAACTCAACGAAAATTGTCTTCCCCGGTGTCATATTTCACTAACATGATGACCATTATGCGACAGGAAAACCAAAAGAGGATTTATAATTGACCAGTCCTTCTCAAATCTTCGAATGGAAATTTATATTTTATTGTACACTTTTTGTATTACTATTTCTCCTCCTCCAGTTTTTTTTCTTCCTTGTTTCTTTCTTCTTTTTCTATTCCCATTTTGTTCATTTTTTTTCTTTCTTCTTTCATTGTTCATTTGTCTTTCACTTTCTACATTTTTTCAATCTTTTTCTACCGTATTTTTATTTTGTTCTTTCTTTTTCTATTTCTTTCTTTCTTTCATTTATTCTTTCCTTCTTACTACGTCTATTTTGTTCATTTTTATCTATCGTATTTTATCTTTTCTTTCTTTCTTTTCTTTCTTTCTTTTTCTTTCATTGTCCTTTCTTTATTTCACTTTCTACATCTTTTTTGATCATCTTTCTTTGACGTATTTTTCTTTCTTTTATTCTGTCTTTCTTTCTTGTAATGTTTTTTTTTCCTTGTCTCTTTCCTTCAATGTTTTTCCTTCTTCTTTATTGTTTCTTTCTTTATATCTTTCTCTCTTTCTTTCTTTCTTTCTTTTTTTTTTCTTTCTTTCTTTCTTGTAACGTTTTCCTTTTTCTTGTCTCTTTCTTTCAATGTTTTCATTTTCTTTGTTGTCCCTTTCTTTCTTTCTATCTATCTTTCTTTCTTTCTTTCGGTTTTATTTTCCGTGTAATAAACTTTTTTTCCTTTACAAACATTATAGTTTATCTTTCTTCCTTACTTTTTTCTATCTTATCATCTTTTTACCATTTATTTGTACTTTTCTGCTTTTTTTCGACATTCTATTTCGTTTTCTGCGTTCAAATGTGCGTGGGAGGGGTGGGTGTCTGTGAGAATGGGTGGGGCGGTGGTATGAACTCACAATTTTTCTTGAGTCTCCAAGGGACAAAAAATGTATATCTAAAAAAAACTTCGTATCTTGATAAATCTGTCCCCTTCAAGGACCTACGATTAATCCAGCTATTATTTTTAAGGGGTAATTGAATGAAAGAAAAAAAATAATGGAAAATGAAAGTATAAACGCAAGAGAGAAAGAAAGAGAAAACTCGGGAGAAATGAAAAATATTGAGAAAAAAAGGGAGACAATAAAAGGAGAAGGAAAAACGAAAAAATAAAGAAGCAAATGAGAAAATAAAGGAAAAATAAACATTGAAAGAAAGAGACAAGAAAACAGAGAGTATTACAAAAATAGAAAGAAAGAAAGAAAGAAAGGAAGAACGAAAGAAAAAGGGAATTTTTAATCGAAAACATGGATAAAGAAAATATTAGGAAAAAAGAAAGAAAGAAAGAGAGTGAGAGGGGGGAGAGAGAGAGGGGAATCAAAAATATTACAAGAAAGAAAGAATAAAGAGAGAAAGATAGAGACAACAAAGGAGAAATAAAACATTGAAATAAAGAGTCAAGGAGAAGGTTACGAGAATAATAGAAGAAAAAAGAAATAAATAAAGAGGCAACAAAGGAGAAATAAAAACAATGAAAAATAAAGACAAAGAAAAAAATTACATAACAATAAAGAAAGAAAGAAAGAAAGAAGGAAAGAAAGAAAGAAACAATTAAAGAAAACAAAGAATGAAAGAAAGAAAGAAAAATACTAAAACAAAGAAAGGAAGAAAACATTATCAGAAAGAAAGAAAGAAAGAAAGAAAGAAAGAAAGAAAGATTGGAATAAGACAAGAGAAGTAAATATAAAATAAAAATTGAAGAAAGAATACCGAGAGAGAAATGAAAACTAAGAGCGAAGATTGTTGCTACGAGAAGTCAAAAGCCATGAGAAAGAAAGAAAGATGGAAAGAAAAAAGAAAGTGAGAAATAAATGAATAAAGAAAGAACTAGAAAGAAAGAAAAAAAGGTAGAAAGGAAAAAAGTAAGAAAAAAAGTAAGAAAGAATGAAAGGAAGAGAGAAAGGAAGAAAGAAAGAAAGAAAGAAAAAAAAGAAAGAAATGAAGAAAGAAGCTCTGAATAAGTGAAACCACCGAAAGAAAAGCGAAAATAAATTGTACAAAGAGAGAACAACACAGAAAAAAAAGGGGAAGAAAATTAAGAAAAAAAAAGTTAAAAGAAAAAAAACAGAAGGAAAGAGAGAAATGAAACTACAAAATTACTTGACAAAATTCTGCCGAAAAACCGAAACCATTTCCAAAGAAAATGCAACCAAATTTAAAGAAAAAGAATGACGAATGAAAAATAGTGGGTAAAAAAAATGAAGAATTTCGTGAATCGCAAGTAAGAGCAACTCATGTTGGGGGGGGGGAGACTTTGCTATTCAAATTGCAACTGAAAAGAGTGGCGTCTGATATCGTGAATAAAGATAAGTTGAAGAGGGGGGGGGTGCATGCATCTTGATTCAATTTCAGGTTATCATTGTAATTCTGAAGTTGATTTAAGATAGATACTTTTCGTTTCTTTTTTTTTCTTTTCCACAGTCTAAAAGAGCAATTGAAATATTTAACGATCTAAAAAGACATTAATTGCCAGAGAATTTCTTTTCTTTTTTTACCGACTCCAGCTATTTTGCATCTACATCTAAAATTACTGTAAGCAACGTTTTAGGGCATAGAGTGCATTAAACAGGGAGGGATTTTACAAGCACATCCAATGTAAATATTCACTAGGCTTAGAGCGAAGAGGAGTTCCAGTGGTTTAGTGGCTGACGGACTGGTTGATTGGGTGGTTAGATTTACGGCATGTCAAACCCATTGGGTCATCTTATGCCGTAGATATTTTGTTTCATTCATTCTTGACGAGTACTCAATTTTTAAAAATCACCTTTTTAAAACACATTTTAAACTCCTGTTTTCTATTTATCCTAGAGATGAGACCCTAACATATTCTACCTTTTCTTTTCCACAGTCTAAAAGAACAATTGAAATATTTAACGATCTAAAATATATTAGTTGCAAGAGAATTCTTTTCTTTTTTTTTATTAACTGGAACTATATTGCATCCAAATCTGAAATTACTGTAAGCGAACTTTTAGGATGTAGAGTGCATGAAACAGGGAGGTATTTTACATGCACATCTTCATTACAATAGAGATTCAGTTTCCGTGTGCAACCAAAACTACGTCACTGTTTACGTCCCAATACTCTCATTATTGTTATTTGTTAACACGTGTTTCGATCAAAATTTGCTTACACACAGTATTCAATTCAAAATTATTTTATATATAGAATAAAATAGTAGAAAACAAAATATAAGGCATGAAAACAGAAGGTCATTTCCATTTTTCTCACTTACACACACACACACACACACACACACACACACACACAAACACAAACATACATACATACATACACAATATATATATATATATATATATATAAATATATATATATAGTTATATTTTCTGGTCGAAATGAAAATTAAAGCAGGATGACGGTTTGTTAAGTTTTTCTTTCTTTGAAAGTTAAATATTGCTCTGAATAAAATTTAATTTATTGAATATTATACATTGAGCTCTTTTTAGGAATTTATAAAAATCTTGTATGAGTATATATGTTTGCACCTACAGGAGCATACAGCGTGCAGTGAGATTTCCATGATCCCAGATAGAATCATCCCTTACTTTCCAGTCATTTGGATTACCTTCACACACACACACACACGCACACACACTACACACACACACACACACACACACACACACACACATATATATATATATATATTATATATATATATATATATATATATATCCGCTTAGAAAAACATTTTCTCAATTCTAGTTTGTTTTCTTGGTCATTATGTAGTTGGCTGTCTGGTGAGACTTGGTTCATTTCTTGAGTTCTGTTACGATTTTATGGGCCATCCTTTATGCTCCAAGCAAAAGCGCTTGTTCAGTGGAAATCCTTGGTAAAGAATCCTTTGGTTGCTCCTTGGTGCTCCTCAGTATTGCAAGTCCTTCGTCAATGATTGCAAATGGACGTCTCACAGTATCAGTGATTAAGTAGTCCACCAGCCACGCATTAGGGCTGTTGATTAGCTGAGGTTTATACCATGTGACCTCGCCTAGTCTATAATTTTAAGTGGTGTATTGTAGCACACCTTATATATCAAAATATTCCAACAGTCGAAATAATCTTATAATTGCCAAATGATGGATTGGTAAGTTTTTCTTTCTTATTGAAAGTATAAATTTTGCTCTGTATATAATTAATTTATTAATTATCATACATCGAGCTCTCTTAGGGATTTGTAAAAATCCTTATATAAATCTATAAGTGTGCACCAACACGAGCATGCATTGTGGATGTACAGGAGATATTGATGATCCCAAATAGAATTATCCCCAACATATCAGTCAATTGCACACTTTTACCTATATATATATATATATATATATATATTATATATATATATATATAAGTTAAGTAGTCAGGGAGACCTAAAGTCGGTATCAGCCAGTCAGCGAGGGAGTCTATCTCCTTTTCAATAGCGCTAGACTAAGATTGTTTTGGTGTCTCAGGTGGGGCGCCACACCTACCATCAGCTCCTTACTTTACCGCACAGATCCCTGTGCTACTCATACGCTGAGTACGGCGAGGACCGGTATCGAACTAGGAACCTTGTGGTTTCTAGCCGAAAAATGCTAAATAATGGACCATTCTGTTTTTATTACACAGAAAGAAAGGGACAAATATAATAAGAAAGAAGGAAGAAAGAGAGTAGTGGAAAGATAGAGAGGGGGTGAGCGCACGGAAGCGATAACGTAATCTGTTTCAGTGAAAGATAATAAAAAAGATGAAAAGGAGGAAAGAAAGAAAAAAAACAAGATTGAGAGATTGTTAAATCAAGACTATTATACTTTTTACATATTGAAATATTTAGCAATAGCTCTTAAGTAAACATATAAAGTCGTCGGGGTGGCCAAAAGTCAATATCAGCCAATCATCGAGGGAGTATATCCTCTTTTCACTAGCGCTAGACCAAAGAGATTGTTTTTGCATCTGAGGTGGAGCGCCACACCTACCATCAGCTCCTTACTTTACCGCACAGATATATGTGCTACTCATACACTGAGTTGGTGAGGGCCGGTATCGAACTAAGAACCTCGAGGTTTTTTGCCGAACGCTCTAGCGACTGAGCGAACCCGGTCCTTTAAAACATTGTAGTAATTGAATTATCATACTGTGGTATATCCACAGGTACTGCTTGTACGTAATATACTGACATTGTTGTCGATTTCTATTTCAAATTGTGGTTAATTGAAAAACAACATATACACCCGAAAAAACCAGCTACAGCCTTACAAAAAATGTTGAAGATTCGGTATTAGAATTTAAGTAACATTCAGTTCTAGGTACATACATTTATTTCATTTTTGTGAAACGTTCAGATAACTTTTTAGGTGGGTAGACCAATTTTTCAATGAAGAATGTTTTCAAGCTTGTCAGAAGATCGATTAATTTACTTATAGAATTTCAACCCATCAAGCGTTATTTAATGCCGAGATGTTAGGGAATCTCGTTTATTGTATATCGATGTGTTTGCCTCAATCCCGACAATACAGGCTACTCAGACTATACCATTCTTAGTAACCCGTGTAATGTAGGTGATTCCAGATTCTACAGAGGAATGCCCTCCAATTCCGCCTTTGTTAATAATAGAGACAGTATCTGCTGAACACCTCTCCAAGAAAACAAATTATCTCACATTCACTGTCAGGACAAATGATTTCTGATAATTCTAAAGTCTTGGTAAGTTTCACATGAAAACTCTCTAATCAGAACCTGAAAAAAAAAAAAAAAAAAAAAAAAAGCGAACATGAATTGTATTTTTCTGTGGCCTTTGTTGGTTTGATTTCATTTGTGTTGAGAGTTCATACTTTTATTTTTACTT
>CM042143.1:90421713-90431713 GCA_023376005.1 Doryteuthis pealeii | reverse complement strand
AGCGGACGTTCTTGTTGGCTCTCGAGATGTCGCTCTCGATGAGCGCGGAATCTTTATGGGTTGGGTTGTTTTAAATAAAAGACTTAAGAAACACAATAGGTCTTGTTGAATCGTTTAAACAAGAAACGACCAGCCCGAAGAAATGAGCCCCAAAAAGAAAGAAGAATCAACCCGAATAGAACAGCCTTACAGATGAGAACATGGCGGCTGGCGAGTTAGAATCAGTAGAAGAAGAGAGTAACAAGAGCCCTTATCATCTGTAGGGATTATCTTCCCTTTGAGTTGTCTGCCCGTTTAGTTTGCTGGTGCCCGCTAGGGGCTAGAGTATTTAAGCGCCAGGTTCAAACCCTTCTCCCCTTTTCCTGTTCCAGTAACCACGAGAACATGGGTTAGATTTTGGTCTACCCCTTCTCGTTGGGGCTCGCCCCCTTACATTACTGTAAGTGAATTATACAGCATGGACTATTCTTAGTCTCATGTCTGTACTTTTTGTATATCGTGTACCATTCATGAATGTGTATTTATCTTTCTACATGTAACTTTGTTTTACCTATGTATTATGTATCTCGTCTTATCCATGTGCTGTGCCATATTAAACGTTTTTGTCTATCAACCCTTTTCGGAGTCTTGTATTCAAATATATATAACTTTGAACCTTTCTTTCAATCTCATCCCATCGCTACTCTGTCTGTCTTTCTCGGTGATTATATACCCGAGATACTGAGTGAGTATATAACAACACTACTGATAAGTACCAAGCTTGAAACGTTATGGATAATTTAAATAATATTAGTTATGTTAAAATATGTTTAAACCCCTTCTAGATTTTCAATGAGATTTGAGTCAGGCGATTAATTTAGCAACTCTAAAACCCTGATTTTTTTCATCTTTAACCACTTGTTTCTCTTGAGGGAAAACACACCCAAATCATTATGCTTCCGCCACTGTTTGATTATTGCGATATTTTATGAAGGTTATACGACATTAACTTTATTCTCCAGACATATTTCGAACTGTTTTCACTGAAGAGTTTATTTTTAAATCTTTTCCTACCATAATAATAGAAAATAGGAGTTCGTTGAAATAGGTAGAACATATTATTGCATAATCTATGTGGTAGCATAGATTAATGACAAACACTTGTAGAATAAGGGGTCATTGGCTTTCAAATCAGAACGTAGACGGGCAGGTTTCCGTGGAAAAATACAGATCAGTGGTAAAGGCGGGAATCTCGCACGTCATGTGATTTGACTAGTTAGGTAACCAGTTTCAACCAAAATGCGACGCAGTGCAGACGTGTGACTGCGGGATTGAATTCAGACTGCGCGGTGAATGAAAATGGCCAATACCGAAATAAAATCTTGTATAAGTAAAACCAAGTCTTGTTAGTTAATCATGCATGCCTTTAGTTAGAAGAAGGTAAGAAGAATCTAGACGACAAGAACTAAGAAGAGAAAAAGAAGCAAAGAGGAAACAGACTAGACGATCACGGATGGCCGAACGAAGAAAGATAGAATGAAGAACAAGTCTCTCTCTCTCTCTCTCTCTCTCTCTCTCTTCTCTCTCTCCCTCTCTCTCTCTCTCTCTCTCTCGCTAATGTCTCTAGATACCCCTCTCTCTATCACACAAGAACACTCGTGTTTATAAACCCACAATGGTAATATAACAATATAAAAATTGCAACTCCATGAATGGCTAAATTTTTAATATTGTTCATATCACTGAATGGGTATATTTCTTGACACAGCTGCTCCAATTTTCATGATTTTACGGCGTTGGACTTTTGGATTAAGAAATCTTGGTTACTCCTGTCCTAATGGGGTAGATGCAGCAATTACGCCCATAGGATGGAAGTCTTTTTACCTTCTAATGTACAAACAGTGGTTTACGTTTCATAATTAACTTTTACTAAAACTGATTCTTTTGCAGCCCTTAATTATCCAAACCCTTTAATTATGTAACATCCGGAATTTTATTCCTTTATCCTATCAGAGTGTGGAATCTATTTATTAATTTATTTATTTCTTGCCCCACTCTTAAGGGTTTTTTTTTTGTTGATAGGTCATTTTAAATTTCTTTTTTACCCTCCAACCATAGCGTAAAAACAGTACATTAACCAATATGGTTTAAGAAATTGCTCTTGTGTTGCAAAGACTACCGATGATCAAACAAGTTCAGGTAGGCTGGATTCCGAGGCGGTGTTCCAAGCCATAGAGGCAAATCCAGCGAGTAGTACTCGGAGAGTATCATGCGAGCAAGACATCTCACAATGTGGTTCATCACGTTTATGACCTTGCCAAAAGTATTGGATTTTGTCTGACATAATAATATTTGCAAAGATTTTGACTCACACTAGACGATAACCAAATTCGCATGACAATATACATATTTACTAATATCTAACATATCAAAAATTGTAATAATTATGGTATATCCACAGGTCCTGTTTCTTTATATTAACCTTTGTATGAATCATGTATGAACTTTGATTAACTGTCTCATTCTGAGACTACCTTTTATTTTGACTGTTTCATTTCTGTCACCAACTTTTATTTTCAGTATTATCAATTTTTGCTTTTACGTAATAAAAATATGAAAAGAAAGAAGAAAAGAAAGAAAGAAAGAAAGAGAGAGAGAGAGAGAGAGAGAGAGAGAGAGAGAGAGAGAGAGAGAGAGAGAAAGAGCGTTAAATCAAGATTTTTAATACTTTTTAAGTATTGAACTATTTAGCAATAGCTCTTAATCAATATCAAACATTGTAATAATCAAATTATCATAATCTGGTATACCCACAGGTTTTGCTAGTATAGAATTTAATCTTAATGCTTACACGTGCTCAATTGATTTATGTGCGCTCCCAACTCGTGTCCATGTGCCAAACTAGGCTAAGTTCAATAAATATAAATAGCACTAGTGAGATTAACTGTTGTCGGGGTCAATCTAACCAGTCACTCACCCAAGCAACAATGGAAGAAAAATCTTATTATTTCTATCGATGCCGACCGGGCAGCTATCAGCCTCACCATTAGACACAACGTGATCAAATCGCTTTTATTCAATCGATCTAATCAGGTCAATCATCATCGGATTTTTATCTTTCGATCTCAGATTTTCTCTTTGATGTTTTTTTTAAATTTTTTACAAATTATTTATTTATTTATTTATTTATTTTTCATTTAATTCGAATTTCTTTAGATTTCTTGACCTTCTTTTCTTTAGCTTCTAGAGGCGGCACGTTTGATCTTTTTCTTTTCTTTTTTTCTTCCTTTCTTTCCCCCCCCCTCTCTCTCTCTCTCTCTCTCTCTCTCTCTCTCTCTGTCTCTCTCTCTCTGTCTCTCTGTCTCTCTCTCTGTCCCTCCTCTTCTCTATCCCTCTCTCTCTTTATCTCTACCGCACACACACACACACACACACAGAATATTTCTTTCTTCCTTTCTTTATCAAATATATATATATATCTTACTCACTCTTTCTCCTTCTCTCACCCTCTTCCTTTCTCTCTCTCTCTTATCTCTACTACTACTACTACTACTATTACTACACACACAGACTATTTCTTTATTTCTTCCATTTCTTCTGTCCTCTATTCTCTCTCCCTCTGTCTTTCTCTACCCCACCTCTCTCTCTCCTTCTTTCTGTCCTTCTCTCTCTCTCTCTCTCTCTCTCTCTCTCTCTCTCTCTCTCTCTCTCTCTCCTCTTACTTCTTTCGATTTATCTCTACCACACACACACAGACATTTTTTTTTTTTCTCATTATCAATCTCTCTCCCTCTTTCTCTCTCTCTCTCTCTCTCTCTCTCTCTCTCTCTCTCTCTCTCTGACTCTCATTCTCTCTGTCCCTCTCTCTTTCTATCTATCTATCTATCTTAATCTCCACCCACACACAGACACGCACACACATACTATTTCTTTCTTCCTTTCTTTATCAATATATTCTTATTCTCTCTCCCTCTCTCTATTACTCTCACTCTCTCCTCTCTCTTTCTCTGTTTACCTTTCTCTTTCTCTCTCTCTCTCAAACACGCACACACACTCACACACACACACACACACACACACATACACACACACACTCTCTCTCTCTCTCTAATACTCTCTCTCTCTCTTTCTCTTACTTTATCTCTCTCCTAAACACAGACAGACACAAACGCAATAGTTCTCTTCCTTCCTTTCTTTCTTTCTCTTTCTTCTCTCTCAATCTCTCTCTCTCTCTCTCTCTCTATATATATATATATATATATATATATATATATATATATATAATATATATATCATCTCGGCTTTATTTTCAATTCTTTTCTTCCCATTTCTTTTTTTTCTTCTGTTTCTTTCCCACCAATGCAGTTTAGTTTAATACTAAGGAAACCACTTTTAATGCAATGCCTAAGAAACCACTCCTCTGCAGGGGATACATTGAGCGTATTCTAATTTCCGACGACGAAGCTAAAATAATAAATAACGAATAAAAGAGTTCTTTACACTGGGCCAGAGGGGTTTTGTAACACTAAACTAAACTTATTTGTAAGACTATACCAAGCTTGGCACAAGGTCATATTTACTGAGGCTTAATGATAAACGGCCTTTCCTGTAACAATCTAGTGGTAAAGTTTCAATTCTGGAGCTTTTTGGAGTGTGGAATACCCCTTCATCGCCATTACTCCTATGTCCACACTTACTTGGAGTGGTAGTACCTGTTAGGGTTCCACCTATGGGTCAAATAGAAACATGTGTTTAAAAAAGTTTTTTAATGCCCATCAAAAATGAATAAAACAAAATGACTTCGGTATAAAAGAACCCAACAAGGGTTGACAATGTCTAAGATCTAACTAACCAATTGACTAACCAATTCCTCTTAATGGGACACATTGAGCATATTTTTATTATATATATATATATATATATATATATATATTATATATATATATATTCCGTTTTTGTCATATGTACCTTTCCTGGCCTTTTCATATATAGGAAGATATCCCGGTATTTTCGTATATATCTATCTATATATCTATCTATCTGTACATATTCATCTATTACCAATAGCTCTTAAGTAAACATATCAAACGTAATAAGTAGATAATCATGATGTGGTATATCCACAGGTCTTGCTAGTATATATATATATATATATTATATATATATATATATATATATATATATAATAAAGAGAGACAGAGACAGAGACAGAAGAGAAAGGAAAATAACAAACAAAGATTTTTTAAAGTAATTTAAATCTGTATATACTGGAATAAAAAAATCTTTATAAGAAACGAATCAACTTGCTATGGCTTTAGAGATCTGCTATTCCCTCGACTCTTTTCAATTCTCCATTTTTCTAATGTATGCATTCTTCTGGGTATATATCATGGACAGATGTTTGTTGTTCTCTATTCTTTTTATGAGACACCCGTGGTTATGCCCTCATATTTAAAACTTTACTTACTTTCTGGGAGTAGCTGGCTGATATCTCACTTTCTTCTGTAGTCTGTTGTCTGTAGCTATCTTTATGGCTTCTATTTCGTCCAACTGATTTTTTGTTAGCTGGTCTGGTTCTGCTACAAGTCTGGTTCTTCAAGCTGCTGGTCTGATTATGCCAAGATTGTCATTAGCTCTCAGAGACAACACAAGGCATATATTTTTGGTAATCACATTTTTATTAATTCCAGAACCTGACTTTATCTAGTGAAGCTAAGCCCAAGCTTATATTAAGACGTTTCACAGCTTAACTAACTCTAAACTAACAAAATCTTCTTTTCTACAATCTTCGTAACCAGAAAGTATGTCATGCAAAGATGATCTCACGTCAATCACCTAACGTCTCAGATTTTGAATTCAGCAATACCTGGATCCAAAATCTATTTCTACACTAACCATCTAAAAAACCGACGTTACCTATCAATATTCGGCATTCTAAGCCGCGTTGACAGAGTTAAAATAATAAATAATAAATAAAAACTGTATTTAGCTCGTTACACTGGGCTAGGAGGATTTGGGAAAACTAGACCAAACTTGGCAAAAGGTTATATTTACTGAGCGCTTAACGGTGAACGGACTCACAACGTGTACATTAACCATCTTCCTATGACAGGTAATTGTTTTAGTTTATGAACTAAAATTTCTTAAATATAGCACATAACACAATTTAAAGAAATATGGACAGGAAGACGCTAATGTTTTAAGTGAGTTTCTTTGGTTGGATTTTACGGTATGTCAAACCATGCTGGGTTATTTTATGCCAAAAACGTTTTGCTTTATCCATTCTTGATGGTATTCAATTTTTAATTTTTTTCCATATAACCCATAGATGGGACCCTAACAGGTACTTCCACTCCGATTCAGAGTGTACCTGGGAGTAATGGCGATGAAGGGGTAATCCACACTCCTCAGAGCTCCAGAATTGAAACTTTACAATAACATGCAGTTTAACATCATAACTAAGACAAATTTAAGCGAGGTTCGTCATCCTGGCTGGAAAACAGCATTTAAAATAATAGGTTTGAGTTTGAAAAATGACGATTACAAATACGCACTTACTTTAGCCACTAGGCAGTACACCTTTTTTCCTCATATTATCATCCCTTATAATTTAACCTTTTGGAGGTGCCAGTCTGTAACGGTTATCATTGGTGAAAATGGACTCGGTGACTCCAGTTCGAATTCTGAAAGAAAGCTGCTTGCGTTTTCCCATAGAGTTAATATCCATATGAATAGTATGAATCTAACTATTTTCATCCATCTATGGGTAAAATAGTAGAGAAGATTGGCCTCTTTAACCTTGGAGTGGCATCCGGTATATTAGAAGGAAAACACTGAATTCAAATCTGTTAAACTACGCTTGGAAATTGACCTTGTGTAACATCCTGCTCGCATCGAGAGGTTGGGTAAATAGATATATTGTAGGGAAGACTGGGCTCTTCAATCTTGGCATAGAATTTAGTCAATGCTAAAGAACCCAGTCCTGCTATTTACCCATAGCTGGAGGGAGAGTCTATGGACGCATACCTTTCTCAAGGGTATTAGCGCAATGTCAAATGCAAACAGCCTCGTTTTGTATCTGAACTCGGGACGACAAACCTATTTCCTACGACTCTATCCCCCACTATTTAGCCTTGTGTCAAACTAAGGTAGTTCATTAAGTAACTAAATAGGGGAATACAAAAAATAGAGGAACGAGGTGAGACTATTTTGACGATGTACTCTGACATAAATTAGTACTCCATCATATTCAAAGAAATACTGTAAGAAGGCATATCATTTCTTTATTCTTTCCTTACTTACCCCCTCTCTCTCCCCCTCCTCTCTCCTCTGTCTCCCTTATTTTTCCTTTTTTTGTTCTTTATACGCCTTCTTCAAACTCACTTCTCTCTTTATGCTTCCCCACTTTATTATTCACATTCTCTCTCCATCTCTTTCTCCTCCAGCTACTCTCTGTCTGTCTGTCTGTCTCTCTCTCTTTAATTCTTATTTCTCCTCCTTTTTCTTCATACTTTCCTCAAACTTCTCCTCTCCCTCTCTCTCTCTCTCTCTCTCTCTCCTCTCTCTCTCTCTCTCTCTCTATCTCTCTCGCTAATTTTATTTCTCCTCCTTTGTTCTTCATACTATTTCCTCAAACTTCTCTCTCTCTCTCTCTCTCCCCCTCTCTCTCTCCTCCTCTCTTCTCTCTCTCTATCTCTCTCGCTAATTCTTATTCTCCTTTGTTCTTCATACACTTTCCTGAAACTTCTCTCTCTCTCTTTCTCTCTCTCTCTCTCTCTCTCTCTTCCCCGTCTTTCCCTATCCTTATTTCTCCTCCTTTGTTCTTCATACTCTGTTGTCAAACATATCCCACCCCCCTCTCTCTCTCTCTCTCTCTCTCTCTCTCTCACACACACACTCTCTCTCTCTCTCTCTCTCTCTCTCTCTCTTCTCTCTCTCTCTCACCTATTTTTCCTCCTTTGTTCTTTATACACCTTCTTCAAACTCACTCTCTCTCTTTATGGTTCTCCACTTTTGTATTCACACTCACGCTCATCTCTTTCTCCTCCAACTACTCTCTCTCTCTCTCTCTCTCTCTCTCTCTCTCTCTCTCTCTCTCCTCTCACTCTGTGTCTGTCTGTTTGTCTGTCTCTGTCTCTGTCCTCTCTAATTCTTATTCTCCTCCTCTTGTTCTCATACTTTCTCAACTTCCTCTCTCTCTCTCTCTCTTTCTCTCTCTCTTCTCTCTCTCTTCTCTCTTTCTCTCTCTCTCTCTCTCTCTCTCTCTCTTCCCGTCTTTCTCTATCCTTATTTCTCCTCCCTTGTTCTTCATACTCTGTCCTCAAACTTGTCCCTCTCCCTTCTCTTTCTCTCTCTCTCTCTCTCTCTCTCTCTATCTATCTATCTATCTATCTATCTATTTCTCTCTCTCTTCTCCCTCTTTCTCTATCCTTATTCTCTCCTTTGTTCTTCATACACTCTTCTCATCTCTCATTTCCTCCAAGTCCAATTACGAAACCTCTCCATTGACTACTGCCGTCACATTTTACACAATCATGACCACAGTTCTAAACAATTCCATGCAACAACAACATCACCACCACCACCATCAACAACAACAACAACAACAACACCAACAAGAGCATGAGCAAAAGAAATGTCAGATACTTTTCTATCTAACTCTCTGACGGCAGCACCGTTTTATGGAGTGAACGACGTGAACCGGGCAACGCTGACAAGGATCTTTGCCAACGTCTATTCCGACCTTTCAAGTGATGGTTCACATCTCTTTGAAAAATCATTTTTGAGCAGTACAATTACTTCATGACTGATAGGCATCGATAAACCGCCATCACCGTCCACAATCGCACCCTCACTCGCCGCCGCAACTCCACCCACCCCTTACCCACTGCACTCTGCCCCCCCCCCTCGTCGATTTGGCTTCCCGGTTATTGATCAACTGGCATATTGAGATATTTGCCTCGCACAAATAGCCTAATATGTTTTTGCGTCCTTCTACTTCCGTCGAATATTGCTTTCCTCTTCTCCCTTTTCCTCTTCATCTCTCTTCATCTTTCTCTGGTGTTCTTCGTCTCTCTCCTCTCTCTGTCTCTGTCTCTCTGTCTCTCTGTCTCTGTCTCTGTCTGTCTGTCTCTCTCTCTTTACTTTTCCTTATCTTCTTCCTGTGTTTCTTTTTTCTTTTTCTCTTTTCTATTTTTTCTCTACTCTGTCTGTCTGTCTGTCTGTCTGTCAGTAGTCTCTCTCTCTCTCTCTCTCTCTCTCTCTCTCTCTCTCTCTCTCTCACTCTCGCGCTGTCTCTTTGTCTCTTTCTTGCTCTCTTTATCTCTCTACTTCACAAACAAACTCTCTATCACTCTGTACCTTTCTTTCTTACTTTCTCTCTTTTCTCTCTCTCTCTCTGGTCTCTCTCTGTCTCTCTCTCTCTCTCTCTTCAGTCTTCAGTCTGTGCTCTTATTTCTTTCCATTTTTCTCATCATTCTTAACCTCACAATCTTCAACTCCCCCCTTCCCACCATTTCCTTTTCCTATCTTCTCTTTCTCTTTCCTTCTTTCAGCTACTTCACCCTGTAGGCGAGGCTAAGCATACGCTGACAGTTTCCCATGCAAATGGTTAAGAATCACCCAAAAGTGATGTCTTGTGCAAGTCACTAACTACATCTAATGGTGAGGTTCCAGTTCTGGAGCTCTGTGGAGTGTGAGGTATCTCTTCATTGCCCTTACTCCCAGGTCCACTCTGAATCGGAATGGTAGTACCTGTTAGGGTACTGCCATACTAAAATACATCTGTTTAAAATTATTTATATTTCACATCAATACTTGATGCCACACAACAGCAAATTATTTGTGTTAAGAATAGTTACTTGAAGCTATAATTGTTTACTAAGGATTATTTGAAACTATATAACCGTATACGAACAAATGGCTACTATTGAATAGAAATAATTACTTAAAATTGAATAATTATTAGTATTAGATAGGAATACTTGAAACTATGTGCAAATTATTTGTTTAGAAAAGAATG
>CM042143.1:90401713-90416713 GCA_023376005.1 Doryteuthis pealeii | reverse complement strand
TCAACCGCGTATATGTGTATGTGTGTGTGTATGTGTGTGTGTGTTCGTGTGTGCATGTATGTGTGCGCATGTGTGTGTGCATTGTGTAGGTGTGTGTGTGTTTGTGTCATCATGTGTATGTGCCTACATGCTTCTATTAGTGGGTGTAAATGTAAGCTAAAATTATTGATGGCTACTTAAATTCAAACATAGGTACGTGCAAATACTCATACGTGTGTATAGGTGTGTGTGTATGTGTCTGGGTGGATGTATGTATGCGAGTATGTGTGTCCTTGTATGTGTGTGTGTGTCTCTATATGATTCTATTTATGGGCGTAAAATAAGTGAAATTTATTGATAGCTAGCTTAATTCAAACATAGGTACGTGCATGTATACGTGTGTCTGTGTATGTATGTGTGTGTCTATGTGTGTATGTGTGTGTGTGTATGTGTCAGAATTGGCAAAACCAGTCTCCCGCGTTTATCTCTTGCACTAAGTAACATTTGCCTTTGTGTTTTATGTGTGTCATTTGTCATGTTGATAAAAGATATTTCGGTTTGTTAGTGTCGTCCGGTGGATAAGATGGAGTACTAAGTAACTAATATATGTCAGAGTACGTAAGTACATCGGCGAAATAGTCTCACCTTGTTCCTCTATTTTTTTTGTCTCCTCTATTTACTTACTTAATGAGCTTACCTTAGTTTGGTACAAGGCTAAATAGTGGGGGGATAGAATCGTAGGAAATGGGCTCGTCGTCCCGAGTTCAGATTCTAAACGAGGCTTTTTGCATTTCACATTGCGCTAATACACTTGGGAAATACTCTCCCTCCAGCTACGGGTAAATAGCAAGGCAGACCGAGTTCATTGGCTAAGTAACCAGTCCAGGAGAAGAAAAACAAATAAGCAACATCAGTTACTAAGGATTTACATTTTTGGCATTTTATCTTGGGCTATTTGGATGGTCTCATTTTTGCGCCAGAGCGTGTTGCAAGATGGGAAAGTTATGTATCTATAGGCTCTCCCTACAGCTATGGGTAAATAGCAGGGCAGACTGGGCTCTTTAAAATGGCTAGGTAACCAATCTAGGAGAATAAAAAGAAATAGCAACATCATATACTCAGGATTTACATTTTTTGCATTTTATCTTGGGCGTTTTGGACGGTCTCATTTTTAGCCATTGCGTGTTGCAAGATGATTACTTGTTTTAAAATTAAGGAACAAGCGTATTAATATATAATGGTGCTTAAATCTTCTAAATTACAGTAGGTATGTCTGTCTTCTTACAGTATTTCGGCTTGTGAGTGTCCTTTGGTGGATAAGATGGAGTACTAAATAACTAATGTATGTCAGAGTACGTAAGTACATTGGTGAAATAGTCTCACCTTGTTTTTTTCTCTTTGGTTCCCTCTATTTAATTACTTAATGAGCTTACCATAGTTTGGCACAAGGCTAAATAGTGGGGCATTATGATCTGGAAGTTGTATTACGCTAATCATTCGGGTGAGAAGAACATTGCAGTTTACATTAAAAATTAATATTTGAAATGAAAGGTTTAACCTGAACTTGGACGCCAACACCGTTTGGGAACTGACAGCTATCTGATCTTTCAAAAGGGGTTAGGGTTATTAGGAGGCTCAAATCTTCTAAATTCCAGTGTGTATGTCTGTCTTTGCACATTTAAATCAATAAGTAAGTAAAAGTAAAGTCGTCGGGTCGGCCTAATGTCGGCATGAGCCAGACAGCGAGGGAGTCTATCCCCTTTTCACTAGACCAAGGAGACTATTTTAGCGTCTGGGGTGGAACGACACACATACCATCAGCTCCTCACTTTACCACACAGATCCCTTTGCTACTCATACGCTGAGTTAGCAAGGGCCGGTATCGAACCCGGAACCTTGTGATGCCTAGCCGAACGCTCTACAGACTGAACTATACCGGCCCCTATGAATATTATGCAAATTAGTTCCTACCATTTCTGTATATTAGCCATCAAAAATAAAATGTGCGTATTACGTCATGTGAAATGTGGAGAATAATTGAAAATATCCACTATCAAAAACGAGTAAACCAATGATGTAACACACTAATCATATAAAATTCCGTTCGCGTCACCTCTTTATACTGGTCATTAAAAATGAAATGTGCGTACTACGTTATATGAAATGCGGAGAATTCCAGAAAGTACCCCATCATTAGATAATGAATGAACTCGGCTCTTTTGTCTTAAGTTCACATGTACGGAACTTGTTTCCCCCGTATTAGGGCTTAAGATCCATAGGGTCACTTTTATGATATGAGAGTTTTCCTCCTGATTTTCAGTTATTTGAGAGTAAACTCAAGGGCCCGACAAAAGTGTTCTCTATTTTGTAGCACTTGACTTAAATTTATCACTGCTGATAAACAACAAAATGTTCATTGTCTTTCGTTTTCACAACGACCGATTTTTTGTTTTATTTTAGGCGACTATGTAATATTTATTTTTACCATTCAGAAATGAAATAAAACACGACTACGGGTTGGAAATATTCAGGTTTTTATTTTCTTAGCGAGAGAAGATTTCGTTAATCTGTCCATAGCGAACCATTCTTTTACTGTATGTTGTCATCACTTTCAGTTGATCCAATATTGCTACCGAGGTATATGAAGTGGTCTACAAATTTCAAATGCGTGCCATACATAATATAGAGTCCAGATGAAAATTTCCTTATCTAAATATATTTCAAACTCTCTCGGTCTGGGTGTATGGCGGTTGAACAGTTCAGTTAAAGATGGGAACCGTATCAATACCTACGCAAGTTATTTGTTTATATATATATATATATATATATATATATATATATATATATATAATATTAGTAACGAGTGTATCATTGATAGAGCGTGTAAATTGGCTTGATGACTCCGTTATATATACTAGCAAATATATGCACCCTCCGGGTGCAAGTATTTAAGTTTTAATGTAATGAAATGTATTAAATTAGAGGCAGACAAAAAGATATGTAACAGAGTGGGGCTATAATAGAAAAATAGAAATGAAACTTACTCTTCCATCACTCCCGTCTTTCATTGCTGAATTTTACTTATTTAACTATTTAGTTAAATTAGGAAATAAAGAATAAAATGACAGTTATTTTTTCTTGTTAATGGATTTCATTTAAGATTCATTGAAGAGATTTTTGCTTATATTCATTAAAATAAAACCAAACAATTAGAAATCAATGCTACTAAGCACATATTTAATAAAATCACATTTTTAATATCAATATGCAAATTAGCCTTCCCTTTCACACTGCAAACCGCTATTTTTTGTATATATAAATACAATTGCATGTTATTTGTATGTAGATATGGACAACACTAATAAAAAGATGAAGAAATTTTATTAATAATTGAGGTTTAAATATAAATAAAATCATGGAGAATGTGATGTAAATAACTATGTTAATTGTGACTCGATTAGTAATATATTTTCGGTTACAGACAGAAAAACACACAATCTCCATTATAATAAGATATATATATATATGTATATGTATATATATATATATTAAGAAGTCAGGCGGACAAAAAGCCAGTCGGATTTCGATTCCGGCCATAGGTAGTTGTTGTGTTTAGCCACACTGAAGAGGCGTGAAACGCCGAAACACGGTATCTGTGGATGGCTTATTATATACATGAATAAAATTTTGATTAAAAAAGTTGTCAAATAATTTCTTTAGGGTTTTAATAAACTTTTCTCGCTTATATAAAAGAGAATGCATGTCTTGATCCAATGAATTTAAAATAATCCAAAATATTTTTATGTAATTTTTTAGAATATACTTCAGCCCATTATCATAATCATGGTAAAACTATGGATTTTATTTGTTTTCCAATTTTGCTAATACAGCATGTACAAAAACTCATACTTCTTATGCCGGGAAAATCTAATCCGCCGAATTCTTATTTCTTGTTGTCAGCTCGGTTAAATAATGGACCGTTCCGTTTTTATCATAAAGAAAGAAAGAGAAGAAAAAGGACATGCTACACAGAAAAATACAATTAGAAAGAAAGAAAGAAAGAAAGAGTAGGGGAAATATAGAGAGGGGTGAGCACACGGTAGTAATAACGCTAATCTGTTTCAATCAAACATAATGAAAAGAAAGAAAGAAAGAAAGAAAAAGAGAAAGAAAGAAAAAGAGTGAGAGAGAGTTGAATGAAGATTATTATACTTTTTACATATTGAACTATTTGGCAATATTTCTTAAGTAAACATATCAATTTATTACAAAATTATCATACCATCGCGCTATTAAATATAAATGTACAATTAACGTGATTTATTAATCTCTAGACATAACATAAACCTAGAAAGGTTGACATGCCGTTAAAATCAATTAATCTATCATCTCAAAACTTTAAAAAACGTCAAATCAATGATGGTGTTGCTATTTCAATGGCAAATAGCTGCTTTTTTTGGGGGGGGCGGGGTCATGAATGTAGTTGCTCTGCCTCACGTTCAATTGCCTTTGAATTCAATGCTGATCTTCTCTCTGAACTGATGGGCCCCAAAAGCGAAAGTCCAGTCTTCTACTTCTCTAAATGTAATGGCGAGGATCCCGATCACAGAACTGGAATTATTTTTGTACTCGTCCGGTGCCCACAGGCGAAGGATTCCCCGTTCTGCTACCTGTGAACCCCTTTTGGTAAATATGAATATTTAACCGACTTTGTGCTGTGCGTTTCATTCAAAACCTGTTTTTCTTATGCGTGTGTTCGGAGAGATAGCAAAATAAGGGGACCAAAGCCTTTAGCGGATTGACTTACACGTGGTATTTTAAAAACTTGATATTTTTTATTTACCCACAAATGTTGCAGTTTTTTGTATATATTTATTTACTAAACTTAGCTTAGATGTGGCACAAGGCCAGAAATACGGGGCGCCCAATGAGAATAGAACTCAGTAACAATGGTCTGCGAATCTAGCTTGCTTGCCATTACACCACGTGAGGTGCCCAGTTTTTTGTATATAAGGTGTGCTGTAATCCACCACTTAAACTTATAGACTAAGCGAGGACACGTGGTTTAAACCCCACCCAATCAACAGTCCGAATACGTGGTTAGTTAACTATTTAATCACTGATATTGACAGCCGGTCATTTGCACGTTATTTGACATTGACAAACAGAACCAACATTAAGAAACACTAAGGAACAACCAGAGGATCATACCCAGCGTTAAGGGGCACCAAGGAGCAACCAAAGGTTTTTCATTAAGGATCGTGCTCTGCTTAACACAAGGAGTTTCCGCTGGGGAGTGCTCTTGCTTGAAGTCAAATGATGGCCACAAAAATCATAACAGCGTCTTTTTTATCTGTTCTATACAAAAAAGAGGCAAAAAGCAGATGATACACAGCACAGACTTTTACGGATGCGAACTACGCAGATGATATGGCACTTCTTTCAAATACACCTCCAGATTTCCAGAACTGAAGCTTCATCATCAGATGTAGTTTAGTGTCTTATCCAGGGCATCCTTTTTGTGATGAGCGATCTTACTTCCCTTCAGGTGATACAGTCAGCTTATTCTTAGCCCCGCCGACCGGGTGATCTTGGGTAATTCGTTTGATATTCATTTGATACTGCACATTCAATGGTTGAGAATGCTTGTAATAAAAAATTAATAAAAGATGCGATGAAGAATACGAGGAGCTCGTAATGTAATGGTTATTGAGCTTGGTAGCATTTAACATAGCTTTAATACACTTGGGATAGGTATGAATCTAACTATTCTCCCTCCAGATATGCGTAAATTGTAAAATATTTTTGGCTCTTGAATCTTGGTATGGCAAGCAGTTTAGGCAAAGGAAAACTCTGAATCCTAACCTGTTAAACTCCATTTAAGAAATTGATCTTGAGTCGCATCCTGCTCATTTGAAGGGGTTGGGTAAATACAAACACAAATACAAAAACTTTTTTGAGATTTCTAAATATTTGAATTTGAACTCGGCTTCTTAACTCTTTATGTATTACCTGTATGATAGGATATTTCAAATTTCAATATCTATTCTCCTCAGAACTCATTTTATTCAAATAAATCCCTATTATTATTATTATTATTATTATTATTATTATTATTGTTGTTGTTGTTGTTGTTGTTGTTGTTGTTGTAATCTGAGTCATAGAAACAGGAGAGTTGCTATGAGCTGTTTAAAATAGGCAACGAGTAGATTCTATCTTCCATACTGCTAACCATTAGGCCAATGTTTTTCTACCAGGGAATAATATTCTAGAAGGTGTGAGAACATCTCTGAATTTTGTTAATATTATGTTTGATAACATTATTTTTGTAGGGTTATGCAACTTTTAGTTTGTTATATTTATTCTTTTACACATGTTTCATTTTTGTTTTTTATATCATTAAAAACTAGAAAAAACGGCCTCCGGGCGATGTAAAAATTAATTTTTGAAAGATATTGCCAAGGTTGGGTGGGAGTTAAAAATTCAATGTCAGAGAGTTTGTATCATAAGTAAGTAAAATCATCAAATTTATTAAAAAGAGTAAAAAAATAAAACAATTTGAAATAGAAACTTGGTTCTGATAACTTAAAATATGTATTAGAATAAAACAAACTATTAATATATATAATACCGGGAATGTATTTATTAAGACTTATTTAAAAAAACAAAAAACAATTAGGACCGTTTAAGGATCCAGCCTCAAATTCTTAGTGTATTTATTCTATGTGAAGCCCATTTAAGGTAAAGTAACGTAAGCAGTGACGTAGTATATGTTGCAGACAAATAGAAATATAATCTCCATTATTAGTAGATTGATTATACAGATTTGTTTCGGTTAACTTCACATTTATTCCTAGAGAAATTATTACTTTAAGGGGTATGAGAACATATCAAAGGTTTTTAGGGCTGTGGGGCAAAGGTGCAGTCGATGTATTCTAAAGCCTCATAGGTATTATCTATATGGATAAGGTGAGAATCTTTTTTCTTGGAGAAAGTATAATCAGCATAAAAGTCGTCGGGGTGGCCTAAAGTCAGTATCAGCCAGACAGCGAGAGAGTCTATCCTCTTTTTACTAGCGTTAGAACAAGGAAGTTGTTTTTTAGCGACTGAGGCGCAGCGCCACGCTTATCATCTGTTCCTCACTTAACCACACAGATCTCTATGCTGCTCATACGTTGAGTTGGCGAGGGCCGGTATCGAACCAGAAAACTTGAGGTTCCCAAACATCCCGGAAATGAAAGAAAAGTAGATCTTGTTTGTTGTCGATTATTCTCGTGAACATGTCACAATTGAATCAATTGAACATCGACGGGTTAAAGGTGAAGGTCAATTTCTTATCGGCAAAGCAGGATCCAGTTTAACATATTTTTCTTAGTCTTTCCTGATTACACTCATCCTAAGACGATTTGAAGGTGTGGAAAATACAAATAAACACTTTTAATTTAGATATGCTTATATACGCATGTGTGCATCAACAGACACCGTGTTTAGACGTTTCACGTCTCATCAAAGTGGCTAGACACAGCAACAACATCCAACCAGGAGCGAAATCTGACTGACTTTTCATCAGCCCGATTCGTTACCCTCTAGACCATCGACAGCTGCCGTTAGGAAGCGTTGTGTTAAATACATACATTTGTTTATATACCAATGCTTTGACTTTTTAGATAAATAAACGTTTAGGTAAGATGTATATGTCTTCGCTACCTTAATATATATATATATATATATATATATATATATATATATATATATATATATATATATATATAAACCGCTAGGATTATCTAAAGCTAAAAAGTAAAGAGTGCTCAGTGCCTAAGTAGACCAAATAATAAAGTTAAACCTAAAAACAATTTCGCTTAGTAGCTCTTCAGGGTAAAGATCCTTGTCCTGAAGAGCTACTAAGCGAAACTGTTAGTAGGTATAGGTTTAACATTATATATATAATATATATATATATATATATATATATATATATATGTGTGTGTGTGTGTGTGTGTGTACATTTTCTTTTCAGGTCAGTTAACTTGGAACCACGTATCTTTGAGGCGTAACACAGATTCACAAACATACGTGGTTCAAAGTTAATTGACCGGAAAAAAGATAAAAGTTTTTAAATAAACTAACTACTGCATTATATCTTTTATTCATTAATGTATCAACACTGAAGATTTCATTAAATTCGGTTAATTCCTTGATTTTTCTTCTTTTTTTTTCTTTCGGCGGGGTGACATACGAAGGTGGAATTTATGTCTGTTAAGCAGGATTTAACCGAAGATATTCTGTCTTTTTTAGGGAAATAAAATTATACCAAAAAATATAAACATATACCTGATCGATACGTTTGTAACCTAACAAAGTCTACTAAATGTGAAATAACCAAACAGAGGTTGGAAATTAAATGGAATCTTTATAACATTAACAAAATAAAATAATTGCCAGCGGTGTTAAGAAAGGTAAACCACTGCTAATGATATAAGACTACTCACTCCTGTATTCATGAGGATTGGGACATACTCATTATTGTTCATAGGTAGGGTATATAACAAAGGATTGGGACATACTCATTAATGTTCATAGGTAGGGTATATAACCGAAGGATTGGGACATACTCATTATTGTTAATAGGTTGGGTATATAACCGAAGGATTGGGACATACTCATTATTGTTCATAGGTAGGGTATATAACCGAAGGATTGGGACATACTCATTATTGTTAATAGGTTGGGTATATAATCGAAGGATTGGGACATACTCATTATTGTTAATAGGTATATAATCGAAGGATTGGGACATACTCATTAATGTTCATAGGTTGGGTATATAATCGAAGGATTGGGACATACTCATTATTGTTAATAGGTTGGGTATATAACCGAAGGATTGGGACATACTCATTAATGTTCATAGGTTGGGTATATAATCGAAGGATTGGGACATACTCATTATTGTTAATAGGTTGGGTATATAATCGAAGGATTGGGACATACTCATTATGTTAATAGGTTGGGCGAAGGATTGGGACATACTCATTAATGTTCATAGGTTGGGTATATAACGAAGGATTGGGACATACTCATTATTGTTAATAGGTTGGGTATATAATCGAAGGATTGGGACATACTCATTATTGTTAATAGGTTGGGTATATAACCGAAGGATTGGGACATACTCATTATTGTTAATAGGTTGGGTATATAACCGAAGGATTGGGACATACTCATTATTGTTAATAGGTTGGGTATATAACCGAAGGATTGGGACATACTCATTATTGTTAATAGGTTGGGTATATAATCGAAGGATTGGGACATACTCATTATTGTTCATAGGTAGGGTATATAACCGAAGGATTGGGACATACTCATTATTGTTAATAGGTTGGGTATATAACCGAAGGATTGGACATACTCATTATTGTTAATAGGTTGGGTATATAATCGAAGGATTGGGACATACTCATTATTGTTCATAGGTTGGGTATATAACAATACCATACAAAACTAATCCCTCAACATGATCCCCAATGATACTAACATATCGTTAAAACCGTTAACTACAAAAATATAAATATAGGTACACTACAGATATTACTTCCCAACCTCTTGGCATGGAATAACCCCAGTCGGCTTGATATGCCGTTAAAATCCACCAACGAACACCTATTTTTTTTCGAGCATTAGGCTCCCACTCTTCAGCAAGACTTTCAACCCACATGATGCTTCCTGTGGTCTGTCTCTTGTGAGATTTGCCTAAGTTGTGATGTGGATATCTCTGTAGACCAGACATTGACCCCCCCCCCCGCCCAGTCCAAATCGCTCAGACCATCCTCTAAGATAGACCACAAAAAGAGGATGTAGTTCAAAAAGTAGGATGTTATTCAACAAATCCAGACCTCGTCTACACTCCAAAAATATATTCGGAAATCCATGAAGACTCAGGGATGAACACTACACAATTACGGATATTTTATATATATCTGCGCGCGTGTGTGTGTGTGTGTGTGTGACTTTTTATCAAAATTCGTTCCTATCCAATTATCCCGTTGGTGTTGGTTATTGTCGTAGGAAATGAAGCCGGCTCGACGAGTTCAAATCCTGGACGAGGCTATCTGCATTTCAGATAACTCTAAAACCACCGGAAATGGTATGAATCCCCCTATTGTCTCTACAGCTATGGGTAAATAGTAGGGCAGACTGGGTTCTTTAACTTTGGTTAGGCAAACAGGCTAAGAGGAGAAAATTTGAATTCAAACTTATCAAACAACGCTTAAGAAATGTGACTTTGTGTCACATCCTGTTCTAGCGGAGAGGTTCATGTATGTTTTAGTAACGTGAGACACAATTCGGCAGCTCCGGTTTGGTTTGGTTTGGTTTGTTTTGTTTTACGGCATATCAACCTCAGTGGGTCATTTAATGCCGATAAAGTTTTGAAATAAATCCATTTTTGATGTTTTTCTATTTAACCCATAGATGGGACCCTAACAGGTACTACCACTCCAGGTCATAGTGGACCAGGGAACAATGGTGATGAAGGGGTGCTCCAAATTCCCAAACCTCCAGAACTGGAACCACACCATCAGATAGAATTTAACGTCATTCCCAGGACATACAGACCCTCAGCCACCGCCTTCTAGAATCCATATGATAAAAAGGGCTGGGGTTGCCTTAAGGGCAATAGGGTTGGGGCAATCATATAGGTGTTAGGGGTTGATGTGACCAACCGATTGATCGGAGGGGGCCTCTCCGACCGCCCGTCTAGCCCAAGAAAGGGCCAAAGTGGAGTATTGCAAGTCAGGGACTTCTCAACCAGCTGGGTTCTATCTTTAAGCATCACGGGCCGCCACCCACGGCCAACAGGTGGCCCCATTGGGGTAGTCTTACCCCTCTGCAGAGGTACAGTCGGTGCATTCTAACACCCCACCGACAGGGTGGGGCAGCTGTGGGTGTTTTTGCCGAGGTTATGAAGGTGACGAATTACACTGATGCAGAGTTCGCCTGATACTTTCCGATTGCTATTAGTGACCTTGTGTCACATCCTGCTCGTGTGGAAGGGTACCCCCACTCCCCAGAGATCCAGAAATTAAACTTTACCATTAGATGCAATTTAAGATTCACCATTTACAAAACCATGTTGATTGCATTTTATATTTTTCCCTATAAAATTTTATATGCGATTTTTAATCTCTTTTACAAAAACATTATGCAAGATACATGTTACATCAGTGGTTCTCAACCTTTTTTTTACCCATGGGCCCCTTTTAATCCTATTTTACTCTGGTGGACCCTCCCATAGCCACTCGATGTTTAAAAATCCCATTGTATTTTTATATTTAAATATATTTTGCTTGCTTGGGTCCCAAAAAATTTTATAGGGTACCCGGGGGTCCACATGGACCCCAGTTGAGAACCAATGTATTAGATGAAGGATTATTTAACCACGGAACTTAATTTAGCTAATTAATTATTAAAAAGTCAAATTTATAAGAAATATCAAGAACAATTTTAGTAAAAGAAGATGGAGTAACAATAAGAAAGGGCAAAAAATTACCTCTTCTCACAGCGAAAAGACTGGCAGAAGGCAAGAAAAATGGGGGGTGGGTTATGTAGACAAATATGTCACAGGAAAATTTGAGGATTTATGCAGATAATAAATCACAATAATAGACAATGAATAAAAATAAAAGTTTAATAAGATTTGATATGTACTAAATGCATGAAGTGTCATTGTTGGATCGATCCTCCAATTAAGAGCTCTTCCATAGGAGCTAACTTAATTGCCACCCAACAGGGTGGCTTTTACGCTAGTAAATGCATACATCATTAAACTAATAGTTAGGGTCCCATCTATGGGTTAAATAGAAAAAAATGAGTTTTAAAAATGTGTTTAAAAAATTGAGTACCTTTCAAGTATGAATATAACAAAAACGTCTTCGGCATAAAATAACCCAATAGATTGACATGCCATAAAACCCAATCAACCTTATTGAAAAGGAAGTATGGCTTCGTGAATATATATTTATTTTGAAAGGAAAACTTAATTATGATAGGAAATTTCTTTTTTTTTAAAATGTCTTAACAATTACCAGTGTTCGTCTATTTTATTTCTGTCTATATTTCTTCTTCAAATGATGTTTTCTGCAGAAGCTAGCTTAATTGCCACAAAATAGGGTGACTTTTAAAACTTTTTTTAACTTTTAAAAAGGGAGATTAAATATAATTAAAAATCAAATATTATTAAAATTAATGTATTTGAAGTTTAATTAAATTCATATACTCAATGCAGGAAGTGTCATTGTTGAGGTGAAGGCCTAATCAAGAGCCTTTCCGTAGGATCTAGAGCTCTGGAGCTCTGTGGAATATATAGTACCCCTTCATAACCGTTACTGTGAGGTTCCCTCTGACCCGTAGTTGTAATACCTGTTAGGATCCCATCTATGGGTTAAATAGAAAAAATGTGTTTTAAAAAGATTGGGTACTCATCAAGAATTGATATAATGAATATGTAAATACCTTGGTACCCCCTTACTATAATCTGATTGGACAGTGTCATGTATAAATAGTCGACACTGTGTTGGACCTACACTTACTCGATAGCGGACGACCTTATGCTTACCAGCTAACTTACTCGCTAGACGACACCACAACAGACGGATTACTATTGATGTACCAATTACTACTGCGATAATATACCAAATACAAACTTCAGAATATATCCCTTAATCCGGATATATCAAGAATAAATATAACAAAAACGTGTTTGGCATAAAATAACTCAATGGGTTGACATGCCGAAAAAAAAAAAAAAAAAAAAAAAAAAAAACCCAACCAGCCAATGAATAGAAAAGTATGGCTTTGTGAATATATTCATATCGAAAGGAAAACCCAATTAAGATGAAATAGAATTATTAGTTCGTCTTCTTTCTTCTTTTTTTGTCTATGTTTTTTCTTTGAAATTTTTTTTTTTCAAAATAAAAACAAAATACTGATATTCTTTTGGTACTTATCTATTGAATTTATTAAGTTAAACGAAAATCAGATTAAAAATGAATCGAACGTCAATTTTATTTTATTATTATTGAAGCGCAAACGACCGACCATCATTTCATTTACCTCATAATCATCTGGACTTATTGAATAGAATTGACAGCATTAAGTATTAAATATCTTCATTATAACTTGGCTGATTTGAAATTAAATCATTTCTATAAAAGATAATGAAAGTTTTATGGCATCAGAAGATTTATTTATAAGTAAATATGATATTTTCGAAGAAGAAGGAAAAGAAAAAGGAAAAAAGAAAGAAAGGGAAATCTAGAATTTAATTATCAGTGAAATATTTCATAAAACATCTTAATTTTAAATAATTATTTGTTTATTTTTGTTTTTTTGTTCTATTTATTTTATTTTATTTTAAATTTTTGGTCTGCGGATAAAATGTATTCAACATGTTTTATTTATTTATCAATATGAATATAGAAAATTAAATCTAGAATTTAATTATCAATGAAATATTTAATAAAATATCTTAATTTTGAATAAATATTTGTATAGGTTTTTTTTTTTTTTTGTTGTTTTGTTTTGTGTTTTTGGTCTGCAGATAAAATGTATTCAAAATGTTTATTCATCAATATATTGGCCCAAATTTCAAAGCAAAACAAAATTTATTCAATCAAAATATTCTCCCCCCCCCACCCTGCGGCGACAATTCATTTATATATATTTATTTATATATGTTCACTTAAACAGATAGACAGGCACACACATACACACACACACACATACGCGCGCACACACAACACACACACACACACACACACACATATATATATATATATATATATATATATATATATATAATCTATATATTTAATCTCTATATAATTAAAATATATAATCTATACAATAATGTATAATAATTTATCTAATATATATAAGTATAATTTAATTTATATATTTATATATATCCATTTGTATATGTCCTCGGATTTTTTATTAAGAGATTCTCCAGTAAAAATCAACAAAAAGGCAGATAAATTCAGATCCTTCTTCAGTAATAAGATTACAGTTAATTATCATCATAAGATTAATTAAACTAGCAGAAATATGCACCCTCCGCCGGGCGCATGTATTCAAGTTTTAATGTAATAAAATAGAATATCAAATTAAAAAGACTAACAGAACTAAATAAGATTCCACTTACTTTAATGTTATTTCAATTTATTTTTATATAAGATTATATATGGGATTGCTTTTAATACGTTTGAGAATAACATTATAGTATTAGAAATCAGTAACAGCAAATAATTAGTCATTAATCCAGTTTAGTTAGAATCATTATTCCCACCATGTACTATGTAAACCTTTATTTCCAGGAGATATATAACACATATTTCAAGATTCTAAGTACATTAATAGAGGCAGTTTTGCGGTAACTCTAACTCAGCTAGATTGACAGAGACATTTTTAATAAACATGGAGGCGCGTGGTCTAATGGTTAGAGTCGTAGGAAATGGACTCCTCAACGCGACTTCAATTCTTGGACGACGACGTTGGCATTTCACATGGCGCTAATACCCTTGGGAAAGGTATGAATCCAATTCTCCCTCCAGCTATGGATAAATAGCTTTCTAAAAATAGTCTTTCTAAATCAATTTAATATTTTATTATTAATTACTAGCAGGACCTGTGGATATACCACAGTATGATAATTTAATTATTACAATGTTTACTTAAAAAATAAACAGTTCAATATGTAAAAGTATAATAATCTTGACTATGTTCGATGGAAACAGATTAGCGTTATCGCTTCCTCGCATTCACCTGCTCTGTCTATCTTTCCCCTACTCGCTTTCTTTCTTTCTTATTGTATTTTCTTTGTAGCATGTCACTTTTCTTCCATTTCTTTGTTTATAATAAAAATGGAATAGTCCATTATTCAGCGGATAAACAAAATCAGATAATCAGGATATACATTTTTGGATTTCATCTTGGATGATTTGGACAGTCTCATTTTTA
>CM042143.1:90389213-90396713 GCA_023376005.1 Doryteuthis pealeii | reverse complement strand
GTAAAAATTTACATTTGATAGAGACATCTTATTATTATGGAGATTATGTATCTGGCTGTCTGTAACCGAAACTACACCACCACCGACGTCAAAATTTCCCTATGTATTTACATCATTTTCTATAATGGCTATTTAAAAATCATTATTTAAGCTTAATTAGCATCTTATTCATTAAAGATAGATAACTCTATTAAAGTCTAACTGAGATAGATTTGCATCAAAACAGCTCATATTATTAATGAGTTAAAAATCTTGCGATGTGTGTTATATATCGTTAAGTAGTAAAGTTTTACATAGTAACTGGTTTGCATATCGGTTTTAAGAAAACCGTGGTTAATAAATGATTACTTGGTATTATTTATATCTAGTATTGTTTTATTCTCAAAATCATTAAAACAACCCAAATAACGTAAAACTAAGTATTCGTTTTTGTGTTCTTATTTAATTTCATTAGTCTTTCTAATTTAATACAATATTTAATTATATTCAAACAGTTATCACGTCTTCACTACTTTAACTTATATATATATATATAATATATATATATATATATATATATATATATATATATATATATAATTGACGCCGGCCGATTACGCTTAAGGGCTAGGATCTCCAACAAAACGGATAGGACTCTCTCTGACGGCATGTACATATATACATATGTTTGTATTCATCAGTTAAATTCTCGCTCCAGTTTGTAGGTGTGCTGATGACCCAGTGTTTAAGATCTATGATGATAAATCAGTCGTGTTTCGAACCTGGCAGGAGATAGCCTGCTAGGTTTCGCCATAATAAGTAGAGGTGATACGTGGAAACACGGTGTCTGTGCATGAATATATACACACACACACACACACACACATATATATATATATATATATATATATATATATATATATAAGAGAGAGAGAGAGAGAGAGAGAGAGAGAGACTTTGGTGTGAATATATTAAATTTAAATTTATTTCGACATTTCTTTGTCTCAGTTTTTATTTGAATCCTATCAAGGAAACACTTGCTATCACCCACCCTATATATATATATATATATATATATATATATATATATATATATATATATATATATATATGACGATAAGGTTGAAATAACGAGACCTTGTGTAAGGGAAAATAGCATATATATATATATATATATGCTATTTCCCTTACACAAGATCTCGTTACTTCAACCTTATCGTCATAGGAAATAGATTAGATGAACAGAGTTAAAATCCTGGTTAATAGCTGATTGTGTTTTACTTCGCGTTAATGCCGACAATAAATAAATAAATCCACCATTTGTACATGTAGCTATAGATAAATAGCCGGACATACTGTGCTTTTTAGCCTTAGTAAGGCAACCTGTCAAGGAGAAGAAAAACTCTTAAATACAAATCAGCTTAAAAAGTGACTGTTGCATCCTGTCTGTAGTTTTCGAATACATACACTACGTTTTGGGTAATGTAGAAGAGAAAAACTTTGAGGACCATGATGGGAGACGGTGATACCAGTTGTAGTTGGTGCACTTGGAACGGTCACCAAGGACTTGAACAGGGACTGGAGGAACTGAAGATCAAATGAATAATTAAGAGGATGTAGACCACAGCAAGGTTAAAATCAGGTAAAATGCTGAGAAGAGTTCTGAAGTCCTTATGAGACTTGCTGTCACTTAGACTTCAATGAAAAATTTCCAGTTAAAACTGGTGTGAAAATATCGCAAGCCGTAGAGTGTCTCAATTTCCGTGTATATAGGACCCATAAAATAAGATTAGGGGGAGGAGGAGGTGTCAAAGTAGTTTTGATAAACATGAAGAGAGTCCCGTTGGTTTGAATTCAGAGTTTTCCTTCTTCTATACCGGTTGCCATACCAAGGTTAAAGAGCCTAGTCTGCTTTACTATTTACTGGAAGGAGAATATTACGATTCATACCTTTCCCAAGAGTATTAGTGCTATAAAAATGCAACTAGCCTTGTCCAGGATTCGAACTCGTGTTGCTGTGTCCATTTCCAATGACGATAACCATTACACGTCCGACACCTCTCGTCTATAAATGTATTCTAATTGTGGTTATGATCCTTGTCGTTATTTCAGTTTAGTCCCGCTGTTTTATTGAGTGAGTGGCTGTAGATATTCCTCGTGGCATAAAGTTTGATATATCAATTTATTGGAGGCGCGTGGTCTAACGGTTAGAGTCGTAGTAAGTGGACTCCTCGAGCCGAGTTCAATTCTTAGACGAAGCTGCATTTTCACATAGTGCTAATGCCCTTGGGAAAGGTATGAATCCAATTCTCTCACCAGCTATGTGTAAATAACAGGGCAGACTGGGCTCTTTAACCATGGCTAGGTCACCAGTTTAGGAGAAGGAAAACTCTGAATCCTACCCTGTTAATCTCCATTTAAAAAATTGATCTTGAGTCGCATCCTGCTCATTTGAAGGGGTTGGTTAAATACAAACACAAATACAAAAACGTTTTTGTGATTTCTAAATATTTTCACGGTCGTGCCTATGGGATTACCCACGTAATTTTAAGTATCATTATATTCAAACCTGTTAAACCCCACTTAAGGAATTGACCTTGTGTCGCATCCTGCTCATGCGGAGGGGTTGTTAAATATATATATATCAATTTACTCCTTGTCTGTTCGTCCTCCTGGAAGAAAATCCATTAGGCACCCTTTTTTGGGACATTCTATTAAGGACCTTAAATACAGGTTTGTCGTTTTTTCATTGGCCAATCCAGCTCCTGCTACTTGGTAGAGTCTATAAATATAAGCCGTGACCTTAAAATACTCAATTGTAACGAGACAGTAGCTATCAATCTTGCCACAAGTCACTCTCATAGCGTTTTAGCCCATCAGTTTATGTTTTGTGCTGCGACAAATTTCTTTTACCTGAGAAACACGAATTAAAACGAAGTGGTTTTAACTCAAACACGCACCGTGATCATGTTAGTCTAAGAATACATAATATTTTCTTACCTTTCACTCATATCTTTAAGTGAATCCTTATTCTAATCAGGTATTCTGATAATGTCAACGTTTAAGCAGATGTATCTGCGTGGTTACGGTGGCGACGGTAGTGAATCGATGCCAGGGAAACATTACAAGATAAATCCGGTTGCTGTTTGAATCGGCTTCAGATTAAATTATCAGCCACGACAATCTCCAGATCTTTGGTAGACAAGTAAACATTTTCACAGTAAATGCGACTTTTAAGATTTTAAATTTAAGAATTAAAGAAGCAAAGGGAAAATCATTTGCTAAGAAGATAGGCGACTGTTTGGGAAGCTACCATAAAGTAATAGTTAACAACATTGTGTAGAATGACGTAACAAGATCGACTCTAGATGATTCAACATTGTAGCCTTGACTCACTGTTGTGCCTTTAGCTTATACTACATTTTGGAGGCGCGTGGTGTAATGGTTTGAGTCATAGGAAATAGACCCGAGTTCAAATCCTGGACGAGGCTGTTTAAATTTCACATAGCGCTAATACTCTTGGGAAAGGTATGCATCGAACTACTCTCTAACTATGGGTAAATAGTAGGGCTGACTGGGCTCTTTAACCTTGGCTAGGTAACCAGTAGGAGAAGGAAAACTCTGAATTTAAACCTGCTAAACTCAGCTTAAAAAATTGACCCTGTGTCGCATCCTACGCGTGCGGAGGGGTTGGCCAATATGTATACTGCATTTTCGAAACTTACAGGTGCATATAGTGTAATGGGCACGGCGTCACGAGTTCAAATTCTGGTCGAAGCTGGTAGTATCCCACTTAGCTCTTGGGAAATATACGATATGGTTATAATAAAAAAAAGAGAAAAAATGGAAATAACTGAAGGAATAGAATTGCCCAGTCAGGACCGGTGGAGCCGACGTATATAAGGATTATCATCGAAGGAAATGGACATGGCGACACGAGTTCAAATTCTGGACGAGGCAGTTAGTATTTCACTTAACGCTAATAGGTTCGGGAAATGTATGATTCCAACTTTTCTCCTTCAATCTCTGGGTAAATAGTAAATAATGCTTCAGCACTATTGCCCATATGGCTAATCACTTTTTATCATATATGTGCTAGAACGCGGTGGCTGAAGGTCTTAGTGTTTTGGATATGACGTTAACCTGCATCTAATGGCAAAGTTTCAATTTTGGAGCTCTTGGAGTGTGGAGTACTCTTTCATTACCATTACTCCCAGGCCCACTCTGACCCGGAGTGGTAGTACCTGTTAGGGTTGCATCGATGGGTTAAATAGATCAAAAATGAATTTAGAATAATGTTTTAAAATAAAAATTGAATGCCCAACACGAATGAATAAAACAAAATATCTTCAGCATAAAATAAGCAAACAGGGGTTGACATGCCATAGAATCCAACCAACCAGCGATTCAACATATAATTTACATATTTTCCAAGCGCCTTCAACTTGTAATACAGACAAAATCCAAGAGTACGGGATCTTTTATCTGATTAGATTTCTGCTTTTTAGAGTATGCTTTCAAGAATATCTTCTGAAGTACTCCTTTCTTACTTTTTCTTTTATGTGTATTTACCGCCCACTCCAACGCACGAGCAAGATGCGACACATGTGAGTTTTTCTCACCAGCGTAAGCTGATAGTCTTTCACTGGAGGGAAAATAAGTTTCCTCGGGTCTTCAAGACTCTTCTGAGTATTCAAGCTGATCCCAACAATGCTGTTGTCTGGATGGTCTCAATTCTACCTCTGATTTCTAGTTCCTCTAATCTTTTTTCTAAAATTTTGGGTACCGTTCCAAGTGCACCAATTACAATTGGTATGACTTTCACCCTAATATTCCACAGTTATTTCAGTTCTCTTTCAAGGTCTAGGTATTTATTAATCTTTTCGTTTTCTTTCGTCTTCGCCTTGTGATCTGCTGGAACTGCAAAATCTACCAGTTGATAACGTCTCCTTTTCTTGTTATTCAAAACCAGGCCTGGTCTTTCGCCCGAGACCTGAGGCTAATATGATTTTTCTTTGAAAGCTATAAAATAACCCAATATATTATGCTCAATGAGCATATTAGATTGGGTCATTTTTCTAAGTATATCATCATTATCATTATAAAGTCATGCAAATAGTACATATTCTCTTGACTCTCCACCTCTCCCTCTTAATAACTGTCCCTATCGTCTAATGCCTTTGCCAGGTTCTCTACACGACATCCAGTATCCGCACAGAGCCGATGTAAGTAAGGTATGCTAATTGGCCAACACTGGTGTGTTCAGGTGTATGAGTCCACCCGGGAAAGTCATGTATCAGTTCATCCCTGCTTCTCCTGGAGTGTCCAGCATTTCTTGTTCGTCTTACTGAGATATTTTGTGAAATAGGAGGTAAGTGGCCGTACAACTTCTGGTTTGTGGGTTAACGCTTCCAAGATTTGTTGAAAACAGTTCGCAGCATCCTTGTTCCCATCTTGCTTTACCTCTCGGTGTTCCATTAAGTCCAGGTGGTGGTACCATAGGGTAGAACTGACATGGCCACAACTTGGAAGAATTTGCCGCTTTATTCTTTCATGGAGGTTAGATTTTTATCATTATCATCATTAGTTGTTCACCACACCGTTAACCGGTGGTCTTTCACTGGAGTCAGAATAAAAGCAAGTTCCTTCAGGTCTCTGGACGATGTTAGCAGTGCTGTTATTTGGATGGTCGCGATTCTTCCTCTGATTCTCAATTCTTCCAGTCTATTTTTCAAGCTTTCAAGGACCTTTCCAAATGGCACTAAATACAATGGGTGCCGCTTTCACCCTCTTGTTCGACAGTTTTTTCGTTCTCTAGCAAGGTCCAAGTCTAGATCCACTAGATGACAATTTTATTGTTGTTGTTGTTAATTAACTATTGTTTCACTCCATGAGAATATGTCATATCCGCCTTTGCCGGTGGTTCACTAAATACTAGGTAACAGCTAGTCTCCTCACGTCTCCAGGACTCTTCTCAGTATTCCAGTCGATCTTAAAAATTCTGTTGTTTGGATGGTCTCAATTTCAGTTATTTCGGTGTTATTATTATTATTATTACTAGCAAATATATGCACCCTCCGGGTGCAAGTATTTAAGTTTTAATATAATAAAATATCATGTTAAATTAGAAAGGCTAATGAAACTGAATAAGAATTCAGATAAAAATATTTGGAACAGAGGGGGTATAATCGAAAAATAGAACAACTTTGAAACTAACTGTTCCACCATTTTCCCTTACTCCCGTCTTTCAGTGGTAAATTTCAATAATTTAACTATTTAGTTAAAATAGGAAGTAAAGAATAAAATTACAGTTATTTCTTTATGTTAATAGATTTCTGTTAAGATTTATCCCCGAGATTTTTGCTCATATTTATTAAGATAAAACCAAACAATTAGAAATCAATAATACTAAGCATATATTTATTAAAATCAAATTTTTTTAAGATCAATATGCAAATTAGCCTTCCCATTCACACTGTAAACCGCTATTCTGTTGTATATATAAATATAATTGCATGTTGTTAGTATGTAGATATAGTTAACAGTATTAATAATGTAAAAGAATTTTATTAATAATTGAGGTTTAAATAAAAATAAAATCATGTAGAATGTGACGTTAATAACTAAGGGAATTGTGACTTGAGTAGTAATATAGTTTCGGTTACAGACATACAAACCCACAATCTCCATTATAATAAGATTATTATTATTGTTGTTGTTGTTGTTGTTATTTCGCTCCTTGTGAGTTTTTCACGCCAGACTTACGTGAAGCTTTCTCACTAGAGTCTGGGTGACAATAGGTCTTCTCTGGTCTCAAGGACTCTTCTGAGTATTCTAGCCGATCTTAATTCTGTAGTCTGGACTATCTCAATTCTTCCTCTCTTTTCCAATTCATCTAGTCTCTTTTCTAAACTTTTGAGGACCGTTCCAAGTGAACCAATTACAATTGGTATCCCGTTCATCCACATATTCCACAGTGTTTTCAATTCTTTGGCAAGGTCCAGGTAATTGTTTATCTTTTCGTTTTCTTTTATCTTCACCCTGTGATCTGTTGTAACTGCAAAACACACCTGTTGGCAAGTTTACTTTTTCTTGTTAAGTAATACTAGGTCTGGTCTTCTGGCTGGGAGAAGGTGATCCGTCTTTATCTCAAAGATCCCGGAGGATTTTATGAGTTTCATTCTAAAGAACAAATTCTGGTTTATGCTTATATCATTTTGTTCTATGGTTAAATTTAGTTTCTTGCACAATTTCCAGTTGTCTCGTCTTGTATTCTCGATAAGATAGATTGCTACATTCGCTTAATACATCTCTGTCTCCACACACCCTACATTTGCTGTTCTGATATGTTTTATCTATTTTTGCCTTAATATAATTTGTTCTTATGGCATTGTTTTGTGTTGTAATTAAGAGCAACCCAGTTTCTCTGATGAGGTTTCCTTTTCTTAACCAGTTTGCTTCCAACAAAAATAATTTTAGCAGTTATATTTTTTTTAAGAAATGTATTTTCAATATAGTTTG
>CM042143.1:90374213-90386713 GCA_023376005.1 Doryteuthis pealeii | reverse complement strand
GATGTGCACTCCGGCCTTCTTCAGGTGTTTCTTGTCTAACTTGGGAACCTTCACAAACTCGGTAATCTTCTCTTCGAACTCGTGAAACTTCTTGTCGAATTCCTGAGTTCGTGAAGTTTTCCAAGTTTGACAAGAAACACCTGAACGAAGCCGGAGGGCACATCGACAGAAACGTTGTGTATCTAACAATAAAGATGAGAACAACAGTCTGAAAAATCCAAAATGATAGAAATTATATTAAATTGTTTAAATTGATGGTATAAGTTTTTCCAAACCAAGTACCAGAAAATATTATGTAATAACCCAATGAAGAGGAAATAATTATGGAATCCATAAAGAATAAACTACTATAAACAGTAAAATAATTGAAAAACATTGAAAACTAGTAAAATAACATTGAATTTGTTATTTTCAGCAAGATTCAAACGGATCCAATAATACCTGATAATTTGCAACATTTAAAATTTTCATTAAATTTGTTTTAAAACATTTTTCTATTTAATCCATAAATGGGACCCTAACAGGTACTACCACTCCGGGTACAATACTGATTAAGGGGCCGGGTTAGCTCAGTCGGTAGAGCGTTCGGCTAGAAACCACAACGTTCCTAGTTCGATACTGGTCCCCGCCAACTCAGCGTATGAGTAGCACAGGGATCTGTGCGGTAAAGTAAGGAGCTGATGGTAGGTGTGGCGCTCCACCTCAGATGCTAAAAACAATCTCCTTGGTCTAGCGCTATTGAAAAGGGGATAGACTCCCTCGCTGACTGGCTGATACCGACTTTAGGCCGCCCCGTCGACTTTACTTACTTACATATTCCCCAGACCTCAAGAACTGGAACCACACTATCATATAATTTAACGTTAAGACCCTCAGCCATTGCCTTCTAGCACATATATGATAAAAAGTTTGGCGGGTACTATAAGAGCAATAGGGTTGGGAAAATCATAAGTCCTAGGGCTTGACGTGAACAGACGATTGATCAGAGGGGCCTCTCCGACCGCCCGTTTTGCCAAAGTAAGTTCTTAAGTAGATTGTGGCATGTCATAGACGACTCAGTCACCAGGATTCCACCTTTAAGCATCACGGGTCGCCACCCACGTTGGCCCCATTGGCGGGGGTCTTACCCCTCTGCAGAGGTGCTGTCGGTGTATTCTAAAGCCCCAGCCGACAATGCTGGCCACTGTCCTGAAAATCAATCTTTTGTTACCAACCAACTCCATTCGACTATCAACCTTCATGAGTAATATCTGTGTGGTCAGTCCGGACTAAAAAGCAAGATTGTGTCACACGGTACGAGCGGTGATATAAATCTGAATGAAGGGGTCATGCTGTGGAATAAGGCATGCAAATATTATGACACACTTAATGCTCCCATGCTAAACGTCCTCCTAGATTAAGATACTCATGCAAATTTAATACGTTGATTGGACCAAACAAAGATTGCATAAAATTTCAAGTCTTCAAACTGACTGACCACACAAGCCGCAGGTTGCGCACACTGACTGCTATTAATAAGTGTCACTCACTACGTGTCCTGGGTATGACATTAAACTGCATCTAATAATTTTATTGCTTTTTATTCTATTCTAACCTTTCTTAATTTGTTTTATTTTGTTAATCAATTTCTAATTATTTCTTTAATATATCATTGATTTATGCTCTTATATTTTTGCTTTTCTCATGGAAAAGGCTGCTCACGCCAAGTCCTAGCACATATATGATTGCCCCAACCCTATTGCCCTTATGGCAAGCCCCAACCTTTATCATATGCGTGCTATAAGGCGGTGACTGAGGGTCCTCATGTCCTGGGAATTACGTTAAACTCTATCGGATAGTGAGGTTCCAGTCTTGGAGGTCTGGGGAATGTGGAGCGCCCCTTTATCCCCATTGTCCCCTGGTCCACTCGGACCCAGAGTGGTAGTACCTGTTAGGATCACATCTATAGTTTAAATAGAAAAATGTGTTTATAAAAAAATGAGTATCCATTAAGAATTAATTTATTTCAAAACTTTGTCGGCATTAAATGACCCACTGAGGTTGATATGCCGTAAAACAAAACAAACCAAACTTATGGCAAAGGAAGGGTAAAATTTCCCCCTCCCCGTCTTAGATAATAGTATTGTGTGGGTTTTATTGAACTTTAGTCTTTTCTAGTCTCTGCCAATTTTCTTTTGCATCTAGAGGTGCTGTTCCAATTTTGGAGCTATGGGGAATGTGAAGCACCCTTTCATCACCATAACTCCCAGGTCCACTCTGACCCGGAATGGTAGTGTCTGTTAGTTGTCCCATATAAGGGTTGAATAAAAAAACATGGGTTTTAGAAATATGTGTTTAAAAAATTGAGTTTTAAAAAAATTAATTACCCGTCGGGGATGAGTGGGACAAAAAATTCTTCGGCATGAGGTGACCAGGTGTTTTGACATGCCGTAAAATCCAACCAACCAACCAACCAACCAACCATCACTTTATGCTGAACAAGATCATCATCATCATCATCATCATCATCATTATGTCACGCTAGTAGCACGGCTATCCATAACAATCTCTCTCCAAACGCCCCTATCATTCATTGCCCACGGGTGGTCTTCTGCGCAGCATCCACTATCCGCACCGAGCAGGTCAATGTTCTGAACAAGATAATGACTGCTCAACTTTTATGACGCAGTCAGCAAATTTTGCTCAGGTTGATTTAAATTTCTTAAGATTTGTGATTTGATTATTGATTAATTCTAACGGCATGTAACCCGTCTAGGGTTATTTCATGCCGAGATGTTAGAAAATCATCTTAATCGAATGTTTATATTTATATCTTTGGGGGGTGTTGGGAAACTTTTTAAGTTGTATTGGAAGCATAGGAAATATATAAGATAAAGAATAATAAGCAAGATTCCAAATGATGTTGCTTTAATCTTATTCATTAATCCCAATATTTTTGTCAAAGGGTTTTCTAGAATTATAATCATTCCTTATCTGATATTTTTCCATGCTTCTAATACGACCCAAAAACATCCATCACATATATATAATATATATATATATATATATATATATATATATAAAGCATACATGGAATCCTTAACAACTTCATATATATATATATTATATATATATATATATATATTGTAGATGATGTGGGTGCTATATTTGTAGGTAGACAGAGCTCAATATCATTGATAAAGCGTTTATATTTAGATAAAGGTAGCATGGATATGGAGCCAACAAAGCCTTTTTGGTCGGAAGATCGTATAGATGAAAAACTGTCAGTAACTAGGCATCGTTGACCCCATGTTCACGCTACCTTAACTATATATATATTATATATATATATATATGTGTGTGTGTGTGTGTGTGTGTGTGTGTGTGTGTGTGTGTGTGTGTGTGTGTGCGATGGTAAGGTAATCCAAATGATTGGTAAGTAAGGATGATTCTATTAGGAATCATCGAAATCTCACTGTACAAGCAAACTGTATGCTGTTGTGACAGTTAAGTTTTTCTTTGTTTGAAAGTTATATATATATATATATATATATATATATATATATATATATATATATATAGAGAGAGAGAGAGAGAGAGAGAGAGAGAGAGAGGGGGAGAGAGGGAGAGAGAGTGGAGATAGAGAGTGGAGGGAGAGAGAGAGGAAAGGCTGACTGAAAGAGACAGACAGACAGACAGACAGACAGATAAAGACAGAGACAGATAGATAAATAGATAGATGGATATGTAAAGACTGAGTTTGATTAGAATACTAATATAACTCAACAGTATTAATTTGTTTCTAGCATTTTTCATGACAGGAGTTGCGAGTCGTATCTAACATTCCCCATTAAGTACTGATTTCAATCTAACTAGCTCAGCTAATATCTATGTATACGTCACCCTAATGAATTTTTATTACATTTGATCTTAAAATCCGATTTGTACAATTTGATATTACTTCTGCTACTAGTTAATTAACAATACAGCGTCGAATCAAATCGAAGCAAAAGTACAATGATAGAAACATCGGAGATAGATAATTGGTGAATCGTCATGGCTTCCTGTACTTTTAACGTTACTGTAATGACAAAACAAATTCTTCTAGTAGGTACGTATCTTTTCTGGAGTTAAGTTTTTGTTCCGAATAAACTCAATCAATTTGATGACTGAACCAAAAAAAAAAAAAAAATCAGCTAAGACTTTGTGATACACAATTACAAAAAATATGAACAAGGAAGCCAAGTACGTACTGCGTTCAGCTGATGCTATCAGTAAACTCAGTATAGAATTATACAGTGTCATCGAACCCCTGATAAAGAAAAGAATAACCAATAGATAAATCTATAATAATAAATACGAATGTCAGTGTATTAGTGAGACATACTTTTTTTTTCAATTTGAACATAGTAAGCACGCATCCACACCTTCGACATATCTGTAAGCGTAAATTGCTGTTACACCCCTTGAAAATCTGGAAAAGGTTTTTTAATTTATGTACAGGAAAATGAATAATAGAGTCAACGCGCAGTTCTCCAATAGTATGACTAGCTACTCGATTAGTAGTGATACTACTATGTAACTCGACTACGAATAACTTTTCGCATTCGTATCTTCATATGTATTCCGTTGGACAAGTCCAACTATCTTTTTGGAGAAATATCTTCCCTTTCAATGTGGATGAGCAGATTCCCTACCCCTACGAACAAAGCGCGTCCGGACATGTCTGGCCAGTGTGAGGGGAAAGAGTGTGGCGAGTGACCACAGAAATTGAGTCGTGAGAAGTGACGCGTAGTTGAAATACTGTTGAATATAGAAATTCTGCACGGGCAGTGCAGAATGGGAGTAGCTTGGATGTAAATAGTTACTGATTATTTAAGGTCTACCCTCTCAGACCGGGGAAGGAGGGAACTGTATTCGGCTGTGGAGAAGAGAGGCGTGTGTAGTACTACTGGAATATTGTTGCATACAGACTTTGGCAATTGAGTAAACTGAGTTTACTTTCATTCTTGTTACAATATCATACCATTCTGAAATCGGGCTGACTCTGTGAGCCAATGAAAAACCATTCCAGGTCGAATCAGGACTTGTAATCCTGAAACTTTGGATTCCCAAGTTTTAATTACTGCGATTGTTTTCGTCGATTTTTACGTGATTTTTTAGTTAAAGTTTTTTTCTATTAAAACAATTTTTATAACTTGGAAATACATCTGGGAATAATCAAAATTAATTGCAAAATCCAACGAAAGGCTCCGATAGCAACCCCAACTTGAATCCTGCATCTTCAAGTCGCCACCCTGCAAGCTACGTGCTGCTAGTCTTGACATTTTACTACGAATAAAACTACAAAAACTCTTCAATCGGGAAACCACAGTCAGTGTGAGCCAGTGAAAAAGCCACCCTCCTACTACTACTATATAATGGAATAATGTGTTCCTCTCTGTTTCAGTCTAATTTACCTTCCTCAGATTCTGCTTACGGTAAGTTCGCCCCTTCTTTGAACTTAATTGATGGCATTCAACCAAATTAGCAACTATGATACTTAGTTATACTTCTATAGTCCCTTTTTCAGGAATAATTGTTTGTTACAAAGGTAAGGACCTACGTACATCAATTTGTTTTTAGATTAAGTGGCAACACATGAATTATCGTTGATATTTTAAAAGCTAAGTTTAAATCAATATATAAATACTCGTGTTTGTACGACTGTTATCATTTTGCAACAACCTCTGGCCAAAAACGAAACTGTCCAAATCGTCCAAGATGACTGCAAACATGTAAAACATGATTATCTGGTGCTGCCTATCCACTGAATTCTTATTTCTTACGAGTGTCATCACCTTAACTAAATAATGAACCATTCCGTTTTATTATAAAGAAAAAGTACTCGTTACACAATAAAAGAAAGAAAGAGAGTAGGGGAAAGATATAGAGAGGGGGTGAATGCGAGGAAGCGATAACATTAACGTTTCAATCTAACATAATTGAATATGTAGAGAAGGAAAGAAGGAAAAAAGAGTGAGAGAGAGTTAAATCAGGATTTTTTACATATTGAAGTGTTTAACAATATTTCTTAAGTAAACATATTAAACGTTGTAATAATTAAATTATCATACTGTGGTATATCCACAATTTCTGCTAGTATTAATGCAATACTTGAATACACTGATCAATTTTGAGTTCTTCAGCGGTTTATTGTTGCCCATGACATTGCTATCTGTACTGACACCGAATAGGAAAACCAAAAATGTAGTTTTGTCATCTAGCCTCGCAATAAGTTCCAAACAGACAAATTGTATCATTGTTTTGATGAAAACTTTTATTTATTTGTCGGTGTTACATTCTTTAAATACAGGAAGGTCATCAATGATGCACTATTATCATAGCCAATTTCGGGTTTTTCAACATCATATTGGCTCCAATAGCCTGAATCCGGAATCAGGAATTGTCAGTAGCCTCGACATTGGAAACTCAAATGATAAAAGCTACAAAAATTCGATCGTTTAAATTGAAATAGTCCGTCAGTGCAAGCCAATGAGAAAAGCCCATTCACCCATATAAATGGAATTTTGGTTTCCTCGAGTTTCAATTGGTGTTACCTAACATGGACACAGATTACAGTATGTTAGTCTCTTCTATAGCATAACCAGGGCCGGGTTAGCTCAGTCGGTAGAGCGTTTGGCTAGAAACCACAAGGGTCATAGCTCGATACCGGCCCTCGCCAACTCGGCCTATGAGTAGCACAGGGATCTGTGTGGTAAAGTAAGGAGTTGATGGTAGGTGTTGCGCCCCACCCCAGACGCTAAAACAATCTCCTTGGTCTAACGCTAGTGAAAAGGGGATAGACTCCCTCGCTGATTGGCTGATACCGACTTTAGGCCATCCGACGACTTTACTTACTTATAGAAATACCTAATGTTTTACTTGTTCTAATTTATAACCCCCATCAAACAGTTATTAACAACCCATCCTTCGGGGCGGGGGTCTGGTGTGCTTCGGCCACTGGACCGGTGTGTTAGATTAACAGCGTCGATCCCAGGAGGCTATCCCCCCAGGCAATACATGACCCCTTGATTTAAAGGGGCAGGGCTGGGTTTATTGCCCAGTGCCTGTGGCACCCTTCTCGAGGGGGAATGCCGACGGGATCGACGCATTTTTTGTGTCTACCAACCATGAGCTTCGGCTTGTGGTTGGGTCCACATAAAAATGTCCTTGTGTCACGCCCTCATAAGTGGGATGAGAGGCAAATACCTTAAACCCCATCAAACAGTTACCTAAAACTACACACCAACTATTTATACAATAGACTAGTTTTATCCATCCCCTGAAAAAATTTAAAAGATAAAAGAATGAAATTTTGAAAAGTACTACTAAATGGTGGCACCACTTGGACTGAAACGCACAAGGATGCTGCGCGCTATTTTGAACAAATCATGGAATCATCGCCCTGCATATGAGTAACTGTGCGGTCTCTTACATCCCATCACACAAAATTATTACCAAGGTCCAGCTAAGAACACACCAAGGTTAGCTAACCTGCATAACCTTACATTCATCAGCTCTGTGCAGTCACTGGATGCTCTCTAGAGGACTTACCAAGAGCAATGAACGATAGGGAGGGAGGGCAAAAGAGAGTTAAGTGACTTCCTTGTCACTGGAATAATTCCAGTGATGAGGAAGTGAAATCTGAAGTGAAGAAGTGGCTCAAAGAACAGTCAACAGAATTTTACGGGGCAGGGATACATGCTCTCACTCGAAAGTGGAACATTGCTATTGAGAGAAACATTGACTATGTGGAGAAGTAGGGATATGGTCCACAGAGCACCAGCTTCATTTTTATGTAAGATATATGTTCTGTGTTGGTAATTATATCTGTCATAAACAAAATGACAATATTTCTGACTTACCCTCATATATATATATATATATATATATATATATATATATATATATAGGTAGGTAGGGTTCGAATCACGCACAAAGCACAGCCCTGTCTATAGCTCTGCTGATGAGGCCTAATGGGCTGAAATGTACATACAGAGATGACTTTTTCTCGATTTGGTTACGCTTTACATTTAAACCGAAATGCATGCCTTATTCATTTAGTTATAATTAATTAATTAACAAAATTAGGTATGACTTTAGTTGAGCACATAATCTCCCACAAATTGTCGGCCTTTGCCATTTTCAAACACACTGTTTGACTACTTCATATATATATATATATATATATATATATATATATATATAATAGATAGATAGATAGATAGATAGATATTATCTGAAATTGCAATGATATCAGCCACAAAGCAGATTCCACTGCTTGTTATCATTCTCATATTTATCAGATTTTCTAATTTCTCTCAAATTTATTGTCACTATTTTTGGTTCTAAACCTCCTTTCCTTCGCCATTTAAAAAAAAAATCTTTTTTTCTTCTTTCTAATTGGAGAGCTCTAAAGACAGCCATTTTGAATAATAACCTCATTCAATTGTGGAACGCTTAATCCGCTCTCTGAGCATCGACTTTGAAAGATTAGCGTTGATTTTCTCTTCTGGCCATCACACAAGAGGAATGAATGATTTTAACGGAGGTGAGGCGAAAGATTTCATTATGATGGGAAATTAAGATTCCACTTTAGCGACATCTGCTCGGGCTTCTCAGCTATTTTTGCATATTCATCAAGATATCCTCCCTTACGCCGCACATTTCACTTGGTAGTAAATAAATAGTGGAATATAGAGAAAGATGACGATAGCTATTTTGATACACAGACCAGACCGAGTCTGGTACATGGATATGGGGAATTAAGGGGAATTAAACTAATACCAACCGATAAGCGGTATTAGTTCTGTTGGTCCTCCTTGAAAAATTAGTATTCAGGTTTTCCATCATCATCAGCAGCAACAGCAGCAGCACGGATTCCTTGACTCTCTCTCTCTCTCTCTCTCTCTCTCTCTCTCTCTCTCTCTCTCTCTCTCTCTCTCTCTCTCTCTCTTTATCGTTATCGTTATGTCCAGTTTTTATAAATATGATAAATATTTGAAATAAAAACTTACAGTTTTCCCTACTACTTAGTGTTTGTCTATATATATATATAATAATTGTTTGTTTTGGTATGTATGTATCGATTTATAACTTAAAAAGATATGTCATTAAGTATTAAAATCACACATATACTTTGATATGTTTATAATAAGGCAATGTATGAAATTTAGTTTTGGATTTTTTACTAATTTAACGATATAACTCAATAATTCAAATTAATCGATTTGTGGCAGTAATTACAAAACTACCTGCTATATTTCGATATCACACGGATTCCATAGATGAAATTTGAATTCAATGCTTTTTCGAAAATTATTGTATTGTAGATGTTTCAAAATTAAAAAAAAAATCCTTTTAGTTCGATCATGGGCTGGATGAATGTATATATATGCAGGTAGAAAGTAAAATAAAATACACAATAAAGTAATTATTTTTCTTTTTAAAATATTTTACAGTAAAATAGTTAAACAAATATATTCAAACGATAACGGGGTAAAATAAATACTACTTTTATGTATTTCATTTCGCAACACACACACACACACATATACACTCACTCACACACACACACACACACACACACACACACACACACACACACGCACACACACACACATATATATACATATACGTGGAGGCATATGTATATAAGTTTATATATATATATGTTTATGTGTTTATAAATAAATATATATATATATATATTAATATAGATATATATATATATATATATATAGAGAGAGAGAGAGAGAGAGAGAGAGAGGAAGGGGGTGAGAAAAGGATATTTGTGTGTATATAAGTATATATGATAATATAGTATTGCCTATGATTACTTTCACCCCTACCAATATTTTATATAAAGTTAATTTTCTTCTAAACCCAAGATATAGATCTTTGCTTTAGGAGATCATTTAGCATTATAAAAAGTGTTATGAGTGATACAGTACGTATGTATATAGATAAATACATGTATGTATATATATATTTATATATCAATCAATCTATCTATCTATAAATATAGATATGTGTGTGGGTATGTATGTGTGTATATGTAAAAATGTGTACATAAGTGAACACACATATATATATATAATCTGTCATGATATTGAGCACCCGTTTACTTATAAATATTGCACCTATATTATGCACATAAAATATTGATATTTTGTCGAAAATATGAGTTCTATACATCTAAGTAGATAGGGTGTAATATTATTGATAGAGCGTTTATATTTAAGTTAAGGTAGCGTGGACATGGGGTCAACACTTGGTTACTGACAGCTTCTTGCCAGTGCGATCTTCTGACCATGTATGTGCAAGTGTGCTCGTATGTGTGTGTGTTTGCATATTTATATGTACTAGCAAATATATGCACACTCCGGGTGCAAGTATTTAAGTTTTAATGTAATAAAATATTGTATTAAATTAGAAAGGCTAATGAAACTAAATAAGAATACAGATAAAAAGATTTGAAACAGAGGGAGTATAATAAAAGATTTGAAACAGAGGGAGTATAATAAAAAATGGAACAACTGAAACATATTCTTCCATCACTCTCGTCTTTCATTGTTGTTTTTCTAATTTAAGTATTTAGTTATAAGAGGAAGTAAAGAATAAAATGACAGTTATTTTATCTTGTTAATGGATTTCATTTAAGATTCATTAAAGAGATTTTTGCTTATATTCATTAAAATAAAACCAAACAGTTAGAAATCAATAATACTAAGCACATATTTATTAAATTCGATTTTTTAATATTAATATGCAAATTAGCCTTCCCGTTCACACTGTAAACCGCTATTTTGTTGAATATATAAATATAATTGCATGTTATCAGTACGTAGACATAGTTAACAGTATTAATAATGTAATACAATTTTATTAATAATTGAGATTTAGATAAAAATAAAATCATGGAGAATGTGATGTAAATAACTAAGGGAATTGTGACTTGAGTAGGAATATAGTTTCGGTTACAGACAGAAAAACACACAATCTCCATTATAATAAGATATATATATATGTGTGTGTGTGTGTGTACATGTAACTTGTATTAAAGATTAAATTAAGTTGTTTGAACACTGTAGCAGTACTATACTAAAAATGTGTCCAATACTGTTTAAATTTAGTGAATGTAGCAATCATAAATGAATATTAAAAGATCACTACGGTTTTTTTTTGGGGGGGGGTCACAAAAACTATGTATTATAAGATTAACATACAGCTAAAACATATATATATATATATATATATATATATATATATATATATATATATATATATATATATATAAGTCATCCACAGACACGTTTCACGCCTCTTCAGTGTGGCTAGACATATCAATTGTCCTTGGCTAGGGTCGAGCTCTGACTGCCTGTTTGCCAGCCTGATATCTTATACCCTCGGCCCCTGACTGCTGCTGTAGCAGGGCTGGTGTTTAAACTATTAAATACATAGGTTTGTTTATATATTTTACGATAACAAAGAGATCAAGTTTGCGAGCAAACGATCATTGCTTATATCCTTAGTAGTGAAAGCTAATTTAAATCACCCCTTAGAGAGCTCATACCAAATTTATGGGAGCATATATTAATAAGTCATACACAGACACGTGTTTCGGCGTTTCACGCCTCTTCAGTGTATATATATATATATATATAAATATATTCAGTGTATATATATATAAACCTATCCGCACGAGCAGGATGTAACGGACAGTCAATTTCTTAAGCGATGTCTTACAGGTGTTTATTCATTTTTCTTTCTCCTAGACTGGTTGCTTAATCAATATCAAAGAGCCCAGTCCGCCCTACTATTTACCTATAACTGGAGGGAAAGTAGTTGAATGCATACATTTCCCAATGGTATTAGCGCTATGTGAAAAGCGAGCAGCCTCATCCAGGATTTAAACTCTGATGGACGTGTCCACTTCCTACGGCTATGACCATTACACCACGTGACTCCGTACCATGACTGATATCCAAGGCGTGTCATAAAAGTGTCGAGATTGAAGCTTAACTTACCTAGGTAGAAATTAACAATGAAGGGAACGTTAATATTTTTCAGAATACAAGGTGTGTTAAATATACCTTCAATCTCGATACTTTTTGATACATCTTGTATCTCTCCAGATCCTCTTAATCAAAAGTCGTTACCAATGTGGCGGGGACTGGTATCGAACTCAGAACCTTTTGTTTCCAAGATGGGTGCTTAAATAAAACATCTCATGGAAATCAGTTTATTCCTGTAACACTTGACCAAATTTAGCGCCGTTCCTAGAATATAAGAACAAAATAATCGCTACAAAACAAGATGTTTTCATAATCTTGACTTCATAAAAACAAAATTGTTTTGAAACTTCTCCCGACCGGAATCGTGATAGAGATCTGAATTTCGGCGGACCTTCCCTGGCTGGAATTTCCTTATTGTCCTTAAATTCTCAATTATCCACGGCCTTTTTTTTATTTCATGAG
>CM042143.1:90366713-90369213 GCA_023376005.1 Doryteuthis pealeii | reverse complement strand
GGGTGCATATTCTTGCTAGTCTTTCAAATAAACTAGATAATGAATGAAATCCATCTCATGCAAACACAATTGAATCCAGAGAATCTAGTAAACACTGACATGAAATGTTGTTTTCTTTGGCTTTGCTCTCGTCCTAATCCAGCAATGTTTAGCGCTGATAATCAGCATCTTTTTCTTGATCTTTTTCCCTAATTAAGCTGACGTAATGCATCTTTCTCCCGCCAAAAAGTCCTTTTTGTCCGAGCAATGCGTATTGATGTTAAAATATTAATTATATCTGCGCAGTTTTCCGCTTATCTCTTCCCAGAGGCCCGATGTTTTGAAAAGTCCTCCCTCTCTATCTTACTCCCGATTTTTGTCGTTATCTTCTCTCTCTCTCTCTCTCTCTCTCTCTCTCTCTCTCTCTCTCAGGCGTTATCTGTCTCCCTTTCTATATCTATTTTGCTCTCCCTCCCTCTCCCCCCTCTCCCCCTCTCTCTCTCTCTCTCTCTCTCTCTCTCTCTCTCTCGTTATCTGACTCCTTGTCTATTCTTTCCCCCTCTTTCGATCATTCCCCCACACACACACGTTATCTGTCTCCCTGTCCAGTATATATCTCTCTCTACCTCTTTCTCTCATTATCTGTCTTTATTCTACTCTCTCTCCCTCTCCCTCTCCCCTCTCCCTCTCTCTCTTGATATCTCTATCTATATTTCGTGTTATCTATTTCCGTGTCTAATCTCTTACTCTCCTTCTCTCTCTCTCTCTCTCACTCTCTCTCTCTCTCTCTCTCTCTCGTTATCTGTCTCCTTAGTCTCTCTCTCTCTCTCTCTCTCTCTCTTGCTCTCTTTCTAGTTTTACTGTTATCTTCTATCTATCCCCCCCTCTCTCTCTCTCTCGCTCTCTCTCTCCCTCCCTTTCTCTCGTTATCTGTCTCTATGTCTATCTATTTCTGTTACTCTCTTTGTTAATCTTTTTACGGTACTTCTTTCTCCCTCCCACTCTCTCTCTCTCTCTCTCTCTCTCTCTCTCTCTCTCTCTCTCTCTCTCTCTCTCTGGTAATCTGTCTGTGTGTGTGTGTCTCTCTCTCACGTTATCTGTCTCACGAGTCTCTCTCTCTCTCTCTCTCTCTCTCTCTCTCTCTTTCTCTTTCTTTCTTCCTCTCTCTTTCTCTCTCTCTCTCTCTCTCTCTCTCTTTCTGTTAAGCTTTTCTTTTGATTATCCCCTCTCTCCCCCCCCCTCTCTCTCTCTCTCTCTGTATTAAGCTTTTCTTTGCGTTATCTCTGTAGCCCTGTGAATTTATCTTCAGACCACGAAAACGTTCATAGAAACGAAATCGCCGTTCTTGTTCTTTGTGCTTCTACACCAAGAACCTTTCGTTTCTATCAGCCCGGGGTAGAGATTAGAGATTATTGATTAAACCCCATTGTGAGCGTCAATCTCGTTTTCGAGCCGATGTAGAAAGCAGACGACTGGTGTGCCAACTGGCAGAGAGAATCGCTTCTCTCGACTATAAAAAGAAAGAAAAACTCTCAGCGGTCAGTTATTCCTAACAACAAACCGTTTATGTAATCCTCCATATCACCGCAAAGATATATCAAACACCAACATCAATATCTTCATTCACTCTCTAGAGTAAAAAGGGAAAAAAATACATTTTAAGTAATGAATAAAACGCTAACGACCATAATGTTCTAGGGTTGACTCTATTAGAGCCTGTTATACATCAGTAATTTTGTAATACTAGCAGGACCTGTGGATATAGCATAGTATGATAATTTAATTATCACAACGTGTGATACGCTTACTTAAGAGTTATTGCCAAATAGTTCAATATGTAAAAAGTATAATTATCTTGATTTAACTCTCTCGCGCTTTTTTTCTTTCTCTCTTGCTTTTCATCTTTTCATTATATTCGATTGAAACAGATTATCGTTATCACTTCCGCGCGCTCACGTCCTCTCTTTATTTTTCCTCTACTCTCTTTATTTCTCACTTTCTTTCCTTCTTTCTTTCTTGCTTTTTTATTATATTTTCCCGTGTAGCATGCCCTTTGTCTTCCCTTTATTCCTTTATAACAAAAACAGGCGGAGAGTGAGAGAGAGATGAGTTGGCAGTTTTGGGCTGAATGCTTAAAGAGAACATACGTAAGATGAGTGTTTGTTTTCCAAAGTATTTTTACTTGGGATAGAATAAATGAGCTCAGGAAAAATAAGAACGTTTTGGGTTTGTTATAAAAAAAAAACTATCAACAGCAGAAGACAAAATATTCCAAAAGATTCCTAAGTAATTTTCAAACTCGAAGAACAGTGAGAATGCCATCAAGCCCAACAGCAGATCCACGAATGGACACAGACAGACCCAACCGGATCCAGCCAAGAGAATAGTTAAAAAGTAAGAAGATAAGTATAGAATTATTACTATTACAATATCATATCTCCTTTCAATCGATCTTGCTATCCAAAAATATTTTACTGCTACTTTTACAATTTCTTCGCATATTTCTGGAGGTAAAAGATTA
>CM042143.1:90346713-90361713 GCA_023376005.1 Doryteuthis pealeii | reverse complement strand
TTTTTATCATATGGGTGCTAGAAGGCGGTGACTGAGGGTCTACATATCTTGGGAATGACGTTAAACTCTATCTGATGGTGAGGTTCCAGTTTTGGAGGTTTGGGGAACGTGGTGCACCTCTTCATCACCATTGCTTCCTGGTCCACTCTGACCCGGAGTGGTAGTACCTGTTAGGGTCCCATCTATGGGTTGAATAGAAAAACATGAGTTGATAAACAAAATTGTATTATGCATTAAGAATGAATTTATTTCACAACTTTGTCGCATTAAATGACCCACCGAGGTTGATATGCCGTAAAACAAAACAAAAACCATATTTATTTATACATCGCAGACCCATTACTTCGCGCTTGAAGCGACCATATAAAATAGTAATGATAATTTTTTTATCATACAACGTGTAATACACTGACCTCGTCAACTGCTAGATTACAGACCATTGTTAGTGAGTTTGACTCTCATCGGGTGCCTTATATGTCTTGCTTTGTGTCACAACTAAATTAAGCTTAGTAAATATCTAACGGTTAGAAAGCTAGATTAGCAGACAGTTGTTAGTGATTCCGTTTCTCACTGAGTGTTCCATACATCTGGCCTTGTACCACAACTAAGCTAAACCTAGTAAATATCTAATTGTTTGCAAATTAGATTAGTAGGACACTGTTAGTGAGTTTGATTTTCACTGTGTGCCGTATACATCTCGCCTTGTACGGCACTAAACTAAGCTTAGTAAATATCTATTGTCCAAGAAACCTGGGCACCTCGCTTGGTTTAATGGATAGCAAGCGAGATTAATAGACAATTCTTAGTGAGTTTGATTCTCACTGGGTGCCACATACATTTGACTTTGTTCCACAACAATACTAAGCTTAGTAAATATCAATTGCTTAAGAAACAAAAATTGTTTCACTTAATCAAGTATATTGACACCCCCTCCTCAACTACTTGAGGGGAAAACCTTAAAAAAGGGAATGAATTATAGAAGCGTTCAACGAATTTCTTTGAATAAAATAATCCGTGGGAAAAGGATTTAATAGCAAGATGAAATAAATATATTAGGGCCTAAAGGGGGATTACATAAATCTCAATTTTGTATTTTCATATATATATATATATATATATATATATATATATATATAGAGAGAGAGAGAGAGAGAGAGAGAGAGAGAGAGAGAGAGAGAGAGAGATTATAATCTATACATTTAATGGATTTTGTTACTGCTGGTTTCAAAGCATGATATGCTTATCATCAGACAAATCGATTTGGAAATTACATCTAAATGAATATCCATTATATATAGCGTTATCGCTTTATTCGTCCGCGTGTCACCCCGCGTGCGTCCATGATGTTAAAAATGACATTTGAGCTTCACGAGCACAGAAATTAAGACAAAAATCTGATTTAGGTTTTCTAGTTTTACAAGCTCTTCTAACTGGGAGAAAACCATTTTTGGGGAATCCCGTATAGGTATATCAATGTGCCTTGTGGAGGAGACAGATAGATTGACAGATAGATAGATAGATATGAACAAATTAAGAGGATAGATAAATAGGTTGATAGATAGATAGATAGATAGATAGCAAACAAATGTTATAGATAAACAGATAGATGTCAACTTAATGAATGTGATTGTTGTGGTTGGATTTTGGATTTTACGGCATGTTATTTTATGCCGAAGTCGTTTTGTTTTATTCATTCTTGATGGGTATTCAGTTTTTTCTTGAAGCACAATTTTTCTTCAAACACATTAGTTGTATCGATTTAAGTCATATATGGAACCCTAACAATTGTTACCTCTTCGGGTCATAGTGGATCTGGGAGTAATGGCGATCAAGCTGTACTCCACGCACCAGAACTCCAGAATTTGAATTTCACCACTAGATTCAGTTTAACTCATACCCAGGACATTAAACACCACCTTCTAGCTCATATATGATAAAAAGGGTTGGGGGTTTGCCATAAGGGCAATAGGGTTAGGACAATCATATAGGTGCTAGGGCTTGACGTGACCAACCGATTGATCGAATGTAAGAGATAAACAGATAGATAGATAGAGAGAGAGATAGATAGATAGATGAAATAAATCGGATGCGTTACGAAAAAGCTGCTAAAAATAAATTATCTTTGTATTGTATTATAGAGATGAACATGAGAGCGCGGCCCAATGTGGTTTTATAAATAGCCAAGCATGAAGTAGATGTACTGATATATATATATATATATATATATATATATATATATATATATATATGTAATATGTATATCCATATATATATTAATATATATATATATATATATATATATATATATATATATTTATGTAATATGTATATATTTATATATATATTATTATGTATGTGTATATATACATATATATATATTATATATATATATATATATATATATATATATATATAAGCTGGATGGGAGCTGCACAAGAATGCTGCGTGTTCTTGGACAAGTCAACACCCCCAAAAAGATGTATGCCCACCTGCCCCTATCTCACAAACCATCCGAGTAAGACGGGCTAGGCATGCAGGACATGCATGTAAGGACGAGCTCATAAGCGACGTTATCCTGTGGAAGCCAACACATGGGCATGCTAGTGTGGGCCGCCCAGAGAGGACCTACATTGACCAACTATGTGAGGATGCTGGTTTCTGCACAGAAGAACTCCCGGGGCAATGAATGATAGGGAAGGTTGGCGAGAGATAGTCATGGATACCCGTGCTACTTGCGCTACATGATGATACATTTATATATATATGTATCATCAATCTCTCTCTCTCTCTCTCTCTCTCTCTCTCTCTCTCTCTCTCTCTCTCTCTCTCTCAAAATAGCCAAGCATAAAGCAGATGTACTGAATATATATATATATATATATATATATATATATATATATATATAGTAAAGTAAAGTCGTCGGGGAGGCATAAAGTCGGTATCAGCTAATCAGTGAGGAAGTCTATCCGCTTTTCCCTGGCGCTAGACCAAGGAGATTATTTTTGCGTCTGATGTGGACACCTACCATCAGCTCCTTATTTTACCGCACAGATCCCTGTGCTATTCATACGATGAGTTGGCGAGGGCCGGTATCGAACTAGGAACCTTGTGGTTTCTAGCCGAACGCCTACCGACTGAGCTAACCCGGCCCTTGACATTTATATATATATATATCTCTCTCTCTCTCTCTCTCTCTATATATATATATATATATATATATATATATAGACCGGGTTAGCTCAGTCGGTAGAGCGTTTGGCTAGTTCGATACCGGTCCTCGCCAACTCAGCGTATGAGTAGCACAGGGATCTGTGCGGTAAAGTAAGAAGATTATAGTAGGTGTGGCGCTCCACCTCAGATGCTAAAACAATCTCCTTGGTCTAGCGCTACTGAAAAGGGGATAGACTCCCTCGCTGACTGGCTGATACCGACTTTAGGCTGCCCCGTCGAGTTAAAAAAAAAATATATATATATATCACGTGGTGTAATGGTTAGCAAGCTAGATTAGCAGACCATTGTTAGTGAGTTCGATTCTCACAGGGCGCCACATACTTCTGGCCTTGTGCCACACCTAAGCAAAGCTTAGTATATATATATATATATATATATATATATATCTTGTCAGTAACGATCAATGAAAGTCGAATTTTTGGTGGGCAGAACCTTCGTTATTCTCACACGATAAACAGTGAAAACAATCGGTTTCTTATCGGCTTGCAGATAAATTATATCGATCATCGATCGGAGCCTTTTTTTGTTTTGATGGTCCCTATAAGGTTCTCTTCTCGTTATGGGTGAGGACGAAAAGGGGAGATAGGGGTGGCAGTGGGTGACAGGGTGAGTGCTGGGAAACTCATTAAGACTATCCAAACTCTTTCGCAATCGTTATCTTCATTGTCCTTATCATCAATACTAATAGCCTCCCCCTCTCTCCTCCCCTGTGCTCAAATTTTCGTTAATATTGATTATGTACAATCACTGTGTATATACGCGCACAGACTAGCGCGCATGCGCAAACACGGATCCATGAACACGCAAACAGTCGCATCCTAGAGATTATAAAAGCATTTATTTTATGCAATACAGTTTTTCAACATAATATCTTTTTCTTTAGATACACGTTATTCAATACAAGATATTAACACATTATACAGTGGAAATTATATATATATATATATATATATATATATATATATATATATATATATAATATATATATAATTAAAGGTTGAGGAATAAAAGTCGATAAAACACTCTCTCTGTCTCTGTCTTTGTCTGTCTGTCTGCCCGTCTGTCTCTCTCTCTCCCTCACTCCCTCTTTATCTCTGCATACACACACACACACACATATATATATATATGGCTACTTCCCCTCCCCTATCTGATGTCCTCGCCATTCATTTTTTTCTACCTACTCCTTATCTCCTCCCAAAGATGTCTCCTATAACCAATCAAATTCTTTCCCTCACCACAAAACTTACCCCCCCCACACACACACTTACTTCCCACTTCTATAAAATACTTGTATGATCCTAATGATTCAATAAAGGCTTGAGGAAGCGGAACTTAAAGTTCCAGCGAAATATACTACACATTTTTGTCTGAGTTTTGTTCTTTCATTCCTTATTTTACCTCATTCTGTCGGATTCATTCCAATCCCATTTTCCTATATATATATATATATATATATATATATATGAAAAAGAATGACTTACCGGTACCAATATACCAACGTTCATTAACTGCAAATCTGTTTTTAATGGTCATATCTACAACATAAACACCCGCCGTTAACTGTAATTAATCAATAACTTGATTAATTCAGTGGATTTAGCCCAGAAGATACTTATGGTAAAACTCGAGTAGGTTATTTCTGTACATACATATATATATATATATATATATATATGTGTGTATATATATATCTTATTATAATGCAGATTGTGTGTTTGTCTGTCTGTAACCGAAACTATGTTACTATACAAGTCACAATTCCCTAAGTTATTTACATCACATTCTCCGTGCTATTTTATTTTTATATAAACCTCAATTTATTAATAAAATTCTTTTACATCATTAAGACTGTTGACCATATCTACATACACAGAAAATGCAATTGTATTTATATATACAACAAAATAGCGGTTTACAGTGTGAATGGGAAGGCTAATTTGCATATTGATATTAAACATTTGATTTTAATAAATATATGCTTATTATTATTGATTTCTAATTGTTTGGTTTTATCATTTTGAATATGAGCAAAAATCTGGGGGATAAATCTTAAAAGAAATCCATTAACAAGAAGAAATAATTAATATCATTCTTTACTTCCTATTTTAACTAAATAGTTAAATTAGGAAAATTTACCAATGAAAGAGGGGAGTAATGGAAAATGGTGGAAGAGTTACTTTCAAAGTTGTTCTATTTTTCAATCATACCCCCCTCTGTTCCAAATCTTTTTATCTGCATACTTATTCAGTTTCATTAGCCTTTCTAATCTAATATGATATTTTATTATATTAAAACTTAAATACTTGCACCCGGAGGGTGCATATATTTACTAGTATATATAAGTAATAAGTATTGTTATGGGAGAAAATTAAATATTTCATAAAAAAGAAGGTTGGCAAAACGAATATTTTTTTTAAAATAATCTATATCTATATCTATATCTATATATATATATATATATTGTTTTCCAAAATCTGTCCGTCCTCATATGTTCTTATATATCTGTCTATGACTCCTACACAGCACTTTATCAATATTTGTTATTTTTTAGTGTTAGTTTTTTTTTTATTCCTGCGATAGTTTTAAATACTACGTACGCATTTCTGCCTCTCTCTCTCGCATTTTTCTTGTTGTTGTTGTAGTAGCTGATGTAGGTGGGAACGGTGTGTATGGCTAAATTCGATTGTGATCTAACATCAAATTTAAAACCTATTAACATCTTCGATTTATATTGATCGGCATTTCTTTATCATTTTGTTTTTATTTTTCTGAGTTCAATCACTTTTTAATGATTGATTTCTATCTTCTCTGACCCCGTATCAACATGCAATCAGTCTTGCAAAATAGCAGCCCCGAATGTGTCGCCACCTAGGCAACAATGTAGGTACTATTTATTATGATTTTATAAGACTATGATATTCATTTTTATTGTAAATGCCAAGGGGGTAATGAATGGGTGGTGTACTAATGAATCCCTTCTTTCTTATGCTTATCATTAGCAGACGCCAAAAACAAGACAAGATGCCTGGTGATAGGACAGAATAGAGAGAAAATAAGATCTAAATTTTTATAAAAGATAGAGGAGCCCGTTGTGTAATGGTTATTGGCGAAGGAAATGGAGTTCAAATCCTGGTTGAGGTTGGTTGCATTTCACATAACGCTAATACCCTTGGGAAATATATGAATCCATTCATTTTGCCTCCAGCTATGGGATAGACCGGGTTTTTAATGTTGGTGTTAGATTAAAGGTATTATAATAAGTTGGAAGCGGGGTCACCAGTTATAACATGTAAAGAAGTTATATTTAAGTTGGAAACTTCGTGATGTTAAAGAAAATCTTAGTGGCGCGTTCGTATCACATCGGGGTCACCAGTTGTTATATTTAAAGGTATTATAATAAGTTGGAAGGCTTAGAGTGGCCTTCCAACGTGGGTACATATAAGTACAATAAATATTCCGACAAGGTTGTAGAAAAATAACAGATTTTATTCTGGTGAAGACAGGAATACATATACAAATTACAAGGTGCACGATAGGTATACACAACAGTTACGTAAATGCATTATAAAGGAAGTAGAACGTAGAAGTGACAAAAAGTTCCTGAAGGAATGTCACTTACTGATAGCTGGTTGGGGGACAAATCCCCCACATAAGGGCAAGAGGCACAAGCGTCTCTAACATATGCGAAGAGTTTGACTGTCCCGGACAAAGAGAACTCAAAATTCGCACTTTGCTAACTAAATACCATGGTCCCCTAGCGATAAAAAAAAACCGGCAGCAAGAAAAGATAACTCTTCCAGACCAAACAGGAGCAGACAATCGCTACATTGGTATGCAACAGCTCAAGGAGAATGAAAATGATTTAAAACCTGTTAAACTTCGTTGATTTTACTGATAAGTTAAAGCGACAATTCGTACGTAGTTGTATCAGAGCTACTGTACGGCTGCACCACTTGGACCCAAACGAAGCGCCTTGAGAATAAGCTAGATGGAGTTGCACAAGAATTCTGCGTGTTGTCTTAAATAAATTCTGGAACAACACGCACAAGAAAGCAGCTGTACGGACACTTGCCCCGTATCTCACAAACCATCCAAGGGGACGAACAAAACACTGGACACTTCTGGAGAAGCAAGGCGAACTCATAAGCTGTAAGCTACCTGTCACACAAAGTGTTCTTTTAAACATGTTGACGTTATTGTCTAAGCAAACTCTAACGGAAACAATACCAAACAGGATACTAGAATACAAGAATATATATGTATAGAATAAAAGTCTTAATAGAAAAAAATTCCTTACGGGTAGTCATGATGCCTTGAACAAAGAATAAAAGTCGCCGCTTACTTATTTGGAAAGGCCCTCATGTAACAGGTACACAGAATGCTTGTGGGTGGTGAAGCCCCTTTCTTGTAGACAAAAGACGTAACTAGTTCGTGAATGTTAGTGGAAGACGAAGCCTCCTGTGCTAATGAATGGGAGACACAACTGGTGTGTTACCTCCGAGAGCTGCATAGTCTAAAAGAAAAAATAGGATTTTTGTACTACTGGTTGCAACACCCCCCTAGTTGCCTAATGGAAAACCCTATCAAGTAAGAGAAATAATCCCAACAGTTTTAATTAAAGAAATATTCAATGAATTTATCAGTTTTATCTATATATTAAAATTCGTGTTCCTTAAAAGCACGACCGTTATCATCTTGCAGGACCTCAGGTTAAAAACGAGACCGTCCAAATCGTCCAAGATGAAATCTAAAATTGTATATCCTGATTGTCTGGTGTTGTTTATCCACCACATTCTTATTTCTTATTACACAGAAAAATATAATAAAAAGAAAGAAAGAAAGAAAGAAAGAAGGGGAAAGATAGACAGAAGGTTGAGCGCGCGGAAGCGATAACGGTAATCAGTTTCTGTTGAAAATAATTTTAAAAAATGAAAAGAGAAAGAAATAAAGATTGAGAGAAAGGGAGAGAGACAGACAGACAGAGAAGAGAGTGAGAGTGACAGAGAGAGAGAGAGAGAGATAGGGGGAGAGGAGAGAATGTTTAATCCAGATTATTATACTTTTTACTTAATGAACTATAATCTTAAGTAAACATATCAAACGTTATAATAATTAAATTATCATACAGTTGTATATCCACAGGTCCTGTTATTTAATAAAGAATTTTTAAGAGAACGTTCGGCTTGATGATATAGAATAAATATATGGAAGCCGAGAGTGAAATTTTTTTTTAAAATCTGCAATGTATTTTCTAATGATTTTTTAAAAAGATTTTGATTTTGAAAATTTCTTCTGAGCATGTTAATATTTCCCATCCTACTTTATTTACTCATTTCTTTTCCTGTTTTCTTCTTTCAAGCTTTTCTTCGAGGATATTTTCTTCCTGTTCCCATGTTTATACATTTATACGTTTTGTAAATAAAGTATTTATAGTTGAAAAGACGGTAACAGCAATTTTCATTTGAGAACTGCCCATTCCTTGGGTTATCTCTCTACATCTCTGGCCAGAGTAGCCCAGCCACTAACCAAAGTTCCGTCTGCATGATACAGGCCTCAGGTGAACAAGCAGAGCGATTTTGGCCACCGATATGGCCTTAGAATAGAAAATGATTGTCCAGTTTTCCCTATGGACATTGCCTTTATCATTTCTTGTAAGTCTCAGACTGATCACTTTTTTCCGTCTTCGATCAGTGTTTCTTTCCTTATAACTTTCTTGGTTCCTTTATCACTGTTTATTCTTTATCTCGGTTAGTTGGGGCTCTCTCTCTCTCTCTCTCTCTCTCTCTCCTCTCTCTCTCTCTCTCTCTCTCTCCCGTATTTATGTTTTGCTTCGTATCTATCAGAGTCTATTCGTATCTATTTATATTTCTTTCTTTCTCCCTGTATATCTCTCTCCCTCTCTCTTCTATGTTCATCTCTCTCTCTCTCTCTCTTTCTCTGTATTTATGTATTTTTTCGTATCTATCTCAGTCTGTTCGTATTTATTTATATTTCTTCCCCTCTCTCTCTCTCTCTCTCTCTCTCTCTCTCTCTCTCTCTCTCTATCTCTCTCTCTCTCTGTATGTCTGTCTCTGTCTCTCTGTGTCTGTCTGTCTGTCTCTGTCTGTCTGTCTGTCTGTCTCTCTCTCTCTCTCTCTCTCTCCGGGTACTTATCTCTCTATATCTTAATCTGTCAGTGTCTACATTACGTACCAACATTTTTGATGTCATACACGTATTTTACAAAATAAAATCAACCTCATTGATATATATGCATAATATATATATATATGTATGTATGTATGTATAATATATATTCATAATTCATATGTATAATATATATGATATATATATATATATATATATATATATATATATATATATATATAATTTTACATGGGTTGTACGAATCAGAATTGAAAATTAGATTTGCAAAACACTTTTGAAATATTAAGCTAAAAAATGAAACAACCTTAGATACTTATGTTTGGAACTTAAAGAATTAAAATATATCATCAATTATAAATTGAACATTTTAAAGAAATCGAAATGTGCTGTAGTTTAACTGGTCCTTGCTTCTTGTGTTTACAAAAAAAGTTTGCGATAATAAGATTCCCAGATAAGAAAAATCTCCTTAACAAAACAGATGAATTTCTAGGGAAATGTCACCATGAAATTCATAATTTATTAATGTATTATTAAGACTAACATATATATAAAAATAAGGGAAAAAAACACCAGCTACAACTGCAACTAAATAGATTTACCAGAAGACTAACTCCAGTAGTATAGACTAATAAGATATAAACATATATAAATAGATAAAGGAAAAGAAGGGAGGGTGTTGAATAAAGATAACAGAATTACAAATTACTTTTGCCTGAATGAAGAAGACATGTGAATTCACAAAATCTAAAATTCATACAAACTAATTACAAGACAGAAAGAGTAATAAAAATAATTCCAAATCAAACAAGAATAAGTGTAGCTATTTTTTTCGTTCTCCTGAAGAAGGTGTACATTGAACACCGAAACGGTGCTAGAGAGAAAGTTTTTTTTTTCCACAACTATAACTGCTGCATACTTCTGCCGAAATATATGAATAATATACATAATATATAAACGATATATAGATATATATAAAACATATAATCATATATATACATATATATATGAAAGGGTAAATGTTTAATGCATAATATACATATATATACGATATACATGTATATATAACATTTAATTATATATATATATATATATATGTATATATATATATATATAATTTTAATATATAGATAAAACTGATAGATCGTTCGGCTAGAAACTACAAGGTTTCTAGTTCGATACCGGTCCCCGCCAACTCAGCGTATGAGTAGCACAGGGATCTGTGCGGTAAAGTAAGGAGCTGATGGTAGGTGTGGTGTTCCACCTCAGATGCTAAAAACAATCTCCTTGGTTTAGCGCTATTGAAAAGGAGATAGACTCCCTCGCTGATTGGCTGATACCCACTTTAGGCCGCCCCGTCGACTTTACTTTTTACTTATATATATATATATATATATATATATATATATTATATATATATATATATATATATGAGTTTTATTGTTAGCTTGAAGCAGTGTATGTTCGGTTTAGAGATACATTTTGAAGGCTTATCACAATGCGAAGGAAGAAAATTAGCGAGTATGTTGTTCATTTACCTGTATTTTTAGTGTTTCCTTAGTATTTCGAGATGAAATATCCCTTCTTCAGAAGAAGACTTCGGAACCCAGAAAGGGATGTTCATGCCTGTTTCTATCAATCCATATTAGTGTAGAGATAGTAACGTGTGTTTTTCTGTATTTGTTTTTAATGTATGAATCTTCTTACGTGTTCCGATCACATACGGTTTTTAAGGATGAACGCTGGGTTTAAAAAGTTGTTGTGACTAAATTCAAATGTTTGAATCTGCTTTTTATACTGTTTCTAGCTGTTGGTTAGTGAGTGTGTAAATGTTTGGTGTGCCTGCGTGTGTGTAAGTATGTGTGTGTGTGTGTGTGTGTGTGTGTGTGTGTGTGTGTGTGTTTGTTGTGTGTTGTGTAATGTATGTTTAATTGTCCTTCGTTGTTGATTTATTGTAGAATGTTATTTATGAATGAGTGTAATCTGGATATTAGTATTGCCTCTTTAATTTTCAGGTCGCCGATATTCCTGTCCCTATTACTGACATAATATATATATATATATATATATATATATATATATATATATACTTTCAATAAGAAAGAAAAACTTAATAAACCGTCATTTGGCTATTATAACTATTTCGACCAGAACTCAGTAAATGAGTACAGTTTCATCAAACAGCCAACTACATAATAACCAAGAAAATATACTACAGTAGAGAAACTATACAATATGATTAATTTATAAATATTGCTCTTTATATAAATAATTTACTAATTATCATACATTGTATATAATGTATCAATTATCATACATGGTATATGATTAAATTATTAATTATCATAGATTTTGCTCTCTTAAGGGATTTGTGAAAGTCCTTGTATGAATTTATAAGTTTGCGTCAATATGAGCATGCATTGTGGATGTACAGGAGATATTGATGATCTAAATAGAATTATCTCCCAACAGACCAGTCAGTTGGATACTTTTCCATATATAATATATATATATATATATATATATATAGAGAGAGAGAGAGAGAGAGAGAGAGAGAGAGGGGGGAGAGATAGTCTATCCGTTTCAAAGAAGGCTTAAACATCCACGAAAATTTAACGAAATAAAACGAAACTTAACATTCAAAAGCTGAGTTTCTTATATTTCACCTTAATGCTTCATACTAAATCCTAGATAATATAATATAGACAAAACACACCACACACACAATATATATATATAATATATATATATATATATATATATATATATATAATATATATATAATGCTCATAATAAACGCTTCATAATGCTTCATAAAAACGCCCAACTTTAAAAAAAAACATTTTTTTAAAATATATATATAATATATATATATAATATATATATATATATATATATATATAATAGATAGATAGATAGATAGATAATAGATAGATATGGGTGTTATATTTATAAGTAAAGAGTGCTCAATATCATGGATTGAATATTTACCTCTAAGTTAAGGTGGCGTGAACATGATGTCACGGCACCTGAATACTGATAGATTCTCGCCTATGCGATCTTAAGTCATAATAAGAAAATATTGAGATTTTATTTTCAAAAACCAATTAAATTGGTGCATCTAGTAATGCAGGATTGGGATAAAAAATATCTCAATATTTTCCGTTTCTGTACGATTCATCCATAGAATGTACTCAACTAATTCTCCATCAAAATAATGTTACACAAGGTCATTTTAAGCGCGCTAAAGGTATGCATCCATCTATCCTCCCTAAAGCTATGGGTAAATAGTGGAGTAAGCTGGGTTCTTTAACACAAGACAACCAGTCTAGAGAAGGAAAACTGAATCCAAACCTGTAAAATTATGTTTAAGAAATTGACAATGTGTCACATCCTACTTGTGCGTAGGGGTTGGTAAATATATACTAAATACTCCTTTTCATTAGGACATTTCGCTCATACAACTCTATATAAACTCCTTCTTGTCATGTTTGTATTCTATTCTGTTAAGTTTATTCAGGCAATGAAATGTTCTCCTTATTATTTCGTTTAAGTTCAAAGTTTTCCTTCTCATAGTTTGTTTAACCAAGGCTAAAGAATCCTGTGTGTCTTACGATTTATCTAAAACCATAGATTTACCATAACTTCGAACTGGAATGTTAGCGAATGAGAACAGTCTAAACCGGTGGACTGAATAAAGGGTTTGGTTCGAAGTTCCGTGAAGGCTCCCGAATTCGACAAGGTTCCTGAGTTTGACAAGAAACACATGAAGAAGGTCAGATGGTACATCGAATAAACTGTTGTGTATATAGCAATAAAGACGAGGACAACAGTCTGGTACTTGCCAGTTACTTATCTATGCCACAATCAGATCAAGAGCTTTTGATTTGATGATTGCATGTGCGAGAAACTGTGTCGCACTCCTCTGTTGACTGTGTATATAAAATTTTATATATTATTTTATATATTTATATAATTTCATATATACTGTAACTTCAGTGCTTTCAGTGTGACGTTACCGTAATAAAGCGTAATAGCAAGACCTGTGCATATACTATAATATGATAATTTAATTATTACAACGTTTCACATGTTTACTTGAGAGCTATTACTAAATAGTTCAATGTGTAAAATGTACAATAATCTTGATTTAACTCTCCACTATTTTTTTCTTTCTTTCCTTCTTTTCAGCTTTTTATTATGTTTGAGTGAAACAGATTAGCGTTATGGCTTCCGGGCACCAACCTCCCCCTCTCTTTCTCTTTCTCCTACTCTCTTTCATTCTTTTTTTCTTATTTTTTCTGTGTAGCATGTCCCTTTTCTTCCCTTTCTTTATAATAAAAACGGAATGGTCCATTAAGAATTCGTATAAAAGCAACATCAGATAATCAGTATTTACATTTTTGCATTTTATCTCGGACGATTTAGACGGTTTCATTTTTAACCAGAGGGTGTTGCAAGATGATAACGGTCGTACAATTAAAGAACGGCGTAGTAATTATCATAAGAATATTATAAAGAAAGCGAAATGATCATGAGTTGTTTGTAGATAGATTGGACAGTATCAACTAGAATAAAGGAAAATACTTTCCACTCGGAAGACTTGTAAAATCTTCACTCCCCCATATATATATATATATATATATATATATATATATATATATATATATATAAGCGATATTACATTACACAAGGTGAGATAGATGAACATTTTGAAGGCTGTGCTAATAGTGTTATATCTAGCGTCTTTCTAACCATATTTCACTCCTCCTCCGCACCCCCCCCCGACTATGACAGAAGTAGTTATTCATGATATTGACATTAACGTTCGAATTGCACCGAAAGTGGAGATCGAACGCGGGCACGTGACCGCTCCTTATCTCGTCCAAACAACGTGTTTGGCCGTTGATGACGCCCGCAAACGCCGGCCCGATAAGGTCGCCTTTTTGGTAGGCCCAATCTGCTGGAGAATAATGAAAAACTCACCAACGGATTACGGCTCACTATAATGATGTCTAGTCCGAATGACGCAGAAAGAAAGTTAAGGGAGAAGGAGGGAAAGCGGGGGAGAAAACAGCATAAGAGAATTGGGAGAGAGAGGGGGAGAAAAAGGGAGAGGGAGAGGGAACGAGAGAAAGAGAGTGGGAGGGATAGAGTTGCAGTGAGAGGTGTACGCGAAAATAAAAAAAAAGATTTTGAGATAAGAACGTGAAGAATGTTAAAAAAATGAACTAAAAAAAAAAAAAATACTAAAAAGAAAGACAGAGAAAATGACAAATAGAAAGAAAGAAAGAACGAAAGAAAGAAAGAAAGAAAGAAAGATACCAGAATAAAAATATAAAAAGAAAGAAAATATAAAAAGGGATCGGGAATAGAGAAAGTAAAAAGAAAAAATAAAGAAAGAAAGAAAGAAAAGGAAATCCAGATCATTATAACTGATTGTGAAGAAAAAGAAAGAAAGAAAGAAAAAGAAAAAGAAAGAAAGAAAGAAAAAAAAGGAAATCGAGATCATTATAACTGATTGTGAAGAAAAAGAAAGAAAGAAAAAAAGAAAGAAAGAAAGAAAGAAAGAAAAGGAAAAGGAAATCCAGATCATTATAACTGATTGTGAAGAAAAGAAAG
>CM042143.1:90339213-90341713 GCA_023376005.1 Doryteuthis pealeii | reverse complement strand
TCTTCTTCTTCTTCTCTTCTTCTTCAACTACCCCTTTCTTCTTCTTCTTCTTCTTCTTCTTCTCTTCTTCTTCTCAACTACCCCTTTCTTCTTCTTCTTCTTCTTCTTCTTCTTCTTCTTCTCAACTACCCCTTTCTTCTTCTTCTTCTTCTTCTTCTTCTTCTTCTTCTTCTTCTTCTTCTTCTTCTCAACTACCCATTTCTTCTTCTTCTTCTTCTTCTTCTTCTTCTTCTTCTCAACTCTTCTTCTTCTTCTTCTTCTTCTTCTTCTTCTTCTTTCTTCTTCTCTTCTTCTAACTTTAACATTCAAAACTGATTTATTCTTTCTCCTCGTGCTGTTTATTTTATTTATTTATTTTTATCAGCAACTTTTGCATCGATATAGAATGATGTTAGACCCCCCCTTTCGCTTCTGTCAAATGTCGCCGAGTACAAACTCCGACGACAAACTGACACCAGATTTGGTTTTAAGTAGAATCTAACTCTAAACATGACCAAAGAGTTTCGACTAAATGATTATTTTGAAACAATTTTTTTCATTGGTTAAGCTTCGTACGGTACAAGGCCAAACAGTGCAAAAGACTATGTTGTGCTCCTGACGATCGTTTACCAACCAACCAACCAACCAACCAACCAACCTTTTGAATCAGCGCGAGTCCACATGGCATAGTGGATAACGTACTGGATTGCAACATCGTGGTATGCGAGTTCGAATTCCAGTCGCGCTATTACGTTCATTTTCGGACGAATACCCTTGAAAAAGGTATATACCATCTCACCCCAAGTTATGGGTTAAAGAGTACCACTACTGTTCTTCTACAAGGACGGTTTTGGCTTTAAATAACCTATGAAGTTTAATATACTTTAGACAATATTTCTACAGTTTTATTATTATAAACTTAATTCATTCTTTATGTATAATTGATTGTATTATTTATATATTGTAATATATATTTACCAACCCCTCCGCACGAGCAGGATGTAACACAATGTCAATTTCTTAAGCGGAGTTCAAAAGGTTTGAATTCAGAGTGTTCCTTTCCTAGACAGGTTGCCTTACCAAGGTTAAAGTGGCCAGTCTGCCCTATTATTTATCCATAGCTGGAGGTATAGGATTCATACCTTTACCAAGGGTATTAGCGCTAAGTGAAATGCAATTACCACGTCCAGGATTTGAAATCGGGGCGACGAGTCCATTTCCCATGATAAACCATTACACTACGCGCTTCCATATATACAGAAATAAAGTAAATCTTAAATGAGGTGGGGGCACCTCATGTAGTGTAATGGTTACCACGCTAGATTTGCAGATCATTGTTGGGGAGTTCGATTCTCATTGGGCGCCCCATTTATTTTCTTACTAAGCTAAGCTTAGTAAATAACTTATATGAGAGAGTCCCCGTGGCGTAGTGGCTAACATGCTGGATTACGACATCGTAGTATGTGAGTTCGAATTCCAGTTGCGGTATTACGTTCACTTTCGGACGAATACCCTTGTGAAAGGTATAAACCCCCCTCATCCTCCCAGGTATGGGTTAAATAGTACCATTACTGTTTTTCTACAAGGATGACATTGGCATTAAATAACCCACGAAGGTTGATATACCATTAAACAAGGAAACCAAACCAAACGAACTAGGTTAAAATCAGCATTCAAATACTAACTTCAGGCACTTTAGTAAAGGGTATTTGCCTCATACCCCACTTGTAAGGGCTGGGCACAAGGCCTCGTTTTAACGTGGGCCCACCCACAAGCCGAAGCTCATGGGTGGGAAAGAACAAAAATTGCGTTGATCCCGTCGGCATTCCCCCTCAAGGGGGCGCCTCAGGCGCTGGGCAATAAACCCAGCCCTGCTCCCAAGGGGGCAGGTATTGCCTGGGGGGAAGGCCCCAGGGATCGACGCTATTAATTGTACTCTACCGATCCAGAGGCCGAAGCACACTGGACACCCAGCCGAGGCCGGGTATAAAAGGTAAGTCTCAAAGCATAGAATCTGGAACAGACACCACACTTTGATCCTCCCTTCTATGTCAGGTGAGTATGTCAGGTGAGTCAGGCACTTTAGTAAAATGTGTACAAATTTCAGCTTTAAGACAAACAACAAAATAGCAAGCGCTCTGTCGGTGGGGATTAAAATATATTGACTCTATTTTCTGTAGAGACTTTACCCTCTGCATCTGTTGCGTGCTACCAGTTCGAGAAAGCTGAGGAGTGTGCAGTACCTCTTTTATGCCATTACTCCCAGTTCCAAGTTGCCCCGGAGTGGTAGTACCTGTTCGGGTCCTATCTATAGCTCAAATAAATATGTTAGTAAATTATAAGTACTAGTACAAAAAACACCCTCCGGGCGATGTAAAAATAGATTTTTGAAATATATTGCCTGAGGGATGGGAGTAAAAAAAATCAATGTCAGCGAGTCTGTACCCTAAGTAAGTAAAATCCTCAAATTCATTAAAGGATTAAAAAATAAAACAATTTGAACTGTAAACTTTAAATATGT
>CM042143.1:90311713-90334213 GCA_023376005.1 Doryteuthis pealeii | reverse complement strand
TTTAATTTAATTAAATTATTTTTTTTTTTAATTTAATTAATTTAACAATATTGACATACTTATTAAATCCTTTACATGACATTATTTCTTTAAACCATGACACCATTTCTTTAAACCATAATACCCTCTTAGGATTACGGTCAGTCTAGAACTATTAATAAATATTTAAGGAAAAAAAAAAGAATAAATAATAACAGCAAAAGAATGAAAAAAAAATAGTTAAATAAAATATATAATTGAAGCAAAACATTATGCCTTTTGTAATTCAAATATTTGATTTATAATATTTAATCTGTTTGAAATTTAAAAGGAGAATGGTTTGTTTTATTGTTTTGAATTTTGCATCCATCCTAATATGTAATTATTATATGATATTTTAATATATAATTAATATAATATTTAATCTATTTAAGTTTAAAAGAAAAGAGAAAAAAGTACTCATAAAAGATATTTTCTTAAAAAAAAAGAATTTTTTTTCTATCAATACTAATACATAATTTAAGATAATCTTTTATTTACTTATTTACTATAAAAAAAAAATAATTTAAATTAGAGAACAAAGGGGATAAAAAAGAAAAAAAAAGAAAAAAAGAAAGAAATAACACAAAAAAAAAGAAAGAGAGGGAGAAAGAATAAGAAAGGAAAGGTGAAAGCGAAACAAAAGCTAAGTATGTAAAAAATTTTCTATTAACGGTTTTTATTAATTTGTTCATTTTTGTTTTCAAAAAAAAAAACTTTGACATGTCCACACGGTCGCAACATATTGCAACATCTTACCAGATGTCAGCCTTGTTCTCAACAAACTTTTAAAAAAGAAAAAAAGGAAGAGAGAAATAAGAAATTACAGTTATTCGCCCATTCATAAAGGAGGAGAAGAAGAAAGAGAGGAAAAAAAGGAGAGGAAAAGGAAATATGAAGAGAAATTATAGCCACACAAATAAAAAAAACATAAGCACGTCATTTCTGAATAAAACTCTGATGATAAAGCTTTGCTTTGAAATCGATTAGACATATAAAACATCTTTTTGTCTTTATTTTTTACGCATTGTATTGCCTTCGAATTTTATTATTTTATAACATACTTAAAATGCTTCAAAGCAAATTACCATATTATATATATATATTATATATATATATTATATATCTTATTATATTGAGATATATATATATATATATATATATATATATATATATATATATATATATATATATATATATATATGAGAAGAAAATATTTTAAAAATATAACAAACACTAAAATATTTTCTTCTCATATTGTCGGATTAATTTCCTCATCGTATTTCCATATATATATATAATATATATATATTATATATATATATATATATATATATATATATATATATGTATATATATTGAATATTCTATTCATATCTATTCATTGAATATTCTACCCATACATTTTACACAAAGTCGTTGGTATTTTTTTTTTTGTAAACTTTTTAGTTAATCTCCTCATACTGAAAAAAATACCATTTCTTGTTTGTAAATATTTTTTTCGTAAAACTCTCTACGTTAGATAACTTGAAATATATATCAATATAAAACAAAGTATATATAAATATATGTAATACCGGGATCTATTTATCAAAACTAAAAAAAAACAATACGGACCATCTTTGGTTGCATACTCAAATTTTGAGTGTATATAATACAAGGTTGTTCTTTATTCTTTGTATTGACAATTTTGGGTAATGTGACGTAAGCAGTGACATTGTTTCGGATTACAAACAATTGAGACCGAATCTCCATTATTAATAGATTAAACATTTAGAAATTGATTAAACTTCAGCATTAAAATAACCCATAAAGAGTTGATATGCCGTTAAACAAAGAAACAAATAAAGCAAACCAAACAAAATATCGACTCAGGTACATATTCACAAAGTGAAATAACACATGAGAACAGAATGCATTATTTTTGTATCTTGTCAAGCGAGTGTGGCTTGCTAAACGTTACTCTGTCCACCGTATTTAGCATACTACTCTTAGAATTTAAAGTAGACCTTATTTTCTTTGTAATTTCGGATAAATAAATGCAATTATTTAAAAACTTGCAGCACCTGTGAATATACCACAGTATAATAATTTGATTATTACAACGTTTGATATGTTTACTTAACAGCTATTGCAAAATAATTAAATATGTAAAAAGTATAATAATCTGGATTTAACTCTCTCTTCTCTTCTTCTTCTTCTTCTTCTTCTTCTTCTTTCTTTCTTTCTTTCTTTCTTTCTTTCTTTTTTTATTTTCTTCTTTTCAATATGTTCGATTGAAACCGATTAGCATTATCACTTCCGCGCACTCTCCTCCTCCCTATATATATTTCCCCTATTCTCTTTCTTTCTTTCTTTCTTTCTTTCTTTCTTTCTTTCGTTCATTATTTCTTTGTTTCTTATAATTTCTGTGTAGCATGTTTTTTTTTCCTAAGAAATAAGAATTCGAAGGATAAGCAATGCCTGATAATCATGATTTACACATTTGAATTTTATCTTGGGCGATTTGGAGGGCTTCATTTTTAACAAGAATTTGTTACATGATGATAACGGTCGGAAGATTAAAGAACACGAGTATTAATATATAGATGGTTTGTGCTAGACAGATGAAATTAGGATCAGGTTTTAGATGAGAATTACCACCATGCGGTTACATTGCAGTCTCACTACTTATTTAAAATGGATAGGGATTTCGTCAGAATATCAATAATAAAGAGAATCAATACTCGTGTTCCTTATTTGTACGACCGTTATCATCTTTGCAACACACTCTGGTTAAAAATGAGATCGGCCAAATCGCGCAAGATGAAATGCAAAAATATAAATCCTGATTATCTGGTGTTGCTTATCCGTTAAATTCTTATTTTTGTGAGTGTCATCACCTAGGCTAAATAATGGACAATTCTGTTTTTATTATAAAGAAAGAGAGGGAAGAAAATGGACATACTACACAGAAAAATATAAGAAAGAAAGAAAGAAAGAAAGAAAGAAAGAGTAGAGGAAAGATAGAGAGTGGAAGTGAGGACGTGGAAGCAATAACGCTAATCTGTTTGAATCGAAGATAATGAAAACATGAAAAGAAGAAAAGAAAGAAAAAAGTGTGTGTGTGTGTGTATGTGCGTGTGAGTGTGTATGTGTTTGTGTGTGTGAGAGAGAGAGAGAGGGGGAGAGGGGAGAGAGAGTTAAATCAAGATTTTTTATTTTTACTTTATTTAGCAATAGCTTTTAAGTCAAAATATTAAACATTGAAATAATGAAATTATAATACTGTGGTATATCCACAGGTCCCCGCTGGTACAAATAATTTGGCTAGAGTTGTTTCACCTATTACTAATAATTTTTATACACTTATATGGTTTCAAGTAATCTGAAAACATCATCGCATCGTGCTGACATCACGGATTCCCCTGACTCTCTCTCTCTCTCTCTCTCTCTCTCTCTCTCTCTCTCTCTCTCTCTCTCTCTCTCTCTCTCTCACACACACACACACACACACACACACACCACACACACACGCCAGGCAAGTCCTCGGCACGGTATCTAGTTTCCATACATATCTGTTGCATGTAATTTTTCTTGTTGGCCTACACTGGTGAGTCCATGTTTAAGTGTCGACAGGACAACCTCACTTCATTCTTACTTGTTTAGCACGTCTAGCTTTGATGATTTGTGTGATAGGGGGTAAGAAGCCTTACAGCTGCTTTTGTGAGGTTCTGCTTCCAGGTTTTGTTCAAGACAGCAGGCCACATTCTTGTATAGTTCCAACCTTGCTATTTATCCAAGCGTTTTTTTTTTAATTCCAAGCGGTTCAGCCACATAGTAATACAATAATACTATACAAGCAAGAATTTCCATATCATTTTATCCCAAAGATCAGATTTCTATATAACCAATAATCTGATAATAATAAATAACCTTACAACAATAAACAAAGAGTCAATGGAAAAGGTGAAGACTTCTGGAGAAGTAAGGATGAACTCATAAGGAACTTTCTACTGTGGATACCTACGCATAGACACATCAGTATAGGCCGACCTAGAAAAACCTACATCAATCAGCTCTGTATGGATTCTGGATACCGTGTGGAAGACTTTCCAGGGGTGATGATTGATATGGACGGGTGTTGAGAGAGAGAGAGAGAGAGAGAGAGAGGAGAGAGAGAGAGAGAGAGAGAGAGAGAGTTATGTGTATCCGTGCTGTCAGCACGACCTGATGATGATAATAAAGGAAGTAGTTCAATTTTGTACGTAAATAGATTTTGATTATTTGGCATTATTCGGACTATTGTCCTCATCTTCATTGTTATATACACAACGTTTCGGACGATGTGCCCTCCGGCCTTCTTTGGTTGTTTCTTGTCGGACTCGGAAACCTTCTCGAACCCGGGAAACTTCTTGTCGAACACCGGAGCCTTCATGACGAAACCGGGAGCCTTCAAGGAACTTCGAACCGAACCTTTTATTCAATCTACAGGGGTAGAAGTTATCATTCCGTTAACCATGATCGGGTACAAGTGTTACGCTGTGTAAAGTATTCTAGCATTGCTTAACAAGTATATCAACAAAAAACACTCGAAAAAGGCCGGAGGGCACAGCGGCCGAATGTTGTGTATATAACAATGAAGATGAGGAGAATAGTCTGAATAATAGTATCAAACTTCATCTAAAAAAATCAGAGAAATTTTGAATAAATTTATCTTATTTTAAGAAACAATTTTACTAACTTTTTAGTGGGGTTGTTCGATTTTAAGTAAGGCTAACGTTGCTGTTTCAAGATTGATAACAATATTGTTGCAGCCGAGAAAAATATTTTTTTAAAAACTAAGAATAAAACATTCACTTATTTGCAAAAAGAGAGATAATATGTTATCAAAAATTAGATTAAAAATTAATAATAAATAACATTTATTCACTTTCAATCTTATCTTTCTCATAACTCGTTTTCTTTTTAAGTACACCTGAAATAATCTTCAAATGCATAGAATCTATTATTATACAAAAGCTGAGTGAATCAATGATTGTTTGCTAACGGCTTTTTTCTATTAGTTTAATAACACAAAATTCATATCCAAATATTCCTTAGTTTTGGGATTTAGTTATGATTAAAATAATTCCATTTTATTTGGTTCTAATTAGTCGTAATTTGCAATTAAGTGAAAAACTCACCCGTCTCTTACTTTACATTCTGCCTGTTACTTCCCCCCTCTCTATATATATCTTGATTAACAATCCCTAATATATGTTAGTTCTCTCTGTGGTAAAGAGAGAGAGTTGGAGAGTGTGTGCAGTATATTGAACTTCCCATTTTATTTGTATGTTAATTTTCAGCAGCTAACAGCTGGCATATTTATAAGACGGGTCAGTTTTTTACTTAAATGCAAATTTTAACAAAATTATTTTTGATGTTTTTTTTTCCGGTCGTATTTATTTCTTAATATAATTCCTTTCACAAACTAACTTGATTATCTGCCTAGAACTCGATAGTTGACCCAGCGAGTCACGTGTTTTTTAGTATTTCTTTATATACACAGGATGATTAAAAATGTTAACATCCTTATGGGAGTACCATTATGATATAATCTTAAACATCATCATCAACTTGTCGCGCTAGTAGCCAGGATATACATGGCAATCTCTCGCCAACCATCCCTATCATTTATTGTTCTCGGGAGGTCCTCTGTGCAGCATCCAGTATCCGCATAAAGCTGGTAAATTTTTTTTTTTCAAAACTCATTTTTCTATATAACCCATAAATGGGACCCTGGCAGGTACTACCACTCCGGGTTAGAATAGACCTGGAAGTAATGGGGATGAAGGGATATTCCACATTACCTAGTGCTTCAGAATTGGAACTTCACCATCAGATAGAGTTTAACGTCATGCAAAAGGCACTAAGACCCTCAGCCACTGCCTTCTAGCACATACAAGGTAAAAATAATTTGTTTAAGAATCTTTTTAAACTTCTTGTAGAATTTATCAGTTTTCTCTCATTTCAATGCTACTGCCCCCGAAATTTCAGAGATAGAAAGACATTTTGATTTTTTAATAAAATTTTAAAGACTATTGAAAATTTCAAAAATTATTGAATTGATTTTATTGATTGAATTGTGTATGGGGATATAAGGGGATTATTTAGGGTGGATCTTAGTAATGTTTTAAAAAATAGATAATTAAAAATTAAAAAATTAGAATTTTAAAAAAATTGGTTTGGACGAGGCGATAATGAAAAGAAAAACCTATATTCGAAATTATACTCAATCTTCAATCCCCTCAGAGGATATATGCAATTCTCGGAAAAAAAATACCTGCTGCAAAATTTCTACGATTGCAACTATAACTTGCATGACATTTTCCTCTTCTCTTTCTCTTTTCTATTTCGCCGCCGTCGTCGCCATCGGCTGCAACTATGTTTTCTTTTTGAAAGCCCCGAGAGAGAGAAGAGAGAGAAAGAGAGAGAGAGAGAGAGAGAGAGAGACCTTTATCATCCTCCGAAGATATTCACGTAATGTTATGAACGACTCTATCGTTGCAAGCCGAGAAATGTTTCAGTACGTCTTAGAAAACGGCGCTCTTATCAGTAAAACGCCAGACCCGTTCCCCCCGAAAACCACTCCCCCACAGCACCGTTTCTTATATTCTCTATCTCCACGTGGTCTCTGCTTTCCTTCATTCAGCGAAAAACCCCTTTGCACACCCTAACCCGACATAACTCAACTCTGCACACCTCCTTAAAATGATACATGCCAGTTTTTCTGAAAGATAGATTCCAGACATTGTCTACGGTGTATCGATCCCTGCTGAACGGCCGACTGACCACCTGAAACACCTACCGAGAACAGCCCTGTTTTAGGCTATCGCTTTTTCCCGCCGAGCTGAATATAATACTTGAGAAAGTATCGTTTTATCACGTTTTCGCGAGAGAATTTACGCGTATTGCAAGGCCCCGGTCAGAGAAGATACTCGATGTGGTTTTCACAGACGTCAAAACTGGACAAGAGACGTCTTTGCTAGGAGGTGTAGACAGCTCTTTAACATCTTCATTTATCAAACCAGTCACCATATTTTGGGAATTTTATGAACAAACACCGTTGCTTCTAGATCGGCAACAGTGGTTGTCAGTCCGAAACGAGCCTCGAGGGGTCTCCTGCTTGGGGCAAAGTGTTTTCTATGAAGAGTCAAGAGATAAACTTAGGATCAATTCTTTATAATGATTATTTCAATATTCAACCAAATCCTAACACTTCGTTCCCCATTTGCAACATTCGCTTTCATTTTGGAGCGAGCGTATCTTGAATTGGGAAAACACGCATGCGTTGTTTGGGGGGATCGAATCACAATGCCGGGGGCTGTTGTATATTATTTTGTAGGGATGTCGAAAGATCCCCCAGGGGGGCGGAGAACCGACTTTGTTTACAATCAGCTTCTTTTATTCCGGGTGGATCAGTGTAGCGTTATCTGGTACCTGCGGGTACCAATGCTTGAAATGTCGAAATATCTCGATATAAAGCGAGAAATTGCATCTCGAATGTATTAAGTAAGTATCTTAAGCATTAATACCTTGTTTCATTGTGAGGGAATATCAGCAAAATTTGTGGAGACGATGCATTTGAAAACAGCCCAAACAATAAAAGGAAAAGCATTCGTAGATACTTGGTGGCTGATGCTGTTGTAATCATAAAGAAATCATAATAAAATATTAACTTACTAGCAGGACCTGTCGATATACTACAGTATGATAACTTAATTATTACAACACTTGATACGTTTACGTAAGATCTATTGGTAATACTTCAATACGTAAAAAGTATAATAATCTTTAACTCTCTCTCTCTCTCTCTCTCTCTCTCTCTCTCTCTCTCTCTCTCTCTCTCTCTCACACACACACACACACACACACACACACACAAACACACACACAAAAACTTTTTTCTTTCTTTCCTTCAATTTATCGTTTCATTATGTTCACTTGAAGCAGATTAGCGCTATCACCTCCGCGTGTTTACCTCCTCTCTCTATCTTTCCCCTACTCTCTCTTTCTTTCTTTCTTTCTTTCTTAAATTTGTTTCTACGTGGCATGTCCCTTTTCTTCCTTTTCTTTCTTTATGATTAAAACGGAATGGTCAGTTATTTAGCCGAGGTGACAACACTCATAAGAAATAAGAATTCGGCGGATAAGCAGCACCAGATAGTCAGCATTTATATTTTTGTCTGATTTGGACGGTCTGATTTTTAACCAGAGTGTGTTACAAGTTGATAACGGTCGTCCAATTTAGGAACAAGAGTATTAATATAATTATTGAATATAATAATCCTTATTTTAATAAATTCATAGACTATTTGATAAACCGACATTTTTTCCAAGCTGTAGCCGTGTCGGTGCTACTTTAGAGCTGCTCCACTTGGACTCTAACGAAACACTTATACCAGGACAGTGTGCTCTATCATTTGTATCCTTGTGCTAGACTAGCTTAATCGAGTAATTGATAGTAATTCTTTATAGATTAATTTTATAGAATTACTCCTCCGAATATTCTAGCCTACCTCGTGACTGAATTCTAGTTGAACAGTTTCATGACTGAATCAATTAACAGCATTAAAAATCCGAAAATGGTTTATTACTTTTTGTACATGAATATGGGTAATTCTATGTCAAATCATCCAGGCCATGTCACCCACCCACTTCAATTTTTCTGAAATTTTGTACAAGTGTGGATTATGTTAAAGTTAGACAATCTCCAAATTTGAGCTTTCAATAAAAATTGGCCGAGTTCTGTCAATTTTAAACTCGATAAATTTGAGAATGGGCAAGAAAAATGGTGACATTTTGTAATGTATTTTTGTCTATAAAATAAGTTCTAGAGCTTCCCTACTCCTAGAAATTGGTTTATAGATTTTTTTTGCCTGAGGAATCCAAAATGTTACCAAAATGTGCATAAAATTAACCCTTTTTAATAAACTTTAACATAGTCCACCTGTACAAAATTTCAGAAAAATTGAAAGGGGTGGGTGACAATTTTACTTTTTTCTGGATGATTTGACATGAATTACACATAATAAATAATTGAGTCAGCGCACAGTTCTCCAATAGTATAATTAGTAACTCAGTTAGTAGTGACTCGACTACAACAATTATGATGTAACTCGACTACGAATTCGCGTATTCGTATTTTTATATATGTTCCGTTGGATGAGTCCAACTATCTTGGGGGGGAACAGTATTTCCTGTCAAAATACGTGTGCATTAAAGAGAAGGAATAAAATACTTTTTAAAAAATAAATAAATAGAATGAAATAATCTTTTTCATCTGTGTAATAATACGCTTGTTCCTTAATCTTCCGACCGTTATCATCTTGCACCACTCTCTGGTTAAAAATCAGACCGTTCGAATTGTCCAAGATGAAATGCAAAAATGTAAATTATAATTATCTGGTATTGCTTATCTGCTGAATTCTTATTTCTTATGAGGGTCGCCACCTCAGCGAAATAATGGACCATTCCGTTTTTATTAGAAAGAAAGAAAGGGAAGAGAAAGGACATGCTACACAGAAAAATATATTAAGAAAGAAAGAGAGAAAGAAAGTAGAAAGAAAGAGAGTATGAGAAATATGGAGAGGGGATGATAATGCTAATCTGTTTCAATCGAAAATAAGGAAAAGAAAGAAAGAAAAAAAAAAAGAGTAAATGAGAGAGTAAATCAAGATTATTTTACTTTTTACATATTAAACTAATTTCAATAGCTCTTAAGTAAACCTATCAAACGTGGTAATAATTAAATTATCATACTGTAGTCCTGCTAGTTATTAATGTTTGTTTTTTGTTTTTTGTTTTTTGGGGGTTTTTTTTATTTTAAAAATGTTTTGTTTTATTAGTCTTATTGTTACCATAATTGTTTGTAAATTATTATGCAAATCTTTCATTGTTTAATGTCAGTAGAAATGCAGTAAGTGAACTACTACTTTTTTGTTAGCCACCCTTCACTGGGGCCTGAGGGGTGTCAAATGCCCCTGGAGGGCGCGTTTGTCTTTAACAAGTGCTAACAAAACAAGAAAAGAGTGTGAGAGAAAGTTAAATCAAGATTATTATATTTTTTAAAAAATGAGATATCTAGCAATTGCTCTTAAGTAAACCTATCAACGTTAAAATAATTAAAAAATCATAATGTGGTATATCCACAGTTTCTGCTAGTTATTACACATTGAAAAGGTGAAAAGAAGGGAAGAGAGAAGAGAGAAGAGAGAAGAGAGAGTGAGAGAGAGAGAGAATTAAATCAAGATTATATACTTTTTTAAATATTGAACTATTTAGCAATTGCTCTTAAGTAAACCTATCAAACGTTAAAATGATTAAATGATCATACTGTGGTATATCCACAGGTCCTGCTAGTATTAAACAAAAAAAGATCAGAGCAACAGAAGAAAACAAAAATCAGCAGCATTAGCATCAATTCAAATCCCAGATAAAATTGAATCAGTTTTTTTAAATCCATTTAAAAGAATCAACTTTGTAAAGGTCCTGGTTCAATAGGAGAGAGAGAGAGAGAGAGAGAGAGAGAGAGAGAGAGAGAGAGAGAGAGAGAGAGATGAACACTAAAATCGATCGATCACGTGACCACAATATTCACGATGAAACGATAAAATTTTAATCAAAACTTTGTGAAAAAAAATTAACCCCCTTTCCCAGCGGCCAGTCTAGAATTGATAAAATGAAAAAGAATAAACGGAAGAGAAAGATAGGTAGATCGATCGATCGATTGATAGATAAATAGATAGACAGAGAGAAAGAGAGAGGGGTGGAGAATTGAAGAGAGAGATATACAAAGAGTTTATTATCAAGAGAAGTAGGAGGAAGAGTGGGAAGAGGGAGAAGAGGGAGAGAGAAATAAGTCAATGAAAAAGAATTAAATGCACACACACACACACACACACACACACACACACACACACCACATATATATATATATATATATATATATATATATATATATATATATATATATATAAAGAAAACAGAAAGTGAAAGAGAGAGAGAGAGAGAAGAGAGAGAAAAAATACAAAGAGTTGATTAGGAGGAGCAAAATGGTAAGACGAAGTGGGGAGTGAAATAGATGAAAAAGAATGAAAGGATATATATATATAATATATATATATATATATATATATATATATATATATATAGAGAGAGAGAGAGAGAGAGAGAGAGAGAGAGAGAGAGAGAGAGAGAAAGAGAGACAGACAGACAGACAGACAGAGAGTGAGAAAGTGAGATTAGGAGGAGCAAAGAAAAGTAGAAGGAAGGAAAAGAAGTAGGAGAAGAATGAAAAAGAACAAAGGAAGAGAGAGAAGAGAGAGAAGAGAGAGAGAGGAGAAAAGTGTGTGGCGGTGAAAGAGAAAGAATGAGAGAGAAAGAATAGAAAGAGAGAGAGAGAGAGATGGGAAGAATGGATTATGTAGAGCAAAGAGAAGTAGGAGGAAGGGAGAGAAGAGCGGGAAGAGAAAGAAAGAAATAGAAAAAGAATGAAAGCGAGAGAGGGAGAATGAAAGAGAAAGAGAGAGTGAGAAAGAAAGGGAGGGAGGGATACAAAGAGTGGATTATGGGAGGAAGGAAGCAAGGAAAGAGGGGGGGAAGAAATATGAACAAAGAAAAATAAAGTGTGTAAGAGAGGAAATGTGGGAGGAGAAGAGAACAAGAAGGACTGGGTGGAAAATGAAGAAAAGAGAATCTGATTAATGGAATATTTTCAAAGATCGAACTCACTAGTAACGATTTGCTAAGCTACTATGCGAAATCCTATATAAGAAAGAAAGAAAGAAAGAAAGAAAGAAAGAAAGAAAGAAAGAAGAAAATAGAAAAAAGAAAACATGAAAGAATGCAAGAATCTAAAATCGAAAGAAAGAAAGAAAGAAAGAAAGAAAGAAAGGAAGGAAGGAAGGAAGGAAGGAAGGAATGAAAGAAAAATAGAAAAAGAAGGAAAGAAAGAACAATATTAAATACGATACAAAAATCGAAATAAAGAAAGAAAGAAAGAAAGGAGGAAAGAAAGAAAAACAGAAAAAAGAAAGAATGAAAGAAAGAAAGAAGGAAGAAAATAGAAAAAAGAAAGCATGAAAGAATGAAAGAAACAAAAACTGAAAGAAAGAAAGAAAGAAAGGAAAGAATGAAAGAAAGAAAGAAAAATAGAAAAATGAAGGAAAGAAAGAAAGAAGGACGGAAGAAATGAAAAGAAAGAAAGAACAAGATTACATATGATACAAAAATCGAAATAAAGAAAGAAAGAAAAAAGAACGAAGGAAGGAAAAAAAAAAATATAAAAATGAAGGAAAGAAAGAAAAATTTAGATAAGATTTTTTTAAATCAACAAAAAAGGAAACATAGGATTACACAAGATTAAAAAAGAAAGAAACGGAGGGAGAAGGAAAAAGATTAAATAAGAAAAAAAATCGAAAGAAAGACAGATAGGAAGAAGAGAGGAGAGAAAGAAAAATAGAAAAAACAAGGGAAGAAAGAAAGAAAGAAAAAACATTAAATACGATACAAAAATGAAAGTACAAAAGAAAAAAAAAGACAGAGAGATAGACAGATAATAATTAAATAAGATACAAAAATGAACAAAAAAGAAAGTTTGTAATATTATGTAAGATACAAAGTAGAAAGAAAGAAAGACAGAAATAAATGGAGAAGGAAAAAAAGAAAAAAGGATTAAAAGGGAAAGAAAGAAAGAAAGAATAAGAAACAAAAAGAAAGAAGAAAGAAGAAAGATCAAATAAGAAGCAAATAGAAAGAAAAGAAAGAAAGAAAGAAAAAATATTAGAATAACGTTAGTCCATTAATTGTTGTTATTTATGTTTTTATTGTTTTTAGATTATACAAAGCCACTTAAAAGATTGGCGCAATACAGTCTTTCTATCACTACATGGTATTTTCTTGTCCTCGGCTAAGCTTAGTAACTATGATGGAAACATAAGATAACAAATAACCTAACAAAAGAAGGAAAGGGTCGGGAAGATGACAGAGAAGCAGGTAGGGATTTTTTTAATGGTATAAAAAGAAATCAGAATATTTCTCACTTTTTTCTTCTATTTTTCTTCTTTTTTTTCTTCTTTTTTCTTTTGCTCGTGATTCTATTTAAGCTTCGCAAAGAGAAGCCATTCTATGATCAGCCTCTGATAAAAGAAAGAAAGAAAGAAAGAAAGAAAGAAAGAAAGATAGAAAGAATGAATGAATGAAAATAAAGGCTGGATAAGAACCAAAAATTTTTAAAAATCAAAAAGAAAGAAAGAAAAAAAAATTAGAAATATACGATTATTGTATTGAAAAAAAAAAGAAAATACATAGTAAAGAAGATACAGAAAGAAAAGAGAATAATTACAAGAAGAAGAAGAAGAAGAAGAAGAAGAAGAAGAAGAAGAAGAAGAAGAAGAAGAAGAAGAAGAAGAAGAAGAAGACAGTAGATAAAAAATGTTACAACAAAGAAGTAATGAGAGGAAATTAAATTTAAGGGAATGTATGAAGAAAAGATCCAAGAAGTGTTGGATCGAAAAAATAATCCTAAAAAGGGAAAAAAGGAAGATAAACGAGATTGGAGAAAAACAAACAGAAAGAGACAGAAAAAAAGAAAGAATGAATGAAAGAAAGAAAGAAGGAAAGAAAAGACAACGAAGAGGATTCTTTAATGTATTTAACTCTTTACCTACCAAATTTCTCCCATGACTGTACCAAATTTTCAAACAAACCATGGATGCAACAACCTGCGAAAAAGCAACTATTCCAGATGACAGAAACAGTAAGGTGAATTTTATAAAAAATGTTTGAGAGAGAAAAGAAAATATTTCTCTCGTTTTTTTTTTGTTTGTTTTGCTCGTATTCTATGTCAGTATAAGAAAAACAAACCATTCAACGGTCGTCTATGTATTTATCAGAATAAACATTTAGATATTAATACCCGTGGTCCTTAATTGTACGACCGTTTTCATCTTGCAATAGCCTCTGGTTAAAATGACACCGTTCAAATCACCCAATAAGTAAAGTAAGTAAAGTCGTTGGTGTGGCCTAAAGTCGGTATCAACCTATCAGCGAGGGAGTCTATCCCCTTTTTACTAGCGCTAGACCAAGGAGATTGTTTTTTGCATCTGAGGTGCAGTGCCGCACCTACCATCAGCTTCTTACTTTACCACAAAGAACCCTGTGCTACTCATACGCTGAGTTGGCGAGGACCAGTATCAAACTAGAATCTTATAGTTTCTAGCCGAACCCAATAAGAAATGCCAAGATATAAATCCTGATTAACTGGTGTTGCTTATCCGCCGATTTCTTATTTCTTATAAGTGTCGTTACCTCGGCGAAATAATGGACCATTCCGTTTTATTATAAAGAAAAAAGGGAAGAAAAAGCATATGCTACACAGAAAAATATAAGAAGAAAGAAATAGCGTAGTGGAAAGACAGAGAGAAGATGCGATTTTACGGAAGTGATAACGCTAATATGTTTGAATCGAACACAATGAAAAGATGGAAAGAAAAGTCAAAATAAGAATTAAGTCAAATTACCATACTTTTTACATATTGAGCTATTTTCAATAGCTTTTAAGTAAACGTATCAAACATTGTAATAATTGAATTATTATACTGTGGTATATCCACATGCCCCGCTAATTATCGATATTGCCTAATATTCCTTCCGTCTATTTATATTGCTTTGTCATTCTAGTAGTATTAGATATAATAGTTTATAAAAAAAACATATATCAAGCATTATTGGTTGGATACTCATGTTATTCAACTGCAAAGAACAGGAAAATACAAAATTGTTTTTACAGTAGAAAATGTCGTTTTAGATTTATTAGGTTGTGTAAGTATAAGTAATTTACATAAATATTTTAATGGGCGAAGCCTTCCAGACTAAGCATGTCAAACTGAGTAGACCCCTAGAGCGACATGGATTATATATTTATGTCATGAGGGCCACATGGATTACATATGCTTGCAGTGAGGGCCGCACATGACAACTAAGTCTTTAAATCCTTCTTCTACATTAACTGAACAAAGTGATGATTGCTATCATTAATTTCTTTATCATCAAAAGCCATTGAATATATATCTAAAGAAACTTTTTGTTAAAAAAAGGGAAAAAGAATATTACTGACTGAGTTCAAATAATAAAACGTACAAGTGTCACTTTCAATTATAGCCATGTGTTGATTAAAAGCAGAAGGCAAGAGGAAAGACTCACTTTCTTTCACCGACTGAGTCAGTCTCCTCCTTCCACAACTCAAAGGAAGGGGTGAGAGAATAAAAAGAAAAAGGAGGATGGAAGACAAAAAGAAAAATGGGGTTGAGGGCCAAAAGAAAAAAGGGTGGATGACAAAAAGAAAAAAGAGGTGGGGGATAAAAAAAAAAAGAGGGTGGAGGACAAAAACTAAAAGGGGTGGAGGATAAAAAGAACAAGGAGGGTGGAAGACAAAAAGAAAAAGGAGGGTGGATGACAAAAAGAAAAAGGAGGATGGAGGACAAAAAGAAAAAAAGGGTGGAGGAAAAAAGAAAAAGGGTGGAGGACAAAAAGAAAAAAAGGGTGGAGGACAAAAGAAAAAAGGGTGGAGGACAAAAAGAAAAGGGTGGAAAAAAAGGGTGGAGGACAAAAAGAAAAAAAAAGAAAAAAGGTGGAGGACAAAAAGAAAAAAAGGGTGGAGGACAAAAAAAGAAAGTCCAATAATTGATCAAGCCAAACTATTGTGTCCTTCCTTTACGACATCTCGAATAACGCAATACAACTTTGTGTGAATACTTCTGTGTAATTGTTGGTTGGATGGTTGGGTTTTACGGTATATCAAACCAATTGGGTCATTTTATGCCGAAGACGTTTTTATTTTATTAATTTTTAATGGGTATTTAATTTTTTTAAGACTCAATGTTTCAAACATTTTTTTAAAAAGAGGAGAAAGTAAAGAGAGAGACATAAGAGAAGAGTGAGGAGGAAGAAGAAGCAGAAAGAGGAAAGAAAGAAAAAGAGAGAGAAAAAAGATTTTGGGAAGAAGAAAAGAAAGAGGAGAGAATGATAAAAGAAGAATGGGAAAGGGAGGGATAGAGGAACAGAGCAAGAGAGAAAGAAATGGATAGAGAAAGAGAGGGGACAAAAAAGAGGGAAAGAGAAGGGGATCCGAAAAAAATATTTTAAAGAATATTTTAAAATAATAACATAATTAGCAGGACATGTGAATATACCACAGTATGATGATTTAATAATTACAACGTTTGATATATTCATTTAAGAGCTATTACAATAATTCAATATATACAAAGTATTATAATCTCTCTCTCTCTCTCTCTCTCTCTCTCTCTCTCTCTCTCTCTCTCTCTCTCTCTCACACACACACACACACACACACACACACACACACACACTTTTCATATTTTCTTTATGTTCGATTGAAACAGATTAGTGGCATCGCTAACACGCGCTCTCCACCTCTCTCTATCTTTTACCAACTCTCTTTCTTATATTTTTTCTGTGCAGCATGATCTTTTTCTTCCCTTTCTTTCTTTATAATAAAAACATAATGGTCCATTATTAGCTGAGGGGATGACATTCATAACGAAATAAGTATACGGTGGATAAGCAAAACCAGATAATCAGGATTATATATCTTTTGCATTTCATATTGTATGATTTGAATGGTTTCATTTTTAACAAGGGTGTGTTACTAGATGATAACGGTCGGAAGAATAAGGAACAAGAGTATTAATATATAGATGTTGTAAGCAAATAATTTTAAATGCAAGTAAGTATAAAAGATGTTAAGGTCTCCATGGTTAGGAACAACATTTCACTTCCGGGAGAAAAATATCATACTTCCGGGTGTGGAAAAATACTTACTGTTACAATTCCTGAGAGGTCATGAATTGTGAACAGACCTGTAGCTAAGAATTTAAATTAAGGGCCGTTAACTTTGGGATCAGAGAGTCTATGAAAATTACCGGTGATGGTTATAACATTTTGATCCCTTGAAAACGCGTCATGACAGATACGTGATAGATAGTTTAGATTAGATGCGACCTAGCTTTTGAAGAAGAGAGATCTCTCTACCGGGGTTCAGTTTCATTCCCCGCGGTGGAATCAAACAATATGGGCTAAAGAAAATAAAGCTTGATCAAGCAAACCCAAGTCTTGTTGTAATTATTAAAAACAAGCAATGCCTAGCCCAGCCTCAAAAGAATAACAATGAAGAAGAAGCCAGTTGAGATAGAAGAAGAACCAGTAAGCATTACCCAGCAAATTAACACGTAGAAGTAGCAAGTAAGATCAACCATCTCCTCTCTATCTCTCTCTCTCTCTCTCTCTCTCTCTCTCTCTCTCTCTCTCTCTCTCTCTTTCTGGGTTTACCAGAAGGGTATATACAGTTGTGAAACGTTACGAGGTCGTGAGTGGGTAGTTAGAGAAAAGTATGAAATGGAATTAAGACCATAATTCTAGCAAAAAAATCTAGCAAAAACCTAGCAAAAAATTTGCAAAAAAATCTGGCAAAAAAATCTGGTAAAATCTGTCAAAAAATCTGACAAAAAATCTAGCAAAAAGAAAACAGTAATGGGATGGATGCTAAGACGACATTTCGAGACCGTGGGGTTGAAATAAAATCAGCCGATATTACAAACATACGTGTAAGATCGGATATCAAAACACGACAGGCATTGGCTGGGGAGTGGGTCGGCCGGATTTTATCTTGATTTTTAATCTTATCTCTCGGCTTCAGCTCACGTTCGTTATTGCATGTCAAAGTCGGGGTGCTCTCGGAAGGACACTGGCAGTTTTTGTGATCGTTTGATATGAAACTCCTGTCCCGGGAGGGGGGTATTACTCGCGACCCACATTACTGACTATAATGATTGGACTTTATCTTAACTTTAAATAATTACAAAAAACTAGCAAAAATATGCGCCCTCCAGGAACAAGTATTTTATTTTTAATATAGATATTATATTTAATTAGAAAGACTAATGAAATTTTAATAAGAACACAAAAAATATTACTTATTTTTACTTTATTATTATTGATTTCAATATAAAATTATACATAGGATTGCTTTTGATACGTTTGAGATAAAACAATAAAATCAGAAATCAATAACACCAAGTAATTATTAATAAAACACGGTCTTATTAAAACCGGTGTGCACATATTGTAACTGGTGTCGCTGAAGAAAATAAATTCGGCAACTGGAGTTCAAATCCAGACCGAGGCTGCTTGTATTTTAATTCGCGCTATTGCCCTTGAAGCTTATCAATTCAAGGATAGAAACGGATAAATATGTAATAAAATGTATGTAAATACATTTATCAATACCTATATAATTTACAGTAGTCCTTTTTATCATGTATCGTACAAAGCTAACAAAGAACAGCATTTTTATCTATATAATAATACTCTTGTTCCTACAAAATACGACCGTTATCATTGTCAACACGCTCTGTTTAAAAAAAATCGTCCAAATGAAATGCAAAAATATAAATCCTGATTAACTGCTGTTACTTAACCACTGAATTCTTATTTCTTATGTGTGTCGTCCCTTCATCTAAATAATTTACTATTCCGTTTTTATGATAAAAAAAAGAAAGCGAGGAAAAAAGGACATGCTACACAGAAAAAATATAAGGAATGAAGAAAGACAGACAGTAACGCGAAGATAGAGAGGGGGTGAGCGCATGGAAACAAATAAACCAAAGTAAACCAATAAAATTGATCAAATTTCGGCATTAAATAACCCACAATGAATTGATATGTCGTTAAATAAATTAACTAAATAAAACTAAAAGGATTTATCTCCTCTTCTCTAATTTAATCTCATCTCTCTCTCTCTCTCTCTCTCTCTCTCTCTCTCTCTCTCTCTCTCTCTCTCTCTTCATCTTGTCTCTTATAATCAAGCATTTACAAATCAATAACATTTCGGCATTAAATAACCCAAAAGGAGTTGATAAGTCTTTTTAAAAAGTAACAAAATCAAACTAATAGAATAAATCAGATTTCGGCATTAAATAACCCATAAGCAGTTGATAGGCCTTTAAACAAATGAACCAAAACGCACCAAACCAATCAAATGAATCAAATTTTGACATTTGATAACCCATAAAGAGTTGATATGCCTTTTATAAAATTAACCCAAGCAAAGCAAATAAATGAATCAAATTTTGGCATTAAATAACCCATAGAGTTGAGATGCCTTTTAAAAAATAAAACAAAGCAAAATAATTAAATGAATCAAATTTCGACTTTTAAAGATAAACCAAAGCAAAACAATTAACTGAATCAAATTTTGGCATTAAATAACCTATACAGAGTTGAGATGCCTTTTAAAAATAAAACAAAGTAAAACAATTAAATGAATTAAATTTTGGCTTTAAATAACCCATAAGGAGTTGATATACTTTAAAAATCACAAACCAAACCTACGAAATGAATCAAATTTTGGCATTAAATAACCAATGGAGAGTTGATATTTGTCATATTCAGGGTTAGTTTTTTTGGAAAGTATTTGTTGGGATTGAGTTGGTGTGGTCCATTTTTTGCGTTGTCACCAATCAATGTGACGATTGCAACAGACATCTATTATCAGCAATTAGAGCGTTTCGACATTTCTTTGAAAGGAAAATTCCCCAGTTTGATCAATCAGGAAAAAGGCGATACTCCATCATGATCTTTCACAGGCACATACAGTAATGATGTTATCTACCAAAAAGATTGAAGACTTTGGCTCGGTAAGAAATACACACACACACACACACACACACACATACACATACAGACACACATACACACACATTCACACACACACACACACCACACACACCTTCCTTTAATCGCAAGAATATCATCACTCCTTAGTCTCAAGTTTACAGAACAATCTTGATAGACCAATTCTTGAAAAGTATACAACGAGGGAAACGGTCAACCCTACATTCCCTTTGCCTACAAAACGCGTGGCGTAACCGTTATCGACGCGAGTTCAAATGCTGGTCAAGGATGTCTATGTTTCATTTTATGCCTCACCAACTATGTGCAATTGTAGGGTAGACTGGGATCTTTAGCTTTGATACGTCAAACGACCTAAGAGAAGGAAAACTCTGAATTCAAAAATTGCTAAGAAATTGACATTGTGTCGCATCCTAATTGTAGCGGAGGGGTTTGGTAAACATGCACATGCGCACACACAGAGACACACGCACACATACATACAGACTCAAATATTCTCTCATCTGTATTAGGTTTTTTTCTTTGTTTTTTTTTAATAGCATATCAACCTTCGCGAGTTATTTAATTCCAAAACCATCCTTGTAGAAGAACGGTAGGGTACTACCGTATTTGACGCGCTATAAGACTCACGGGCATATAAGACGCACCCCCATTTCAGCAGGTCAGATTCGCGATTAGAAATTTTAAAAAGTTAAAGTTGATCCGATCTGCAAGCCGAAAATGTATTTAACCCCGACTTTGAAAGACCGACACAGGAGATTCAGCGGGGAAAGGACCAAGAACACATACAGCCGAGTCGACAACAAGTGGTAAAATAAGTACGTCCTATATGCCATCAAATACGGTAATTAATCCATAGCAGAGGATTGCGTGTTTGTATCCAAAGGTATTAGTCCGAAAGTGAAATTGAGTCCTACCTCGGATAATATTCATAATTATTTACCTGAACCTTCCGCCACGGGCAGTATTTGACACAAGGTCAATTTTTAAGTGGAGTAAATCTAGTTTCAATTCAGAATTTTCCTTCTCCTGGACTGGTTACCTTACCAAGCGTGAACAGCTCGTTATTGCCAAACATTTACCCATATCTGGGAATGGGAGAATACATGGAATAGGAGATTCATGCTTTTCCGAAGGGCAGTGACAAGCAATCTTGTACGGGATTTGAACACTGATCACCCATTTCATTTCCTCCAATGATAACCATTACGCAACGAGTGTCTCAGCTATATGCACACACATATATATATATGTAATCGTATACAGACATATACACAAACGTCTCTTACACACATAATAGTTTTAAACTAGCAGGACCTGAAGAAATATCACAGTTTAATAATTTAATTATCACAACGTTTGATATGTTTACTTAAGATCTATTGAGAAGAAAATATTTAAAAAATATAATAGGACAGAATGGAAATACGGTGAGGAAATTAATCCGACTATATGAGAATATGACAATATTTCCATTCTGTCCTATTATATATTTAAGATATTGTCTTCTCATATTGTCGGATTAATTTCCTCACCGTATTTCCATTAAGATCTATTGCAAATAGTTCAATATGTAAAAAGTATAATAATCTTGATTAAACTCTCTCTCTCTCTCTCTCTCTCTCTCTCTCTCCTTGTTTTTATCTTTTCATTATGTTCGAGTGAAATAGATTAGCGTTATCGCTGCCGCGTGCTCACCCACTCTAGAAAAGTCTGAATTCAAATCAGTAATACTCAGCAAAAGAATTGACGTTGTATTACATCTTAACCGCGGTGGATGGGTTGGGTGAGTAAATGATACCGTAGCTTGTAAAAGTCTAAAGGAGCTCTGTTATGATTCAGAGATGTGTCAAGAAAGTTTTTATTTTATTTTCTTATTCAACATTTGCTAATATTTAAATATGATACACTTGTTCCTTAATCTTCCGACCGCTATCATCTTGCAACACCCTCTGATTAAAAATAAGACAGTCCAAATCGTCTAAGAATGAATACAAAAATGTAAATTCAGGTGTTGTTTATCCACTGAATTCTTATTTCTTATGAGTATCGTCACCTCAGATAAATAATGCAACATTCCGTTTTTATTATAAAGAAAGAAAGAGAAGAAAACGGACATGCTATACAGAAAATATATAATAAGCAAGGAAGAACGAAAGAGAGTAGTGGGGTGATATTATAGGGGTGTTCAATCGAACAAAACGTAATAATTAAATTATCATACTGTGATATATCCACAGGTCCCGCTATTGTTTAAATGTTCCTTATGTCAAATGACCCATGTCGGTACTGATGTTCCATAAGTGATACTGCTTCACTTTTCTTACGTTATTTTTGTTAATGTAGCAAAGATTTTGAAGCGAAAAATATTGTCCTTTATCCACCCCCCGGATCATTAATTTTGTTTAGACTTTAATTTATTTACCACAACTAACGTCATAATTAATAGACTGCGAGTTAAACTCGCTACCTGTTGAGACATATTGAAGCGTTTTTGTCGTAAACGGTACTGTATGAATTTTATGCTTCATATTTCTCTGTATGTCTATGCATGTACGCATTCATTTTTAATTTCTGTCTACCTGTCTGTCTCTGTATGTATGTATGTATGTATGTATGTATGTCTCTTCCACCCGCCTCCCTCTCTTTCTCTGTCTGTTCCCCCTCCCTCCAACTATGAGTAAATAGTAGAGCAGACTGTGCTCCTTAACCTTGGCAAGGTAACCAGTCTAGGAGAAGGAAAACTCT
>CM042143.1:90301713-90306713 GCA_023376005.1 Doryteuthis pealeii | reverse complement strand
CATATATCATACGGAGTATACGTGGACTTTCTATATTTATATGCTGGGTATCTCAATAAACTGTCAGCCTTGTCGGCTGAGGCTGTAGAATATGCTAACTGCACCTCTGCAGAGAGGTGAAATTCCCTCAATGGGGCCACCTTTTAGTCGTAGGTGGCGATCTGTGATGGTCAAGGGCGGAGTCCTGGTAGCTGAGTAGTCCATGACATGCAACACTCCACTTTGGCTCTTACTTTAGGCTAGACGGTCGGTCGGAGAGGCCCCTCCGATCAATCAGCTGGTCACATCAACTCCTAGTGCCTATATGATTGTCCCGACCCTATTGCTTTAATGGCAAACCCCAACCCTTTTTATCATGTATGTGCTAGAAAGAGGTGGCTGAGGGTCTTCTTGTCCTGTGTAGGATGTTAAACTGCGACTAGTAGTGAGGTTCCAGTTCTGGTGCTCTGGGGAGTGTGGAGTACCCCTTCAATGCCATTGCATCTAGGTCCAAAATGAGTTTAAAATGTGTTAATAATGTGTTTAAAATAATTGAGTTTTAAAATTAAATACACACCAAGAAGGGATAAAACAAAACTTCTTCTGCATTAAATAATCCAACAAGTGTTGACATGCCGTAAATCCAGTGATGGGTTAAATAGTACCAATACTATTCTTCTACATGATTCTTCTACATAAGACTGCTTTGACGTTAAATAACCTGAGAAATATAGCATAAAAATGATTTCTACCTATATATTGATGCACATTGAATTAACAAAAATTATTTCTATCGGTTTTATAAAACGAAATCAATCCAAAATGTTTACCTAAAATGTATTTCCTTAAAATATATATAATATATATATATATATATATATATATATATATATTCTTTGTTGGGGTTTCTTGGTACAAGGTGATTCTAGGTTGGTCCTATTTTCTAACAGTAGTTTGTTGTAGAGTTTCGGTTCCGTATGAGAGCTCAACGTTTAATTTTTATAAATAGAGCAAATTTGTTTGTGAATAAAAAGGCCTTAAATACCATGGGTATCGTGGTTATTAACTTATTAAAATAAAAACGTGGTCTGACGAAGTTCGGTGGGCCCCAGATACCCACGAGTGGAAATGGTCCATAACCACGATACCATGGTAATTAAAATACATGGAATCTCTCGTCGATTTTCGACCATGAGTGTTCATACAACGAACAACCAACACAGTGATTTGTTTATAATGGTGAAGGCTTGTGTTGGACCATTCCGCACTTTTTGGCACAGTCGATAGGAAGAATTGGTGCACAGGAATACCCAATCAACGACTGACCTCAGGAATTTTGAATTCAGAGTTTTCCCTCTCCTAGACTGGTTACCTACCCATGGTTAAAGAGCCCAGTCTGCCCAACTATATATATATATATATATATATATATATATATATATATATATATATTACAAGAATTGGCATTGAATAGTCCACAAGGGTTGAATTTAAACAAAGTATCTAACCAACTGGTGGATTTAGACCTAAGGAAATCTAGAGTTACTCCCCTTTAGCAACAGGGGACTGCTGGGAACCCGGTAATGGGGTTTCTGCCATGATACTTTTGGATTGGGGTTCGTACTGAGTGGATGTGTTGAATAAAACCTTGTTAATTTACAACAACCTGCTCTTGTATTTTCATTCCGTGCTCCGTATTTTTTAAATTAAAAATACTAGTACAAAATTAAAAAAACACCCCTGGGCGATATAAAATAGATTTTTGAAACATATTTTCTGAGGGGTGGGAGTAAAAAATTCAATGTCAGCGAGTTTGTACCCTAAGTAAGTAAAATCATCAAATTCATTAAAGGATTAAAAAATAAAACAATTGAAATGTAAACTTTAAATATGTATTAAAATAAAACAAACTATATATAGATATATAATACCAGTCATGTATTTATTAAAACTTTTTTTTTTTTAAATGAGGACTGTCTAATGTTGCATGTTCAAATTTTGAGTGTATTTATTCTATGTTATGACGATGTTGGGTAATGTGACGTAATCAGTGACGTAATTTTTGTTACAGACAAAAACCGGAAGCGAATCTCCATTATTAATATAGATAACTCTAACATTATTATTTCTACTGATTATTAAACAGGAAGTTAATGATAGATTTTACATAAGAATGATTTTTACCAAATTATCAATGCACAGGAAATTACATAAGTCATGTATAGAAGAAAACAGATTTGGCATTGAATAACCCACAAGGGTAGATATGCCATTAAAGCCCAACCAACCAATCAACCAACCAATCATTCTTACATGAAAAATGCCTGTTATGGAGCAACTTAATTTCATTGTTAATATATCAATTCTGATATTGTCCTGCTTTTGTGGTCTCGTGCCAGTATGAGTTTCGTATATGTCTACATTAATTTCTATGGTTTGCCAGCCTGTATTATAGATATTCTTCATATATACTTGCAACAATATGCGCCCCCCCCCGGACGTAAGTATTTAAGTTTTAATGTAATGACGTATATCAAATAGAAATAAAACATATAAAAAGATTACACTTATTTTAATTAGATTTTTATTAGTACTATATAAAATCATTCACATTTTAATACGTTGGTGTATAACACAATAATGCTAGTGATCAATGACACTAAGTAATTATTTATTAAACCTCGTATTGTTAAAACCAGTATGCAAATTAGCCAGGCTATATATTATGTAGCCCTTTATTTCTATAGAAAAAACGTTAATGAATGAGATTTATTCTGTGTATCAATAATTTTGATAATAATTTGAATACTCATTGATAAACCTACGCAATTCCTCATAGTATTGTGAGTTATGAAGTGACATGGTTTCGGTTACAGACAAACAGACACTGAATCTACATTGTAATATATATCAATACTCTTTTTCCTTAATATTCCGACTATTATCTTCTTGCAACACCTCTGGTTAAAAATGAGACCGTTCAAATCATCCAAATTAAATGCAAAAATGTAAATCCTGATTATCTGGTGTCGCTTATCCACCGAATTCTATTTTATGAGTGTCGTCACCTCGGCTAAACAATGGATCATTCAGTTTTTATGATAAAAAAGAAAGGAGATGCTATACGGAAAAATATAATAAGAAAGAAAGAAATTGGTAGAAAGATAGTGAGACAGGGTGAGCGCACGGAAGCGATAACGCTAATCTGTTTCAATCGAACATAATGAAAAGATGAAAAGAAAGAAAGAAAGAAAGAAAGATATTTAAATCAAAATTATTATACTTTTTACATATTCAAGTATTTGCAACAGCTCTTAAGTAAACATATCAAATGTTGTGATAATTAAATTATCATACTGTGGTATATCCACAGGTCCTGCTAGTAAGATATAAATACATATATATTTTGACATGCAAAATGGATTTTTTTTTTTAGTTTGTCATTTTCCAATTCCTCCAAGATGTAGAAGATATCTTCTCATCTTGTAATTCTATATTTAACCGCCATCAACCTGTAAGTCGTAATTTTTGTCTTGTCTTCTTTCAAATCAACCCCAGCAGCCAGCAATTTTGGCTCCATGGCAACGTTTTTGGGCATCTTTGAACTTTCTGACCCTCTCGCCTTTTTATTCATTGCGTCAGGCATTCACCCAACAAAGCAGGACCCCCAAAACCTTCAACAACACCGTACCTACTATCTTCACAAAAAAAAGGAAAGAACAAACAAAAAACAAAAAAACAAAAAACAAGAAAATGACGTCAGATATAGACTATTGATAAAAGTTCGGAAAATAGCCTTGTTAGTAATTCAAATGAAATTTGGTTTTAAGAAAAGAGAAGAAAAAAAAAAGAGAAAGCTGTTCCGTTTACCCTGTTTGAGAGAAAGGTACGATTTCAAGGCACACAGAGAAGTCGTGATATGGAATTACAAGAGTGAGATGGTACGGGGTCGAGATTATTCTGGCTACCGGCTGACTAGGAGAGACAAGTGCGCTCAACCGTGATGCACACGTCATATACATTTCGGGTTGGCGTTTCTTCACCACCCCTGGCCGCAACTCGGACCTGGACGGTGTTGCTAAAACACCACCTCGATTTGTACCTTAACTCTTTTCTTTATCTTCTCCAGTCCCAGTCAGTCTCTCTTTCGTCTGTAGTTTTTTGGGGTTTTTTTGGGTTTTTTTTTTTATTACTTTTTTGTGCAATCCGTCTCTACTCTCTTGCCCACACCTATTAAGTCTTTTCGTTCTTATCTTGAACACGTTTCTGCCGACTGCTTTCTGAAAAACTGATAAAACAATACGAGGAACCTGTAATTTGGGAACACTCCAAGACACTTACAGACTTTTGCCAAAATAATTACTTTTTTGGCAACAGTGATTTGAGACAGGTTACGCGATTATATATATATATATATATATATATATATATATATATATATATATATATATAGGCAGACGAGAGAGGGGAGAGAGAGGGGGAGAGAGAGAGAGAAGGGTTGATGATAGAGTGAATTCAGGAGGCAGTGCGGGTTACCGTAATTGTCATCAGCGAAGAGAAGTGAGTCGAAAAAATGCCGTCGAATCCCGATTAGAACTATTTGCATTAATTCTTCTTTTGAAAGCATGAATCCAATTCTCCCTGGAATTCTCGACCTGGTATCTTGAAAAATCTCTAATCTTTTGACAAAAAAATACACATTGATGTATTGATTGATTTAAAGGGCATGTCAACCCGACTAGGGTTATCTATACGTATATAAATAGTAGTTGCTGTGTATGTATGTATGTCCGGATGAAATTACGAAAATTACGAAAATAAAACAATTAACACCAAATACGAATATAACCGGTACTTGATTTTTATGCAAAAATTATGAAGATTGATATATATTCGAAGATATTTAAAAACTAAAACATACATAGAAATAGCATTGAATTTCTACTTTAAAATGTCCAGCATTTGTAAATATCAAAAGTAAACAAATTAATACCCCAGGGTTTCCCTCTCGACCGCTTCTA
>CM042143.1:90289213-90299213 GCA_023376005.1 Doryteuthis pealeii | reverse complement strand
CTGAGTTGGCAGGACCGGTATCGAACCAGGGACCTTATGATTCCAAGGTGGGTGCTCTACCGATAGATCTAAACCGACCCCTTATACCCTATCATATTATAATAGTTTTTTTTTTACACACGTAGGTGTGTTGTAGGATTTTGATTGATTAATTGATTATAACGACATGTTCAGCCGTGTAGGTTTATTTTATGCCTAGAGGTTAGGGAATTGCGTTCATTGTACGTTCATATTTACATTTTTAGTGTAGTTGTTTCTTAAGTGTTTTTTGCGTGGTCGGGTTGGTTGGTTGGTTGGTTGGTTGGTTGGTGTAAAATGGCACAGCAACTCTTGTGGATTATCTAATGGCAAATTGAATGAATGGATTGGTATAAATACTTTTTACGTTAGATTTTCATGTGCATCAACAAATTGATGAAAATAATTTTCAGTAATTTCATGTATATCAATAAATTAGAAGATATAACTTAATGTCCATTAATAAACTGATAATTAACCCTCAGCCACCGCCTTTTGGTACCTATAGGATAAAAGGAATAAAATAATGATAATGTATTCATATATATATATATATATATATATATATATAATATATATATATATATATATATATATAAGATTATTATCTTATTATGCTGAATAATCTTCAGGAACTTCATGTTTATCAATAAATAAATAACTAATAAAGAATGAAAAGAAATACCTTACTCTGCATTAATAAACTGGTAGTTAACTCTAAGCCACCACCTTCTGGCACCTACAGGATTAAAAAGTATAAAAAGGGTTAGATGAGCAATTTGAAGAATCCGGTCGGGACTAGATGTAGTTGCTTGAACTTGACATGACCAACCGATTGATCAGTTCGGAATTCTTCGACCACCCGTCTAGCCTAAATATGAACCGAAGTGGACTATTGCACGTCACGAGACCACTTGATGCCGGTGTCACTGACAGCTTAGACACCACATTCCCGTCTCAAGCATCACGAGTCGCCACATACCGCTAACTGATGGTCCCATTAGGGTTTTTCCCTCTGTGTAGTGTAGTCTGCATATTCAACAGCCACAGTCAACAGGGTGGAATTTTTTTTGTTTTTTGCACACATTTATATGATACCAATTTTTTCTTTATTCTAGTCATCTGTTTTTACAGTTATATAGTTTCAATATTAAAATTTTAAAAAGTTTCGTTAATAAATAAAATTTATTATATGTATTAATTGTAGAATAATCATACTAGTCCCAATTACCGTCGAATTAGTAAGACAAGGCAGCAAGCAGTCGTAACCCAATACGAATCTGTTTTGCTGAAAATATTACTGCAAAATGCAGCTTATTTATGAAGCCTCCTAACATCATAAAAACCAAGCAGTCAATCAGGACTCTAGGAATGGAATCACCCAAATGCATGAGTGGACTATTCTGGATTCCCATAAGTACCAATTGTCTTTGCACTGGTTCAGTTGTGCTTAGCTTCTTGCTCAAACCAACAGTACACTAACTCACTTCAACATTAATGATTTTACTATTGACTCTAAATTAAATACTCTTTGATGAACTTACGCAATTCTTGACGTGACGTAAGCACTAACGTAGTTACAGTTACAGAGAGACAGAAACCGAATCTCCATTATAATAAATATACTGTGCTAATTCTTTGTAAAATTTCCAAATTTCGACGTTCAAAAGATCTAATATATAAAAATGGTAACTCTTTATTATTCGCACAAGGAATAATTTTTAGTTTATATATTATATATGGATTACATATGTATGTCATGTGAGCCGCATGATTTCCTTGTCATGATGGCCGCAAATGACAACAAAATCTTTAAATCCCTTTTCTACATGACTTGAACAAAGTAATGATTGCTATTATTAATTTCTTTATAATCAACTAAAAGCCATTGAATACTTATCTAAAAAACAATTTTGTTAAAAAGACAAGAAAAAAGACTATTACGGACCGAGTTCATATGATAAAACGTACAAATGTCACTGTCACTTTCAATTATAGCCATGTGATGTCTGAAAGCAGGAGAAGGCAAGAGGAAAGATTCACTGCCTTTTATTGACTGAGTTAGCCTCCTCTTTCCACACCTCAAAGGTGGATGTGAGAGACATGCTGATAACAGGCTGTTTCTTAACAATACATTGCTCTAATGAAAATAAACGACCCGGATTTGTTTGAAAAAAACTTTAAAAACCTCGGGTACAGTAAAAGCGCCGTATAAGAACACAGTGTGTGTGCTTGCTGAGGGCTACGCATTTTACATGCCTGTCCAAACCTATTGGCATAAATATCCTAGACGGGTTGACATGCCGTTAAAATTGATCGATTTTGATATTTGCTCGAAGGAACTCTATAAACAGACAACTAAGTTGACATTATATCATTATCACAGTTTTTTTTTATTTTTTTTTTTTTTTACATAGCTGAAATATAAAAGGTAGTTTCCCGTTTTAAGTCTTGAACCCGATTCGCTAGCTCAAAGGAAATATACCGTTTTTTCAAAAAAATCGGCAAAAGCTATCTTAAATACAAATATATTACTCCGTAGAGGCGCAGCCGGTGTATTTTAAAGTCCCAGCCGACAGGAATGAATATAAAAGATAGTTTCCTATTTCAAGTCTTGAACCCGATTCGCTTGCTCAAACGAAATAAACAGTTCTCCGGAAATCGGCAAAAACTGTCTTAGATACAAAGATAATAGCGTTTTTGGTTGTTGAACCAGATCGTTACTTGAAAATAAAAAGCAAAAAAAATCAACGAAATTTTTGTTTAAAACTTAATTAGATTTCAAATAATGCGTAAAGAAATGTTTAATGAGGCGATAAACGACAAAAGAAATAGGAAATTGTTTTTTTTTAATATGGCCAAGATATAAAGAAGAAAAATATCAGTCGATGTGGATATGAAATGTTTCTTTCTAACACAAACTTTTTGGCTGCTCTGATGACCGCCTTTCGATAACGCCAATGGACACGATTGATTTGGTCAGTGGATGAAGTATACCCAGCCACATCATACTTAACAGTTAGAGTTAAATTTCAAAAGTGATCTCTAACATATTATTTATTCTTTAAGTAATTTGTTCTTCCTCACATTCCCGATTTTCTCTTTATTTACTTCAACCACGCACGCATATATGTCAATGCATAAATTTTCTGGGTTCAATCCTACTTAATGGACATAAATTCCACCATCGTATGTCACCCCGCCGAAAGAAATAAAAATACTAAAAATCAATGAATTAACCGAATTTAATGAAATTTTCAGTGTTGATACATTAATGATAAAAATATAATGCACCAGTTATTTTATTTAAAAACTCTTACCTTATTTAAGGTTAGTTTAACTTTGAACCACGTATCTTTGAGGCATAACACAGATTCACCACCATACGTGGTTCAAAGTTAATTGACCTGATAAAATGTACAAGTTTTTAAATAAAATAACTGGTGCATTATATCTGTTATTCATTTATATATCAACACTGAAAATTTCATTAAATTCGGTTAATTCCTTGTTTTTTTTCTTTCAGCATGGTGACATATGATGGTGGGATTTATGTCCGTAAAGTTGGATTTAACCACTGTCTGTCTGTCTGTCTGTCTCTGTCTCTGTCTCTGTCTGTCTGTCTGTCTCTCTCTCTCTCTCTCTCTCTCACGCACACTGTCTGTCTGTCTGTCTCTGTCTCTGTCTCTGTCTCTCTCTCTCTCTCACACATGCCTATATATATATACACACATGTACACACACAAACACACATACACACACAATGTGTGTGTGTGTGTGTGTGTGTGTGGAGAAATATAGACAAACATGGGATGCTAACAATGGATGAATGTTTATTTTTGGTGATAATGTCGATGATATAACGTTTCGGTTTTCCTGACCTTCTTCAGGACATGAGATGAGTTCTTGTATGAGAGAATTCAATTCTCTTACTGGCGAGTATCTTTGGTCGTGGGTGGGAGGAAGCTGGCCCAACGCTTATTGTCACCACCTCCATAACCGACCCATACTTCCATCCCAAATATTAACCTACACATCAGCAGCAGCTGGCCACCACCCTCCCACTCGCAACCAAGTATAACCGTCAGTAAGAAAAATTGTATTCTCCCACACAAGAACTCATCTCATGTCCCAAAGAAGGTCAGGAAGATCGAAACGTAATAGCGTAGACATTATCACAAAAAATAAACATTCAACCATTGTAACATCCTGTGTTTATCTACATTTCTCCATATTCTGTCTGATTGATTTCCTCATTTTACTTCCATATATATATATATATATATATATATAGTGTGAAAACATTTTTGAAAAAACATAGGTTCATAAAACGATGATGTTTATTTCGCCAATGCTGCTGTGTTTCAATATGTTTCAATAGATCTTCATCAGGGCTTATGTTAATTTAAGGAAAAATAAATTTATCACAGAGAATAAGGAGACTGTGTGAGTCTTTTGTTGGTCAATCTATTTAAAAAATGTTGAATGATAAACTAGCGTTCTTTTGGTGTTTGAAATTATGAACGCTAAGACAAACGGTTGTAAAGTGACATAGACGCTCTCTGAGAGCTTACAATGGATAGAACACTTTTTATTCTAAATCACGTTTGCCTACCTCGTTAGAAATATTTTAAAAAAAACTGACACTGTTATTTAGCGTCACCTTAGCTCAAAAACAAAACAATAGTTTTGTTAAATATCAAATAGTTTTGATAATGATAGACTGGCTTGATAAGGGTTAAGAAAAGAACCAAAAGTACTTGGTCTACCAATAATAATTCGTTGAGACAACTGATTAACGCCTTTCAAGATGATAACACCAAAAGAATTGTTAGAAAACTTGAAAGAAAAAAGGAAAAAATCTTGATAGCTATAAGGATTCTTTCCTTTTTAACTAAATGTGTTTAAATGAAAAGATGCAACCCAAATATACCTATTTCATATATATATATATATATATTATATATATATATATATATATATATATATATATCTTTTTCAGCTACTATATTCTGTGTGAGACCTGTCAGCTGTTCCTTATAATTAAAACATTCACCTTACTTCAACTGAATATTTATATTCTTTCCACAATTCATCCAACTTGGTCTTTAAAAAGTTCAAAGCTGGGATATTCACTATTGATGATGGTAGTTTATTCCCTGAATCTACTACCCTGTTGCTAAAAAAATTTTGCTTAACATTTGTTTTGTAAAATCTTTAGAGACATACAGATGTTCTCTGTTATTATCACCTATGCGACAGCAATTTTTCGTTTAAGTTGTATTAGATTAAAACAAAACAATTTTATATTTTTTCAAAATGCATTTTGTGAAAAGACGTTGGACTATGATATAAGTACTTCTAATTAAGTATTTACTAAATAGATAGATTTTACGAACAAAAATTTAACCCTTTTCTGTTTTGCTTAAGGCATAGGTAAATGGAAAAAAATATCATCAAATTTGTGGGGTGGCAAGGGTTTTAATGTTTTAGGTTGAAGGTAGCTTGTTATTCTTGGTGCGGATTCCTAGGGTTTGATTTTAACCCCATCATATTTGGTGGTTGCGCTGGAAAGGAATTAAAGGAAAGGAAAAGGAAGAGACAAAGGCAAAAGGTAGCTTTAGGATTGAGGCTTTATTCACGGTCTTAGCCACCACATGGTAAGGAAATTCTTCTTGACCATTAGTAGTGTCCTGTCCCAGTTAAGTCTTAAGTTCGAATTGCCGAGAGATTATCTTGGGGGCCGGAAGTGGGTTCTTTTTCCCGCACGAAGGGATCTTCCAGTCTGAAGGCTCATGGGGTTGTTTTTGTTTTTTTTAATTATTTTACTTTTGTTTTAACCCTCATAACTTTGCATTTGTTACCTGGCTAAGGAAATATTTAAATTTAACTATTTTCTCAAAGAATTGGTGCTGGGCAGCTGATAGAGAATTTTCCCGAACTTACTAAACAATTTTGTTAGTTTTTGTATAACTTCAATATGAATACATATACATTTTTATTCATATGTTGTTTTATTCACACCTTATGTAAATAAAAATGTGTAATTTTCCCTGTTTTTACATACAAGTCCTTGGTGGACTTTTCTAGTACTACAACAATTAAGTTTTAGTATTGATTTGCCGGTAAGAGAAAAAAGTTCATGACAAAAAATGTAATAATTTCGATTTTGGTTATAAAATTTTCAGCTAGATATCTACTTTATACGGTTTAACAAAAATGTAAAGATTCAAATTAGCTAACCTAGAAAAATGAGGGTATAATCTACAATTACGTTACATTGAAAATAGAATATTGAGTTTATAGTGGTGTACTGACTATCTTTGGAGAAAATTGACACGGCGAACTGAGTTCAAATTTTATGAAATTGTATCTTATATGCATTGTCCTTTCTTTTCTTTCTTTTTGTAATAAGCTTTTATAATGATGATCTTTTATTTACAATTAATAACAATAATCAGCACTGTCGGCTGTGGCTTTAAAATACACTGACTGAATCTCTGCAGAAAGGTAAGATCCTCCCCCAATGATACTATCTGTTGGCCATGGGTGGCGACCCATAATGCTTACAGACGGAGTCCTAGAGGATGAGCAGTCCATGGCATGCAACACTCCATTTTGGTCATTACTTAGGTTAGATGGGCGGTCTGAGAGGCCCCTCTAATCAATCGGCTGGTCACTTCAAGCATTAGAAATATATGATTGTCTTGACCCTATTACTTTATGGCAACCCAACCCTTTTTATCATATATATGCTAGAAGGCAGTGGCTGAGGGTCTTAATGTCCTGGGTATGACGTTAAACTATTTGATGGTGAAGATCCAATTCTGGAACCCTGGGGAATGTGGTATACCCCTTCATCACCATTACTTCGAGGTCCACTCTGGCCCGGAGTGGTAGTACCTGTTAGGGTCTAATCTATTGGTTAAATAGAAGAAAATGAGTTAGCAAAAATGTGTTTAAAAAAGATGGAGTTCCATCTAGAATGAATAAAACAAAACGTCTTCGGCAGAAAATAACACAACAAGCGTTGACATGCCGTAAGATCCCACCAACCAATCGAGGAACACTAATATCTCCAAGAACACCCCTGCTAATTCCACTCACTTAAAGACTTCATTTATACAACAGCATTCCTCGTGGACAGTCCTCTTTCCCAACTAGCCAACCCCATATTCTCCGACAGTCACTTTCACGATCATGAAAACTGCAGATCTCATTATAATGATTACCAGCGTATTTTTCCCGTCACCACCTGCTCTGTCCCCACACCATTTGGCCCTGTTACCTTGCTTTTCTGTCTTGTGGGCCTATTAAAATCAATAATCGTAATTATCGTCTTCGAAGCGAGCAAATAGATGCGCACGTAAGGGATTCAAGATGGCTTCGCAAAAGAGCCTCTATCTGACAATCACTTCCGGCCCGGCTCACCCACAAAAAGAATCTCTAATAAAAATCACAACAGAAAAACGTCTAATGGACCCTATACGCTTCGTCCGTTCAACTTTATTCTTTTTTAATTCATTTATTTGTTTTTATTTTATTTTATTTTATTTTTTTATATTTGGAGAATTTTTTTTCAGGGTACGACGGAATGATTCGTTAAACTTTGTCATTTAAGTTTCTTTATCTTTTTTTTTTCTGTGATCGTAATAGAATAATACCACCACCCTCACCATCGCCAGTACCACCAGTACCTCACCACCACCACCACCACCACAACAACAACAACAACACAACAACAACAACAAAAACAACAACAGCAACATTGTTTTTGTTTTTCGGTTCGTTGTATTTGTTTCGTTATATAATTTTTTTTTCTTTCTTTCTTTTCTTTTCATTTTTTTTTAAATTTTGTTTTTGTCTTTTTTTTGGCAAAGCTTTCATTTTTTTTTTTGTTTCTTGTCTTTTTTTTTGGGGGGGGTTGTTTTATAATCAATTTGTTTGATTATCTTTTTTTGTTTTTCCGTCCTATCTTTTTTTTTTTTCCAGTCAGCCTCTATCAGGAGTTTCTATAACTCGGTTTTCAAATTAGGTTATTTATTTTTAATTTCGTCATTTAAAATAAACAAAAAAAAAACAGCCAGTTTTATTTAAACTGAATAATCTATTTAAAATTTAAACTGAACGTTCTTGTAGGATTTAGGTCAAGAGTAAGATTTTAGGTTGGAGTAAGATTTAGGTTTAAGTTAGGGTTAGGGTTATAGTTAGATTTATATTAGAGTTATTATTAGATCTTGGTTCATTATTTAGTTTAAGTTTTGGGTTAGGTTTAAGTTAAATTATTATTAGGGTTAAGTTTGAATTAGGGTTATTATTAGAGTTTTTATGGTTATGGATATCATTATGTTTATGTTTAAGTTATGTTTATTATTATGGCTTATCGAGTTTAGGGTTATTAATAGGTTAGGGTTATTATTAGAGTTTGTTATGGTTATGGATATTATTAGGTTTATATTTAGGTTAGATTTATTATTAGGGTTTATCGAGTTTAGGGGTATTAATAGTTAGGGTTATTATTAGCGTTTTTATGGTTATGGATACTATTAGGTTTATGTTTAGGTTAGATTTATATTAGGGTTTATAGTTTAGGGTTATTTAGTTATTTATTATTAGGGTTTATCGAGTTTAGGGTTATTAATAGGTTAGGGTTATTATTAGCGTTTTTATGGTTATGGATACTATTAGGTTTATGTTTAGGTTAGATTTATTATTAGGGTTTATCGAGTTCAGGGTTATTAATAGGTTAGGGTTATTATTAGCGTTTTTATGGTTATGGATATTATTAGGTTTATGTTTAGGTTAGATTTATTATTAGGGTTTATCGAGTTCAGGGTTATTAATAGGTTAGATTAGATTAAGATTTAGAGTGTAGGGTAGGGCTGAATCTACGGAAAGTCTTTGATTATGGTTAAGTTTAGAATAATGTTTGAGGGAATACTGGAGAGTAAAAAGTGATCAAAGAGTGTATCGACTGGATATTTTATAAGATGAAATAAAACAGACGATAAAAGGACATTAATAATGAGGAACTAGCAGGACCTGGGGATATGGGGAGCTACTGCTTTATGTAAAAAGTATGATAATCTTGATTAGCAGGACCGACAGTATGATAATTTATTTGTTACAACGTTTGATATGTTGACTTACTTAAGAGCTACTGCATAATAGTTCAATATGTAAAAAGAATAATCATCTCTCTCTCTCTCTCTCTCTCTCTCTCTCTCTCTCTCTCTCTCTCTCTCTCTCTCTCTCTCTCTCTCATTCATTTTCATTCTTTCCTTCTTTTTATCTTTTCATAATGTTCAATTAAAACAGCATAGCGTTATCGCTTCTGCAAACTCACATCCTCTCTCTATCTTTTCCTTTCTTTCTTTCTTTCTATCTTATATTTTTCTGGGTAGCATGTTCTTTTGCTTTCCTTTTTTCTTTATGATAAAAGCGGAATGGACCATTATTTAGCTGAGGTGACGACACTCATAAAAAATAAGAATTCGGTGGATAAGCGACACCAGATAATCTGAATTTATATATCTTGGATAATTTGGATGGTCTTATTTTTAACCAGAGGGTGGGGTAAGATAATAACGGTCGTAATATTAAGGAACACTAGTATCAATATATAGATGTACTAACCAACATTGTTGGGATAAGGTTTGATTCGGTTTCTTTGTGTAATGGCATATCAACCTTGGTGGGTTATTTAATGCCAAATACCTTTTAGAATAACAATAGGGGCACTATTCAGCCCATATCTGGAGGATAATAGGGTCCATACTTTTCCCAAAGGTAAATTGTCCGAAAATGGAAGTAATAACGCGACTGGGGTTTGATATTGCAGTCCAGTACGTTTGTCACTACGCCATGGAGACGCCTCCAGTTTTGGGATAATATGAAATAAAGATATAGAGAAAAAGTACTTTACAGTGGTATTTACAAGTGCTTACGAGTTTTTCGAGTTAAGAGCTCAGTCGAGTTTTGT
>CM042143.1:90269213-90271713 GCA_023376005.1 Doryteuthis pealeii | reverse complement strand
AAGAGTCATGTTCTTGTGATTACCTGAAGATGCCGTATTAATACGGTTGAAATAAATTATTGTAATGAAGCAAGTTTACAGTTTTTCTTCATTTACTATATATATATATATATATATATATATATATATATAGAGAGAGAGAGAGAGAGAGAGAGAGAGAGTGACAGACAGACAAACAGACAGACAGAGAGTAGACAGACAGACAGACAGAGAGGGACAGAAAAAGACAGAGAGACAGAGAGACAGAGACAAGTATCCAATCGACTGGTATGTTGGGGATGATTGTATTTGGGATCATTTATATCCTCCGTATATTCACAATGCATGCCCATGACAATGTATGCCCATGCAGTTGCAAACCTATATATTTATACAAGGGTGATTCCAAATCCCTAAGAGAGCTCAATATAAAATAATTAAGGAATTAATAATATACAGAATAATATCTACACTTTCAATAAGACAGAATAACTCAACAAAGATTTTTCATGGAACAAGTTTTATTCAGTGTTGACTCCGGTATAAGTGTTACGTAGTGCCTTTTCTGTGACGGCACTAAGTATCTATACGTCTTACTCTGGTCTTCTATCTTCTATCTTCTAATGGTCTGGTATATCTTCTACAGGTCTCGTCTGGTCTTCTTGTATGGGGATTCCGTGTCTGGTTCTGCTGGGGACCATTTCTTATCAGAAGCCTTGTGTCATTGTTAGCTTTTAGTAATAACATCAAGACTTCGATTTACTTTGGATGTTAGTTTATTCTGGAACCCCAGAACCAGACAAATGCGCGCGGAGAGTCACATCTTGCTAGCTTCTAACTCTGCAACTGACTTACTGAGTTCCTTACACTTTAAACCGGAAGGGCTTCTATTGCCTTCCGATTCTCACGGTCCCTTCCCGCAAGGCAAGGTCAGAGTGAGGTCAAGCATTGTCACTCATTCTCAAGGCCATCAGCTGTACTGATCGCCATAAGGATCTCTATACTACCTTAAAAAGTAATAGGGATCCAATTAATATGTAACATAAGATCAATTATACTCAGGCTTGAACGTAAGCAATTGAAAATCATTAAGAAGAAATATCCCGTGGCATTCAACCAAACCTGCTTAAATAATATAAGTAAAAAATAGAAGAACACATAGTATTCCAAAAGGATGAATTCAACCTGAATTTTTAAGTTTACGTTATAATGTTTCGGTTTTTAGCGAACCTTCATCAGGACTTGAGATTGAAGAAGTGTTGTGTGGGTAAGGGTAGATGACTTTCAGAAAATGGGAGAATGGGGGTTGTATGGGAAGAAAAGTCTCTCTTTTTCTTTACACTTGCATTGTGATAGTCTTCAAAACCAACCGCCAAACCAATGTATATTATATATATATAATATATATATATATATATATATATATAAGACTCACTTTGTTTACAAAGTTTGAGACCTCTAGGTGAATTCATTTCCGCTTAGAAATGTAGCGATTAAATAGCCTGCTATACTTGGCAGCTGACTGTGGTCGTATGGGTAAGAGGTTTGGCGAGCGTAAGTTCGTTCGGGTCTCGAACCCGGCCAGGGGTAGCTGCTAAAATGGTATAACTGCACTGATGAGAGGTGATACCTCGAAACACGTGTCTGTAGTTTACTCTCTCTTTCTCTCCCTCTCTCTCTCTATATATATATATATAGTTTCCCTACATTTCAACTCCGCGTTCCCTATTTTCTGAATATGAAAGTAAATTTAAGATTAAATAAAAACAAATTAGGGATAAAAATAAACATCTGTGAATTGTCTTAATCAATTATAAGTTGGCACAAAACAATTTTTGACTAAACAAATTATATGTTGTGGCCTGGTTAGGGGATAGAATAAAGACACAAGAGAAGAAATGAGTTAAACAAATATATTAACAAAAAACAGTAGGTTAGTAATAATATCTCGGGTCTTCTCCAGGGATAAGGAATTCCATTGTATAATCCAAATGGTTATTTCTAGATAGTTCTAAGCGCAGACCAATGTCTGTTCTACTACATAATGGCAATTAGGTCAAAATGACATGACTAAAGTAATTAAAAGTGAACAGACTATCTAAGTAGATAGATAGATAGATAGATAGATAGATGTGGACAAACTGAAATTGATAAATAGATGTGAACAAATTGAAATAGATAGATGTGAAAAGACTGAAACAAATATATATATATATATATATATATATATATATATAATATATATATATATATATATATATATATGAGTAGTTGCTTACCGTTGGGTACGGGTACGATCGTTGGGAGCGCACAGGATCCAGGGGTTAAGACCGTGAAAAAACAAATACAAAGTGCTCAATACAATGTAGAGCAAAATTTATTTAAGAAATGGATATAAAGTAACCTACTCGAGTTTCATCATCTGAATCGTCAGGGTTACATCCGCTGAATTAATCGAGTTTTCGATTAATATCAGTAGATTCAACGAATAATACCACCCGTTTCAACAGACATACGTGGT
>CM042143.1:90261713-90264213 GCA_023376005.1 Doryteuthis pealeii | reverse complement strand
GCCGTAGCTGGTGGTTCACTCGAATCTGAATAACGACATGTCTCCTCAGGTCTCCAGGACTCTTCTGAGCATTCTATCTGATATTAACAGAGCTGTTATTTGGATGGTCTCGACTCTTCCTCGGATTTCCAGTTCCTCCGATCTCTTTTCTAAATCATTGGGGTCCGTTCCAAGGGCTCTGATTACAATTGGTACGACCTTTAACTTCATGTTCCACAATTTTACAGCTCTCTGGACATATCTAAGTATTTGTCTATCTTTTCGTTTTCTTTCATCTTCATTCTATGATCTGTCGGGATGACAAAATCCACGAGATTAGGTGATCTGTCTGTATCCCAAAGTCCCGAAAGATTTTATGCGTCTCATTCTCTAAGGCAGATTCCGGTTTGTGTATATACCATCAGGTAGTAGGATAGAAATTTTGATTTCTTGCACAATTCCCAGTGGACCACCTTTCCCATCCACTCTTATCTAATCTTTTACCCCCCCCCCTTTGTGCTAGTTTGATGCATTGCTTATTACATTATTAACCGTTTCTTCTTTGTTTTCACACATCCTACACATGCTATTCCGTTGTGTCTTATCATTTTTGCTTTGATATAGTTTTTACTTATGCTGTGATTATAAGAGATTCAGTTTCTTTCTTGAGGTTTCCCCTTCTTAGCCATGTCCAGATTTTCTCATGTGTGATCTCTGCAGTTTGTTGCTTAAAGTATCCATATAGATGTTTTTCTTCCCATTTCTGTTTTTTTAGGGTTTGTTTTTACACTCCTTTTAGTGTTTTCACACTAGCGTTAGCTGGTGGTCATTCACTGGAGTATGAGTGACAGCAAGTTTTTTCAGGTCTTCATTACTCTTCTGAGTATTCCAACCGATCTCAAAAATACTGTGTGTATGGTCTCGATCATTCCTCTGATTTCCAATTCATCCAGACTCGTTTTCAAACCCTTGGGGACAGTTTCAAGGGCAACAACTACAAATGGCTCAACCTTTATCCTCATGTTCCACAGGGTTTTTTTTTTTGTTCTCTTACAACGTCCATTTTTTCAACCTTCCTCTGATTTCCAATTCATCCAGACTCTTTTCCAAACCCTTGGTGACCGTTCCTAGGATATCAACAACAATTCGTACGACTGATGTTCCACAGGTTCTTTTTTACAAGGTTCATTGTTCCAACCCTTTCATTCTATGGTTCGACGAGAGGGCAAAATAAACAAAAATCCACAGAACATTCTATTTGATGAGTAGGGGTCATCCTACTCTATTGGTGGATATAATCAGCGTATTCTAAGATCCATTGAAATGGCAGTGTATTAACATGTACGTATGTATGGAACAACATAGTTTAAATATATATTATATATATATATATATATATATATATATATATATATATATGTATGTATGTGTGTGTGTGTGTGTGTGTTAGGGTATTTTTAGTATACCTACGGATTTCGTGAGAAAATATATGTATGTTTTTTAAATCGTGATAATAAATATTAATAATTATACGACCAATGCAAATAAATATTAAGAATTATATGAATTATATAATCTATATATAATAGAGATTCGATCTCTTTTTGTCAGTAACCGAAACTATGTCACTGCTTACGTCACAATAACTTCAGGAATTAAGCAAGTTTAGCAATGAGTATTTGATTTATAGTCAGTATCAAGTACTGCACAAAATCGTACTGAATTCAAAAGATAGTCTAATGTGTCTTTTAAAACAAGTTTCAATAAATACATGACCGATATTATTGATTCATACATGGTTTTTTTTTTCACTTTGATATATATTTAAAGTTATCTAGCGTTTAGAGTTTTATGAAAGATATTTCAAGCATTAAATTTTCGTATATTCTCCTTTGGTATTAAATTTGAAAAGGTCTGTGTATTCAACTATATCCTATTACGTAACTATGTGTGTATGTCCGACACTAAGATTTGTTTATATTTTGTTACAAAAAAATGGTTTTGGATGTCGATAAATCAAGATAAACTTTGATAGAAGTATATCTTTTTTATACACTAAATTGAAATATTCGTTTCATTTTAATACAATGTGTTTTTAATAAATAAATTTGTAGAATTATGTAAAATTGGTGTATTTATAAAAAAATGTCGTCTGTGAGACATCGAACCTCCAATTTGATGTGTGAAATTATCCTACTCAATGAAACTTGAATAAATGTTAATATTATCGTCAAAATTGTTGGACCATTAAAAATAAGAAACATTTTAAAAAATCCCTGATGATTTTAAAAAATGTTTTTCAGTCTCCGAAAATAATGAAAATAATGAACGAAAACAATGTTTACATATTCGTACCATTAAATTATTTTTTTAAATTCAATTAAGAGTCAAATTTTCATGAAAATTTCGATACTTATTCACCTTTTTAGATACATTTCTGTTTAAAATAGTTTTTTCTTAAAAAATATTAGAGGAAATATTTGATTTATTTAACTTTATGAAATCTGAACAAAATATATTT
>CM042143.1:90239213-90256713 GCA_023376005.1 Doryteuthis pealeii | reverse complement strand
AACCTATCATGCACGCCAATTCATAATTATAACTAATAATTCAAAAATTAGTATGACTTTAAATAAGCACATAATCACTCCAAAAAAATTTCGGCTGTCGCCATCTCAAACAGATTGTTTGTTCACTTCATATATAAGAATTTAGAAATAGATAATAGATAGATAAATAGATAGATAGATAATAATAGAAAGATAGATATAATATACATTATGTTTGTATATATTTAATCGCATGAAAAACTAATTTTAAAATATTACAAAAAAAATAATATATATTATTTATTATTAAATGCTCTATTCACTTATATGAATATTCCCTACTGATACTGTATATATTGGCTACTACTGTCTCATCAAGTCAATAGTGTAGTATATAATAAAATGACCCCATAACAACTATGAACCCATTCCCCTGCTTCTTCCTTTTCCTCGCCCATACCGCACATCAACCCCTTTTTCTTTCCTTTTGCCTCACATCTATACTAATTAAACGCCCTTCCCTCATCTGTCTGACCACCCCAAAAAACTTTTTCAGCATAAAAGTAGACTGAGGATCCCAGTGTTCATCGAATAAATTTGACTAAGCTTCGAAATACGAGGCAAAAATCATTTGAATTTAGTGTTTACTGTTTATCTACATTTAGTCTATTTTCAACCACACACACACACACACACACACACCACACACACACACACATATATATATACTATATATATATATATAGGGACTAGACTAGACTAGACTAGACTAAGACTCACTCGTTTGGTCACCATTGAGCTCTCGGTAATAATTAGATTATAAAGAGAGTTTCAAAGTGCAATTAAATGAAACATTGAAAAAATACAGCCGGATAATTAAAAAAAAAACATAAAATCATTTTTGGTAAGTTTTCTAAGAAAGGAACGTTTGACCTAATTGAAATTAAATGGCATCATGACTTTTATTAAGCACGGCTCGTCCCTGCTGTTGAATCTTAAAATACAAAAAAGTGATTTAAATGTCCCTCTCGCAATAGCTTTTACATCTCTCTTTCTCACACAGAGAAACTAATATCTATAACGAGTAATAAATCAAGATTATAACATAGTCGCAGAAATGTGATAGGCAATAATGTAAGTAAGAGACGGGTTAGTTTTTTTACTTAATTGCTAATTAAAACCAATTCAAATTTTTGTTTTTTTTTCTTTTCAAAAATAAACTCAATCCTAAAATTAAGAAATTAGTATGAATTTTGCTGTCATTGAACTAAATGAAAAAAGCCTAGAGACTAACATTGATTCGCTCCAGCTTGTATATATATAATATAATATATATATAAATAATTATATATATACATTATATAATAGTGTGTGTGTGTGGTGTGTGATGTGTTGCTGTGTGTGTATGTACACACACACACTATATATAATATAAATATATATATATATATATATGGATATGATAGAACATGAAATAAAAAATACAACTCAATAAAGGTTTCATAAACCTATCAAAAACATGCCGATTCCATAAAAAGATCTGAGCCAACAGCTGATTACAGCGCCATTCATAAAATGATCATTCGTCTATAAAAACTTATCCGTCTTTGCACCAGAAGCGTGCAGCTCGTCTAATCAATTTTACTTCTAAGTGTTATTTAATTTCTAAATTTTAGAATGGTGCTAGATTTAATGCTGGAAACATCTTGTTATATTATTCTTTTTGGCTGGTTTGGTTGGTTGGTGTTTTACGGCATGTTCAACCCCTAGCGGTTATTTTAGTACCGCATACATCTATTTAAAAAATGTTTAAGCTAACAAAGTTTGAAAATAAATTTTCATTTAATGATAATACAATTTTGTTTAGTAAACTCATGTTTCTATTTAACCCATAGCTGACTCTAACAGTACTACCACTCCGGTCAGAGTGCGACCAGGGCAGCAATGTGCAATAAGGGTGCCTCCACATTCCCCAAAACCTCAAACTGGAACCTCAACCATCAGAGTAAGAGTTTAACTCATTCCAGACATGTAACCGCAGCCACGCCTTCTAGCACCCATATGATAAAAAGGGTTGGCTTGAAACATAAGGCATAGGGTGGGAAAATCATATATGCTAGGTTGACGTATCAGCGATTTATCGGTTGGGCCTCCTCCGACTGCCCGTCAGCCCAAGATAAGCCCAAAGTGATATTGCATGGCATATCTGCTCATTCCCACCTGCGGCCTCTATCCTAAGCATCACGGGTCGCCACCCAAAACACCACGGCAACAGGTGGCCCCATTGGAGTCTTACCCCTTGCAGAGCTGCAGTCTGCATTACAGCACCCCAGCCGACCAGGGCGGATTATCTTGTGTTGTATTAACGGATCATCCAGTATCAGCTAACTAGTACATCACTCAGTTTGCGCCAGACGTAGTAACTCGCAACAATTCCAAACATCGAGGTGACAGTTCGGTAATGTTCTAAACTTTGCTCTCTCAGTTTTGCCTCTCATCCCACTTATGAGGCGTGACGCAAGACATTTTTATGTGGCCACCCACAAGCAAGCTCTTGGTTGTAGACACAAAAAATGCGTGTATTTCGTCGCATTCCTCCTAAGACGCTGCCAACAGCCACTGGGCAATAAAGCAACCCTGTCCATTTAAATTCAAGGGCAGTATGCCTGGATAGCCTCTGGATCAACCTTTAATTTACTTAGCCGCTCAAGACGCAAAGCGCGCTGATGCCTCTCATACCCCACTTAGAGAGGCGTACACAAGGACATTTATGGGCCATACCCAGCAAGCCGAAAGCTCATCTGGTAGGCGACCAAAAAAAGCGTTGATTGCGTCGAATCCCCTCCAAGAGCGCCTCAGCACTGCGGCAATAAGGCCAACCCTGTCCCTTAAAATCAAGCAGGTATGCTGGTGGGATAGCCCCTTGATCAATCTGTTAATTTTTCTAGCCCTCCAGAGCCGAAGGCTCTTAAGCAAGCTAAGAAATCACTCCGATGGTTCTAAAGCAGCAGTGTTAATATAGTCCTGAATCAGCGCATTCACTCACTATGAAAGGTAAGCTAGGCTATCCACAACATCTGATGTACTCAATTTCTAAACTCTATTTTTTAAACTCATTTTTATATTTAACCCATGGGGCACCCTAATAGTTACTGCCCACTCCGGTCAGAGGTATCTGGAGAATGGTGATAAGCGGTACCCACATATACCCCAAACCTCCAAACTGCGAACTTCACCACAGATAGAGTTTAACTTCATACCCAGGACACCAAGACCCTCAGCCACCTTTCTAGCACATATATGAAAAAAAGGTTAGAGGTTTGCCATAAGGAACAATAGGTCGTACAATCATATAGTGCTAGCTTACGTGACAAGCCGATTGTGCGAGTGCCTCTTTAGCCGACCGCCAGTCCAGCCTAATTAAGCGCTACAGTGGAGCATTAGTAATTATGGACTGGCCTCAACACAGAATTCTCCTGAAGAAGAAAGAAGAAGAAGAAGAAGAAGAAGAAGAAAAGAGAAGAAAAGAAGAAGAAGAAGAAAAGTGGAGTGTTTTTATTGATTTGTTTATTGTTTACGGTATATCAATTTCTTATGCTTAATTAATGCCGGACATTAATTCATTTCTAATTCCACATTGTAAAGAGGAAGAGAGAAAAAGAAATAGCAAGAGAAGAAGAAGAAGAGAGAGAGAAGAGAGAAGAGAGAGAAGACAGTGAGTGCATGTGCTCGTCTGTCTGTCTGTCTTGTCCTTGAGTTTCAAGCCTTCCTAACATTTACAATTATATTTCATAAAATAATTGTTGTATTTTTCCAACCACTCCTATACAAAACAATATTCTACCTCAATCATGCTGAAAGCACCAGTCCCGCTAAATTACCAAGCTAAGTAGCGACAAGTCATTCAATACTTAATGTGACCATGTTAAGCAACTGAATCTTTGTTCATTAAAATGGCTTATTCCGTTGTAAATGACCCGGAAAGTTTTTTTATATCGAAAAAAAAACAATCAAACAAGCCAAACTAATATCAATAATTTTCAAACAGATCTATTGACTTATTTATGGGTAAGAGTGGAACTGAGTAATTAATGAAAAGGACTCCATACTTCCCACACTCCAGAACAAGAACCTCGCGAGTTGAGTAGTTAGTAATTAAAAACCGAGCACCCACTTGCGGCGATTTACTCCTCTGAAGCGAATGCACCTGGTATATTACTAAAACCCATCGTATATTGAGCAGAAAATGAAAGAAGAAGAACAAGAACAAGAAGGAAGAACAAGAAGAAGCGTCATAAAAGAGAACAAGAAAGAACAAGAAGAAAGAAGATCCAAAAGGAAAGAAAAATGAAGAAGAAGAAAAAGAAGAAAAGAAGGCATAGCAAGGAAAGAAGAAGAAGAAGAAGAAGAAGAAGAAGAAGAAGAAAAGAAAAGAAGGGAAGAAGGTCATAAAAGAGAAGAGAAGAAGAACAAAAAGGTCATAAAAGGAAGAAGAAAGAAGAAGGTCATAAAAGGGAAGAAGAAAGAAGAAGAAGAAGGGGGAGAGAATTCATAAAAGGAAAGAAGAAGAAGAAGAAGAAGAAGAAAAGAAGAATCATAAAAGAAAGATGATCGAAGAAGAAGAAGTATAAGAGAGGAGGTCATAGAAGAAGAGAAGAAAAGAAGAAGAGAAGAAGAGAAAAGAAGAAGAAGAAGAAGAAACTGTTTCGACTTTTTTTTTAAAACGACTTGAAAAAACCATTGGAAAGTTTCTCATTCCATATCCAATCTTTATTCTTTGAACCAACATTCTATCTATAAAAGAGCGTTTGAATTTGATATCTACGATGGAAAACGAAGATTGAATCAAGCCAACATTTCAAATTCTCAGCAAACGGCTTACATTCTATCCCTGCAGTTATCTCTTATTGGCGAGCAAACCAGTTTGGTCAGTTTTCCCTTACCTATCACCCACGATTAGATTATTTCATTTTGTTTATCAATAAGTTTTCTCAGCATATATGGTAGAGAGCTAGGTCAGGTAGATGGCCAAAAAATGTATTTAGTAAGTATATATAAATATATATAATATATAAATATATGAGAAGAAATATTTTTAAATATAACAAACCAGAATTAGATCAGGAAACAATTTTTAGTCAATTACTTAAGCATTTCGGTATATGACATCTAACAGCACACTGTTAGGAATGTTAGTCAGGAACAAAATGAAATATGTTAAGTGTATAGTGGTTGTTGAATATTGATGCTATATAACTGTAATTTTTAATGGTGTTTGTTTACGAAAAGCAAATGACGCTGATCAATGCATTGTGCCAAACGCCGCATATAAAATTAACGCTTAATAGCCATCATATCACACAACCACCAATAACACTTAACATCTTTCATTTGTTCCACATAAACATTACCTAACAGTTCCTGAAGATTACAATATACCGAAAATGCTTAAGTATTGACACTAAAAAATTTTATCCAGATCATAACATTCCTGTGTTTCTTAATATTTTTAAAATATTTCTTCTCCAAATGCGATTAATTCCTCACGTATTTCCATATATATATATAATTATATATATAATATATATAATAATTGTGTGTGTAGTAACGTGTGTTGTGTGTGTGTTCATATTAAAAAATTGAAAAAACACAGGTTTAAAATAAATTAAGGGAATTTTATTAGCTGACGCTGCTGTGTTTCGATTCAATTATTAAAAGATCAATTAACAGATCGAAAAAAACACTGCACGTCGGCTAATAAAACTTCCACTTAATTTATTTAAACCTGTGTTTTTCAATTTACAATATACTACATACCGTCGATTCACTTCCAATCTCTTTCACACACACACACACACACACACACACATATATATATTGTGGATAATATGCGTGCCTATATTCTAAGTAATAAATGCTCAAATTATTGATAGAGAGCTTATATTTAAGTAAGTGCACCTCACGTGATTTAAAACCATGTTAGTGATTCGATTCACTGGTCCCATCTAACTCGTGTGGACATGAGTCAACACCTGTATCAGCAGTTTCTCGCCTATGTGATCTTTAGACAATTTCGTCTGAACTCGCAACAGGCATAAATGTCAGCACCAAGTGTTACCCATATCACGCCAGCTCCAATCAAATATTATATAATAGAGAGAGAAAGACAAGACAGAGACAGAGAGATTAATAGCTAATAAGATCGCAATACAAGACTGAGACTGATAATAGATGTACAGATAGAGAAAAAAAGATACAGACTAGATAATAGATATATAGAAAAAAATAGATTGAAGATAGATAAGGACTGGCAGATAGATAGAAGATATAGATAGATACTAACAGAGATAATAGATAGACATCAATAATTTGAATTTCAATAAAAAAATATCATTACCAAGAAAAAAAAAAGAGAAAAAGGAAGAATCTTTTTTCATTTATTACATCATTCTTTCCCAAAATTGATGCTAAGAGAATTCTGCGAATGAGCCAGTCACTTGCCCTGCAACACTTACTTTGGCCTTACTTAGGCTTGAACCACCTCCCATCAATCGCTTGAACCACTCCCGATCAACGTCGCGTCACGACAAACCCTATTGTCTTATGCAAAGCCCCTAAACCCTTTTTTATTCATATAGTACTAAAGGTGCAGAGGGTCTTAGTTCATAGCATGACGTATAACTCTATCTGATGCGGGAATTTCAGTTCTGAAGCTCTGGGGGAATGTGGAGATACACCTTCATCACCATTACTCCCATGTCCGCATTGACCCGGATGTATACCTGTAGAGTCCCATGAATGGAAATTAGATTTTTTAAAAAATAGTTAAAAATTGTTTAAAATTGGATTTAAAACAAAATGGTACCCATCAAGATTAATATAAGAAAAACGATTCGAAAAAATAACCCAATGGGTTGACAGCCGTAAAACCCACCAACCAACCATACCCAAACAACAAGGTTCAGTAAATTAATTGCTCCGAGAGTTTTTGCTTTAGTTTTTTTGTTGTTTCTTGTTTGTATTTTTACTTTTTTTCTTTTTTTTTTTAAATTTTGATATTTCTAAATGAAATTTCAATAAAATTCATCAATTAGCAAAAAAAAAAAAAAAAAAAAAAAAAAAAAACAAAGAAGAAAAGAAAAGAAGAGAAAAATATTGTTAATTTTTGCTATCGTTCTTTCCCATAGAGTAATAGCGCAAACACTTTTGGACATCCTGCATGATCAGAAGGAACTGGTGGAGTGATTCAATGTTAAATTATGGCGTAAGACTTTCAAAAATGGCGAATCTTCATCTACCAAAACTAAAAATCACGCAAAAGCTCTTTCACCTTTTCTAACATAGAAATCAAGCATTAAATGCTGAGATAAGCCTGAGGAAAGGGAAACTCGAAGAGCGGCACGCCGAGTGGATTTATATTCATTTCCAATTTTGCCCCCGACTAAATCGATTGTCTCGGCAGGATTACCAATCGCGTGGGGTGTCGAGGGGTCGTCCCATCGGTAAGATGGCAGAAAAGAAAAACGAGAACAGTTTACACTAGGGTGCGCTGTGCCGACGGGGAAAATGGGAAAGCCAGGCAAGATAAGCCGAGTAATCTGCCACATCGCTATCGCTCTGGCGACCTGCTGTAAATTACAACGCAACAATCAAAGCATTCGAGGCCGACAGACGAGGAACGAAGAGCCGTGATTGGTTGCTGCGCAGATTAACGGAATTGAGATGCTAAAGTGCGATAAGAAATTACAGTCTACCTGTTCCTTTTGTCTCGCGCTTATTATTCTTCCCCTTCTGGTATACGATAACAAACTTCTGAATCTTCTTCCTTGTGAAAGTTAGAATAATATATATATATATATATAATATATATATATATATATATATATAATGTTGATTTACGCACACATGAGAAAAATACACACACCAAATAATATATATATATTACATTACATATATATAACATGTGTGTCTGCTTACTGTTATATGTGCTGCTCCACATATGCGGTGTATGCAAAAAATATATATATCAACGATTAGATAAATATATATATATATATATATATATATATATATCATTGTGGTTCTTCATTATAATACATTAATAAAACCAATAATATATATATATTAATAATATATATATATATACATATAATATATATATATTCCCAAGATGCATATAATATATATATATATAGATATATAATATAAATATCAAGATGCCTCTAACAAACCACACCGCGCGCACGCCATACTATAGTATATATATATATGATGCGTGCAGCGCGCGTGTTTGTAGAGGCATCTTGAATATTATATATATATATAATATATATATAGATATATATATATGCCATCTTGCAAATATAATATATATATGTATATATATATATAATATATATATAATAATATATATTGTTTTATTATCTACTTATATAAACACCACAAATAATATATATATAATATATATATATATATATATATATAATCTCAATCCGTATATAGATATTTTTTGCCATACACCCATATGTGAGCACACATATACACCAGTCAACAGACACACACTGTATATATATACATGTAAATCCAATATATATATATATATTTTGTGTGTGTATTCCTATGTGTGCGAATACAAAACATTATATAAATATATAATAATAATATATATATATATATATATATTCTAAATTCACAAGAAAAGAAGATTCAGAAGTTTAGATATCAGTTACCCAGAAGGAAGAATACTAAGCGCCGCAGACAAAAGACCAGGTAGACTGTAATCTTCTTAATTCCACTTTTAGCATCTCCAATTCCGTTAAATCTGCGCAGCAACCAATCACGCGCTCCTTCCCTTCCTCGCTCTGTCGGCCTCGACTGTTGACTTGTGCGTTTAATTACCAGCAGGTCGCCAGACGCGACTAAGCGATCTGGCCCAGATTACTCGGCTTATCTTGCCTGGCTTCCCCATCTATCCACCCGTCGGCACAAGCGCCACCCTCACGCCTGTAAAACTGTTTCTCGTTTTCTTTTCCTGCCATCTTACCCCGATGGACCCAGACCCCCTCCACCCAACCGATTGTAATCCTGCCCGCAGACAATCGATTAGTCGGGGCAAAATTGGAAAATGAAATAAATCCACTCGGCTGCCGCTCTTCGAGTTTCCCTTTCCCTCAGCTTATCTACCAAAGCCATTTCAATGCTTAGATTTCTATCGTTAGAAAAAGGTGAAAGAAGCTTTGCGTGATTTTTAGTTTTGACGATGAAGATTCGCATTTTGAAAGTCTTACGCCATCACCTTTAAAACATTGAAATCACTCACCACCGTTCTTCTGATCATCAGGATCGTCCAAAAGTGTTGGCCTATTCACTCTATGGAAAGAAACGATAGCAAAAATTAAACAAATAATTTTCTTCTCTTCTTTTCTTTTCTTCTTTGTTTTTTTTTTTTTTTTTTTTTTTGCTAATTGATGAATTTTATGAAATTCACTTTAGAAATATCAAAAATTAAAAAAAAAAAAGAAAAAAAGTAAAAATAAAAAAACAGAAACAAAACAAAACAAACTAAACAAAAAAACCTCTCGAGCAATATTTACTGAACCTTGTTGTTTGGTTTTGGTTGGTGGGTGGATTTACGGCATGTCAACCCATTGGCTTATTTTATTTCGAATACGTTTTTCTTATATTCAATCTTGATGGGTACCCATTTTGTTTAAATCCAAATTTTAAACACATTTTTAACTCATTTTTTAAAAATCTATTAACCCATTCATGGACTCTAACAGTACTATCACTCCGGGTCAATGCGACTGGGAGTAATGTGATGAAGGTGTACTCCACCATTCCCCAGAGCTTCAGAACTGAAAAATTCCCCATCAGATAGAGTTTAACGTCATGGCTATGACACTAAGACCCTCTGCCACCGCCTTTTAGTACATATAATGATAAAAAAGTTAGGGGCTTGCCATAAAGACAATAGGTTTGTCGTGACCAGCCGATTGATCGGAAGGTGGTTCAACCGATTATCGGAGGTGGTTCAAGCCTAAGTAAGGCCAAAGTGAAGTGTTGCAGGCAGTGACTGCTCAGTCCCCAGAATTCCATCCTTAAGCATCACTTTATAGGGAAAGAAATGATAGTAAAAACTGAAAAAAAGATTTCCTTCCTTCTTTCCTCTTCTTTTTTTCTTTGGTAATCGATAATTTTTTATTGAAATTCAAAATATTGAATGTCTATCTATCTATCTCTGTTAGTATCTATCTATCTATCTATCTATCTCCCCCAGTCCTTATCTATCATCAATCTATTTTTTCTATATATCTATCTATCTTAGTCTGTATCCTTTTATTTCTCTATCTGTACATCTATCTATCAATCTCAGTCTTGTATTGCGATCTATTAGCCTATTAATCTCTCTGTCTCTGTCTCTGCTCTCTCTCTCTCTATATATATATATTTAATTGAGTGCGCGTGAATATGGCGTCAACACTTGGTTACTGACAGTTTATCGCCTGTGCGAGCTTCAGACCGACCAAACTTGGTCTAAAGATCACATAGGCGAGAAACTGCCTTGCAACCAGGTGTGACTCCATGTCCACACGAGTTCAGAATCGGGACCCAGTGAAAATCGAACTCACTAACAATGGTTTAAAATCACTGAGGTGCCCACCTTAACTTAAATATAAGCTCTCTATCAATAATAATTGAGCATTATCTACTTAGAAATATAGCACGCATATTATCCACAATATATATATGTGTTGTGTGTGTGTGTGTGTGTGTGAAGAGATGGAAATGAATCCGACGGTATGTAGTATATTAAGTAAATTGAAAAAAACACAGTTTAAATAAATTAAGTGTAAGTTTATTAGCCGACGCTGCCCAGTGTTTCATCTGTTAATTAGATCTTCTTTAATAATTGATCGAAACACAGCAGCGTCAGCTAAAAAATTACCACTTAATTTATTTAAACCTGTTTTTTTCAAAATTTCTTAATATACCACACACACACACACACACAACACACACACACACATATATAATATAATTATATATATATATATATATGAAATACGATGAGGGAAATTAATCCGACCAATTTGAGAAGAAAAATATTTTAAAAATATAACAAACACAGGATGTTATGATCTGAAAAATTTTTAGTGTCAATACTTAAGCATTTCGCGTATATGTACCATCTTCAGACACTTTAGGTAATGTTTATGTGAGAACAAAATGAAAGATGTTAAGTGTATTGTGGTTGTGTGAATATGATGCTATTAACCGTTAATTTTATATGCGCGTTTTGCACATCATTGATCACGTCATTTGCTTTTCGTAAACAAACACGCATATAAAAATTAACATTTAATAGCATCATATTCACACAACCACTATACACTTAACATATTTCATTTTGTTCCTCACATAAACATACCTAACAGTGTCCTGAAGATTTACAATATACCGAAATGCTTAAGTATTGACACTAAAAATTTTTCCTGATCAAACATTCTGTTTGTATATTTTAAAAATATTTCTTTCTCATATATTATATATATATATATATATAATATATATTACCAATACTCAAATACATTTTTGGCCAATCCCTAACCCTGACCCTAGCTCTCTACCCATATATGCTGAAAAACTTATTGAAAAAAAAATGAAATAATCTAATCGTGGTGATAGGTAAGGGAACACCTGACCAAACTGTTTGCCTCGCCAATAAAAGATAACTGCAGCGGATAGAATTAACCCTTGCTGAGAATTGAAATGTTGGCCTTATTTCAATCCTTTCATTCCTATCGTAGATATCAAATCTCAAAAACGCCTTTTATCAGATAGAAAATGTTGCTTCAAAGAGATAAAAGATTGGTAATATGATGAGAAAAAACATTTCCAATGGTTTTCAAGTCGTTTAAAAAAAAAGTCGAAACAGTTTCTTCTTCTTCTCTTCTTCTTTCTTCTTCTTCTTCTTCTTCTTCTTCTTCTTCTCTTCTATGACCTCCCTCCTCCTTATACTTCTTTTCTTCATCATCTTTCTTTTTATGACCTTCTTCTCTTCTTCTTCTCTTCTTCTTCTTCTTTCCTTTATGAACTTCTCCTCCCCCTTCTTCTTCTTCTTCTTCTTCCCTTTTATGACCTTCTCTTCTTCTTCCCTTTTATGACCTCTTCTTCTTCTTCTTCTTCTTCTTTTATGACCTTTCTCCTCCCCTTCTTCTTCTTCTTCTTCTTCTTCTTCTTCTTCTTCTTCTTCTTCTTCTTCTTCCTTCTATGACCTTCTTCTTCTTCTTCTTCTTCTTCTTCTTTTTCTTATCCTTTTAGATCTTCTTTCTTCTTTTTCTTCTTGTTCTTCTTTTCTTCTCTTGTTCTTCTTCTTGTCTTGTTCTTCTTCTTTCATTTCTGCTCAATCAACGATGGGTTAGAATATACCAGGTGCATTCGCTTCAGAGGAGTAAATCCGCGCAAAGTGGTGCCCCGGTTTAATACTAAACTACATCCACTCGCGAGGTTCTTGTTCTGGAGCTGTGAAGTATGGAGTACCTCTTTCATTACCATTACTCCCAGTTCCACTCTTACCCATAAATCAGTCAACTAGATCTGTTTGAAAATATTGATATTAGTTTGGCTGTTTGATTGTTTTGTTTTACGATATAAAAAAAACCTTTCCGGGTCATTAAACGAATCAAGCCATTTTAAATGAACAAAGGATTCAAGTTGCTTAACTGTCACCCAATTAAGTATTGAATAGACTTGTCGCTACTTTAGCTTCGGTAATTACGGGAACTGGCTTTCAGCATGACTTGAGCGTAATCTATTCGTTTTGTATAGGAGTGGTTGGAAAAAATACAAAACAAATTATTATTATGAAATATAATTGTAAATGTTAGAAGCTGAAACTCAAGGAACACAGACAGACAGACAGACAGACCACACTCACTCACTGTCTCTCTCTCTCTCTCTCTCTCTCTCTCTTCTTCTTCTCTCTCTTCTATTTCTCTTTTTTCTCTTCCTCTATTACAATCGTGGAATTAGAAATGAATTAAATGTCGGCATTAAATAACCCATAAGAAATTGATATACCGTTAAACAAATAAACCAAATCAATCAAAAACCACTCCACTTTCTTCTTCTTCTCTTCTTCTTCTTCTTCTTCTTCTTCTTCTTCTTCTTCTTCTTCTTCTTCTTCAGGACAGAATCCTGTTGGTTGAGCAGTCCATAACTTACTATGCTCCACTGTAGCCCTTAATTAGGCTGGACTGGCGTCGCAGAGGCACCCTCCAACCAATCGGCTTGTCACGTTAAGCCCTAGCACCTATATGATTGTACCGACCCTATTGTCCTTATGGCAAACCTCTAACCCTTTTTTCATATATGTGCTAGAAGACGGTGGCTGAGGGTCTGGTGTCCTGGGTATGACGTTAAACTCTATCTGATGGTAAGTTCCAGTTCTGGAGCGGGAATGTGGAGTACCCCTTCATCACCATTACTCCCAGATACCTCTGACCCTATGGCAGTACCTATTAGGGTCCCACCCATGGGTTAAATATAAAAATGAGTTTAAAAATGAGTTTAGAAAAATTGAGTACCATCAAGATGTTGTGGACTAGCCTAGCTTACCTTTCATAGTGATTGAATGCGCTGATCCAGACTATTTATACACTGCTGCTTTAGAACATCGGAGTGATTTCTTAGCTTGCTTAAGAGCGCTTCGGCCTCTGGAGGGGCTAAGAAAAATTAACAGCATTGATCACAGGGGCTATCCCACCAGCAATACCTGCCTTGATTTAAAGGACAGGTTGGCTTTATTGCCCAGTGCCTGAGGCGCCTCCTTGAGAGGGGATTCCGACGCAATCAACGCATTTTTTGTCCCTACCACCGATGAGCTTCGGCTTGTGGGTAGGCCCACATAAAATGTCCTTGTGTTACCTCTCTAAGTGGGATGAGAGCATCAGCGCGCTTTGGCGTCTTGAGCGGCTAAGTAAAAATTAACAGAGTTGATCCCAGAGAGCTATCCCCCAGGCAATACCTGCCCCCTTGATTTAAATGGACAGGGTTGGCTTTATTGCCCAGTGCCTGGCAGCCCCGTCTTAAGAGGAATGCCGACGAAATCAACGCATTTTTTGTGTCTACAACCCAAGAGCTTCGCTTGTGGTGGGCCCACATAAAAATGTCCTTGCGTCACGCCCTCATAAGTGGATGAGAGGCAAAAACCTGAGAGAGCAAAGATTACGAAACCATTACGCGAAACTGTCAACCTCGATGTCTTGGCACTCTGTTGCGAGTTACTACGTCTGGCGCAAACTGGAGTTGAATGTACTAGTATACTGAATACTGGATGATCCAGTATTACAACACAAGAATAAATCCGCCCTGTCGGCTGGGTGCTAGAATGCACCGACTGCCACCTCTGCAGAGGGGTAAGACTCCCCAAATGGGCCACCTGTTTGCCTGGGTGGCGACCCGTGATCTTAAGGATAGAGCCCAGGTGGATGAGCAGATCATGACATGCAATACTCCACTTTGGCCTTATCTTGGGCTAGACGGGCAGTCGGAGAGGCCCCCACCGATCAATCGGCTGATCACGTCAACCCTAGCACCTATATGATTTTCCCAACCCTATTGCCCTTATGGCAAGCCCCAACCCCTTTTATCATATGGGTGCTAGAAGGCGGTGGCTGCGGTCTACATGTCCTGGGAATGACGTTAAACTCTATCTGATGGTGAGGTTCCAGTTTGGAGGTTTGGGGAATGTGGAGCACCCCTTCATCACCATTGCTCCCTGGTCCACTCTGACCCGGAGTGGTAGTACCTGTTAGAGTCCCAGCTATGGGTTAAATAAAAACATGAGTTTATAAACAAAATTGTATTATCCATTAAAAAGAAAATTATTTCAAAACTTTGTTAGCATTAAACATTTTTACCAATAGATGTATGCGGTATAAAATAACCCAAGGGTTGACATGCCGTAAAACCCAACCAACCAAACCAACCAAACCAAAATAAATATAACAAGATGTTTCCAGCATAAAATCTAAGCAACCATCTAACAATTTAGAATTAAAAAACAACTTAGAAGTAAAAAATCTGATTTAGACGAGCTGCACGCTTCTGGTCAAAACGACGATAAAGTTTTTATAGACGAATGATCAATTTTATGAATGGCCTGTAATCAGCTCGTTGCTCAGATCTTTTTATGGAATCGCATGTTTTGATACGGTTTATGAATACCATTTATTGAGTTGTATTTTTTAATTTCATGTCTCTATCATATCATATATATATAATATATATATATATATATTATATATTGTGTGTGTACATACACACACACACACACACACACACACACACACACACATATATATATATTATATATATATATATATATATATATATATATATATATATATTATCATACTAAAGCTGAGCGAATCAATGTTAGTCTCCTAAAGGCTTTTTTCCAATTTAGTTCAATGACAACAAAATTCATACTAAAATATTTCTTACTTTTAGGATTGAGTTATATTTGAAAAGAAAAAAAAAACAAAAAAACATTTGAATTGTTTTAATTAGCAATTAAGTAAAAAAAACTAACCCGTCTCTTACTTCACATTATGCCTATCACATTCCTGCGCACTATGTATATCTTGATTACTTACTCGTTATAGATATTAGTTTCTCTGTGTGAGAAAGAGAGATGTAAAAGCTATTGCGAGAGGGACATTTAACAACTCACTTTATTTGTATGTTAAATTCAACAGCAGCGACGAGCCCGTAGCTTAATAAAATGCCATGATCCATTTCAATTTAAATTAGGTCAAACGTTCCCTTTCTTAGAAAACTTACAAAATGATTTTAATGTTTTTTTTTTAATTATCCGGTCGTATTTTTCAAATGTTTCATTTAATTCACTTTGCAAACTCTCTTTTACCTAATCCTAATTATCTACCGAGAGCTCAATGGGTGACCAAACGAGTGACGTCTAGTCTAGTCTAGTCTAGTCTAGTCTATATATATATATATATTATATATATTGTGTGTGTGTGTGTGTGTGTGTGTGTGTGTGTGTGTGTGGTTGAAAAAATAGACTAAAATGTAGATAAACAGTACAACCACTAAATTCAAATGATTTTTTGCCTCGGTATGTTACGAAGCTTAGTCAAATTTATTCCGAAGACAAACTGGGATCTGCAGTCTACTTTTATGCTGAAAAAGTAATTTTGGGGTGGTCAGAAGATGAGGGAAGGGCGTAATTAGTGATAATGTGAGGCAAAAGGAAAGGAAAAGGGGTTGGATGTGCGGTATGGAGCGAGGAAAAGGAAAGAAGCAGGGAATGGGTCATAGTATGTTATGGGGTCATTTATTATATACTACACTATCTGACTTGATGAGACAGTAGTAAGCCAATATATACAGTATCAGTAGGAGAATATTCAATATAAGTGATAGAGAAATATTAATAATAAATAAATATATATTATTTTTTTGTACATATTTAACAATTAGTTTTCATGCGATTAAATATATACAAACATAATGTATATTATATCTATCTTTCTATCTATCTATCTATCTATCTATCTATCTATATCTATCTATCTATCTATATTCTTATATATGAAGTGAACAAACAATCTGTTTGAGATGGCGACAGCCGACAATTTTTTGGAGATTATGTGCTTATTAAAGTCATACCTAATTTTGAATTAATTAGTTATAATTAAATGAATTGGCGTGCATATCGGTTTAAATGTAAGTCGTAAACACATCGAGAAAAAGTCAATCTCTGTATGTACATTTCAGCCTATTAGCCTCATCAGCAGAGTTATAGACTGTGCGATTCGAACCCTACCTGCCAGGCCGACAGGCGAGGACTCTAACCGTTACACTAGCTGGCTTTCCCAGATTTTCTCGTTTATTTTAAACTGATGTATATATCGCACTTTTTGGTTGACTTACGGCACGATAGTATATATAATGTATATTTGTGTGTGTGTGTGTGTGTGTGTGTGTGTGTGTGTAGCTTGAAAGCCCTAACTAAATTAACCGTTGTTAAAAGGGATCTTTTCTCTTTTACCTGGACTTCATCCATGACGAAAGCGCCTTCATGCTTCACATTCAATTACAGTAGCCTGCATCTCCCTAAAATCTCTGGCTGTGTTGCGAATGAAAGAGAAGAATGAAACAAAGAGAGTATGTGAAGATAATGAACGAAAGAGAGAGAGAGAGAGAGAGAGAGAGAGAGAGAGAGAGAGAGAGAGAGAGAGAGAGAGAGTGGCGCAAAGTTTGAGATGCCGGAAACTGTAGTGTGTAATGGGCCATAGCCGCTGTGAGCGATGATGTGTCACGCGCATGCGCAGTCACACGAAACTGATAGCGAATATCTATCGTCCGTGAATAAAAACCGTCTTTCCGACCATTAGCAGGGGAAATATATATATATATATATATATATATATATATATATATATATATATATATATAGAGAGAGAGAGAGAGAGAGAGAGAGAAGGTGATT
>CM042143.1:90234213-90236713 GCA_023376005.1 Doryteuthis pealeii | reverse complement strand
TAATTTTATTCTAAATATATATGTATATATATAATAAGTCTAATAATGATGTAGTATGTTTTATAATCTAAGAATATAATACGATATCGCATCAATAATTTTATTGCTTTGGTTCTATTTTATTGGTTGCTTGTTTTTTTTTTCCTTTTTGTTGTTGTTAGACGGATAAAGCGTACCTTTTAAAGTATGATCTCGCAATCCTTAAGGGTTTAAACTTTGTATATCGTTTATTGTAAATAAAGACACCTTTCGTCTTTTTCGTTAGACTACCCTGTCGATTGGACGTTGTAATAAAAACTTTTTATGATCAACTAGTCTTCTGCAAGTTTGACTAACAGAAACTTATTTGCATAATGTGTTGGAGGTCTACGAGGCATCCCAGCTTACGTTATTCTCCAATCAAAAATAAATATCTTAACACAAATAATATTGGGAATGCTAACGTGGATGACATTTTGTCCTTCTTGAAAGAAAAAAATAAATCGAAAATTATGAATAAGATATGAAATACATCCACAAAATACATCTACAAAAATTGGACCAGTAAAGGAAACTTGATTACCAACTTTTATCTCACACTCTAACCGATTTTGACATTAAATAACCCACAGGGTTATTATACTATTAAACAAACCGAACCAGATAAAACCAAATAACCTTAATTAAAATCATTTATACCAATTTGAAGATATTACCTTGAAAATAGACATTAAGAACCTTAAACATAGAAACTTTTATCAAAATGACTTGTTTCGGCATTAAATGACTCAAAATGGGTTGATATGCCGTAATAAAAACAAACCAAATCAAACCATTTAATGTCTTTGCGTTAACCTAATCATGCTTAATAAGTGGTTATTGAAACACATTCTTAAATTACTAAATGTCGTAAACAAATTAAATATTTTTTTTTTTTACAGTGACATAAATTTACAAGAGACAAAGAAAAAAACGCCACGCTAAAGCCTTCCGTAATATTTCTTTTGTTCGTAGAGTATCATAGGATAATTCTGCACAAAATTCCCACAAGCATAAGGTACAAAAAATATTTCGTCAAATTAGACGAATTACATTAACTTTTATTATATATTAAATACGATTACTATGATTATTAATGATACGTGGCTATTTGTGTTTCACTTAATCCTAATGTCCTTGGGAAAGGAATTACTCTGTTTTCCTGATAGTTGTTATTAGTAGGGTGGATTGGGAACTAAGAATATTGAAAACTGAATTCGAACCAACTTTACTCTGCTTTTAAATCTGATCCTGTGTCATATCCTGCACGTGGTGGAGGGGCTGGGTAAATATATACATGCTAATGGTTAGATGTAGTCTAGACGATTCAGTCTCGAAAGAGGACAGACTCGTGGAGGACATTAAAACCAATATGCCACAGAAGTTACACAATATCAAAGGATGAGTTTCGGGGGAGCTTCAACCACTGGACAACTTGATGGAATAGGTTTTTCGTATTCAAAGGAGACTATTTTGCAGAAAATTAACGTGTCATTTATTGTTGGTTTCTGTTTTGGTAAATGCTGCTTTAGTTTCAATACTTATTATATATGTGATATATATGAAATATTATCATATATATTACATATACTAGCAAAAAAAAAAAAAAAAAAAAAAAAAGCACCCTCCGGGCGGTGTAGAAATACATTTTAAAAAGATATTGCTTGGGAGTGGGGAACTCAATAAATAAAATAAAACGTTTAATATTTGAAAAAAAATTAATTATTTGCTTAAAAATTCACTACTGTCCACTGAGATATTTGTTTTGTTTTATGATAGTAGGGACCAACAAAACGTTTCTAAAAATTCTGTTTTAATTATTCTGACTCTTATTTTTATAGAAAATTTTTTAAATCGTACTAGTGAAATATATTTTGTTCAGATTTCATAAAGTTAAATAAATCAAATATTTCCTCTAATATTTTTTAAGAAAAAACTATTTTAAACAGAAATGTATCTAAAAAGGTGAATAAGTATCGAAATTTTCATGAAAATTTGACTCTTAATTGAATTTTAAAAAATAATTTAATGGTACGAATATGTAAACATTGTTTTCGTTCATTATTTTCATTATTTTCGGAGACTGAAAAACATTTTTAAAAATCATCAGGGATTTTTTAAAATGTTTCTTATTTTTAATGGTCCAACAATTTTGACGATAATATTAACATTTATTCAAGTTTCATTGAGTAGGATAATTTCACACATCAAATTGGAGGTTCCGATGTCTCACAGACGACATTTTTTTTATAAATACACCAATTTTTACATAATTCTAAAAATTTATTTTATTAAAAACACATTGTATTAAAATGAACGAATATTTCAATTTTAGTGTATAAAAAGATATACTTCTATCAAAGTTTATCTTGATTTTATCGACATCCAAAACCATTTTTTTTGTAACAAAATATAAACAAATCTTAGTGTCGGACATACACACATAGTTACGTAATAGGATATAGTTGAATACACAGACCTT
>CM042143.1:90224213-90226713 GCA_023376005.1 Doryteuthis pealeii | reverse complement strand
ATTTTTTTTATCTAATCTTAAATTACTTTCATATTCAGAAAATAGGGAACGCGAGATTGAAATGTAGGGAACTATATATATTATATATAGAGAGAGAGAGGGAGAGAAAGAGAGAGTAAACTACAGACACGTGTTTCAAGGTATCACCTATCATCAGTGCAGTTATACCATTTTAGCAGCTACCTCTGGCCGGGTTCGAGACCCGAACGAACTTACGCTCGCCAAACCTCTTACCCATACGGCCACAGTCAGCTGCCAAGTATAGCAGGCTATTTAATCGCTACATTTCTAAGCGGAAATGAATTCACCTAGAGGTCTAAAACTTTGTAAACAAAGTGAGTCTTATATATATATTTATATATATATATATATATATATATATATATATATAATATATATACATTGGTTTGGTGGTTGGTTTTGAAGACTATCACAATGCAAGTTTAAAGAAAAAGAGAGACTTTTCTTCCCGTACAACCCCCATTCTCCCATTTTTTGAAAGTCATCCACCCTTGCCCACACAACACTTCTTCAATCTCAAGTCCTGATGAAGGTTCGCTAAAAACCGAAACATTATAAGGTAAACTTAAAAAATCAGGTTGAATTCATCCTTTTGGAATACTATGTGTTCTTCTATTTTTTACCTATATTATTTAAGCAGGTTTGGTTGAATGCCACGGGATATTTCTTCTTAATGATTTTCAATTGCTTACGTTCAAGCCTGAGTATAATTGATCTTATGTTACATATTAATTGGATCCCTATTACTTTTTAAGGTAGTATAGAGATCCTTATGGCGATCAGTACAGCTGATGGCCTTGAGAGTGAGTGACAATGCTTGACCTCACTCTGACCTTGCCTTGCGGGAAGGGACCGTGAGAATCGGAAAGCAATAGAAGCCCTTCCGGTTTAAGGTGTAAGGAACTCAGTAAGTCAGTTGCAGAGTTAGAAGCTAGCAAGATGTGACTCTCCGCGCGCATTTGTCTGGTTCTGGGGTTCCAGAATAAACTAACATCCAAAGTAAATCGAAGTCTTGGTTGTTATTACTAAAAGCTAACAATGACACAAGGCTTCTGATAAGAAATGGTCCCCAGCAGAACCAGACACGGAATCCCCATACAAGAAGACCAGACGAGACCTGTAGAAGATATACCAGACCATTAGAAGATAGAAGATAGAAGACCAGAGTAAGACGTATAGATACTTAGTGCCGTCACAGAAAAGGCACTACGTAACACTTATACCGGAGTCAACACTGAATAAAACTTGTTCCATGAAAAATGTTTGTTGAGTTATTCTGTCTTATTGAAAGTGTAGATATTATTCTGTATATTATTAATTCCTTAATTATTTTATATTGAGCTCTCTTAGGGATTTGGAATCCCCCTTGTATAAATATATAGGTTTGCAACTGCATTGGCATACATTGTCATGGGCATGCATTGTGAATATACGGAGGATATAAAAGATCCCAAATACAATCATCCCCAACATACCAGTCGATTGGGATACTTGTCTCTGTCTCTCTGTCTTCTTCTGTCCATCTCTGTCTGTCTGTCTACTCTCTGTCTGTCTGTTTGTCTGTCTGTCACTCCTCTCTCTCTTTCTCTCTCTCTCTCTCTCCTAATATATATATATATATATATATATATATATACATATATATATTATATAGTAAATGAAGAAAACTCTAAACTTGCTTCATTACAATAATTTATTTCAACCGTATTAATACGGCATCTTCAGGTAATCACAAGAACATGACTCTTACTGAGAATTTCCCAAAGTAACATCTCTTTTAAATCTATCAATTATGGGGAGGGAGGGTTGGTGTCTTATTTTGGAATGGGTAGGGTTAGTTTCTTTGGATGAGGCGGGAGGTCTATGTTTTGGATGAGGTGTGGCTTAGATGGGGGCAGATTCCTTGGGGAAATAGTTGTAAGAGTGTATATACAAAATGAGCAGAATTTAAAGGCTGAACATAAGAAAATGAAAGAGAAAAAATAAAGATAACAAATAATAATAGAAATAAAAGTAAAGAAATAAAAATTAAAATAAAAATAAAGTAAAGGAATAAAACATAAAAAATAAAAATTAATAAGATATAATAAAATAAAAATAAATAAAATAAAATAAAAAATAAAAAAAATAAAAATCTAATAAAAATAAAATTAAAATAAGAAGCAAATAAGGGTGGAAGGTAGATTGTAAAGGTAAAGTGTTAGAGAATAAACTAAGGATAAAGAATAAACTTAAGAAATAATATAAGATAAGAATTTAAGTTCAGGACTATTTGAATGATATAAGAGTAAACTAGAACAAAATTGAATACAGTAATATAATATATAATATATATATATAATATTATATATATATTATTATATATATATATATATATATATTATATATATATATACTCCCAATGAGAGAAAACCTCAGCAGACCATCATTTGGTTATTATGAATTTATTTCAGCTGTTGTCTCTATAAAGACTCCAGTC
>CM042143.1:90214213-90221713 GCA_023376005.1 Doryteuthis pealeii | reverse complement strand
CCGCAGATTCGTTCTTCAAAAATATCAGAACCCAAACACTCATGCAACTAGCAAAGAGGAAGAGGAAGGAGAAGCGGAAGAAAAAAAATAACTGGGAACCCCATGACGAATGTCAAAATATCAGCTCGATTCGGAGCCCCTTGCCAAAGATTTTAAAACATTTTAAAAAATATTTATTTATTTTTAATTTTATTTTTTTATTTTTATCTTTTTTCTTCTTTTTTTGAAAAATCTTTTCGGGGGTTGTCGCTGTGTTGGTGGAGCTGATCGGATGTTTTCCTGGTGATAAATCCGTGAGTTTGGGCCTCTTGGAGCGTCTCTTGCCCATCTCTTATCGATATGAGGAAGATAAACTAGATATCAGTTTTGGTGGCAGGGATGTCACTTGTAGACATCCAACGGAGTAAAAACGGCTAGAAAATCTTTACAGAGATAGTAGAACAACAGAGAAATCGTCGCTCAGTTTTTTAGGCATCACTAGATAAAAAGCTCTTATATATACATGCGTACATATAACAGCACAGATGTTTATATTAACACACACACACACACACACACCACACACACCACACACACACACACACACACGCACACACACACCACTCCACATACACGTGTATACTAAGTTAAACCTTAATCAAAGCCAGATAAAAAAAATATATGTGAAATATTACCATTGATAAACATGTATGGTTCAAAACAAACATGTAAAATGTTTTATGTCACAAAAATAAGAATTTAGGCTAAAATCCTTATATCTCTCTCTCTCTTCGTCGGGGCGACCTAATTCGCACATCAGCCAGACAGCGAGGGAATCTGTCCCTTTTAACTAGCACTAGACCAAGGAGATTATTTTAGCATCTGAGGTGGATCGCCACAACACTATCAGCTCCTCACTTTACCGCACAGATCCCTGTGTAACTCATACGCTGAGTTGTGAGGGTCGGTATCGAAGCAAGAACCTTTAGATTCCCTATAACCTGGTATTTGGTTGCTTAGTTGGTTTTGTGGCATGTCAACTCTTATGGGTCATTTTATGCCAAATACGTTTTTTTCTATTAGTTCCTTGATGGGTACTCAGTTCAATTTTAAAGTTGTTTTTTTTTCAACTCATGTTTTTCTATTTAACTCACAGATGGGACTCTAACAAGTACTACCAAATCCAGGTCTGAGTGGACCTGGGAGTAATCGTGACAAAGGGGTACCCCACATTCCCCAGACCTCCAGAATTGGAACCTCACCATCATATAGAGTTTAAAGTCATACCCAGGACATTAAGACCCTCCGACACCTTCTTCTAGCACATATATGATAAAAAGGGTTGGGGATTGCCATGAAGGCAATAAGGTTCGTGTTGTATTCTGGATCATACAATATTTAGTACACAAGTACCTACAAATACAGTTTGCGCCAGACATAGATTAAAACGCAACAGTGTTTTAAAACATCGAGGTAAACGGTTCGCGTAATGATTCCGTAATCTTCATAGTGTCAGGGTATTTGCCTCATACCCCACTTGTATGGGCTGGGCACAAGGCCTCGTCTTAACGTGGGCCCACCTACAAGCCGAAGCTCAAGGGGGACGTCTCAGGCGCTGGGCAATAAACCCAGCCCTACCCCCTTGGGGGTAGGTATTTCCTGGTGGGGGGGTAGCCACTTGGGATCGACGCTGTTAATTTTTCATTACCTCACCACTCCAGAGGCCGAAGCGCTCTGAAGCAGTTTCAGGATATTTGCCTCATACCCCAATTGTATGGGCTGGGCACAAGGCCTCGTTTTAATGTGGGCCCACCCACAAACCGAAGCGCATGGGTGGGAAAGAACAAAAATTGCGTCGATCCCGTCGGCATTCCCCCTCAAGGAGGCGCCTCAGGCGCTGGGTAATAAACCCAGCCCTGCCCCTTTAAATCAAGGGGGCAGGTATTGCCTAGGGGGGGGGATAGCCCCCTGGGATCGACGCTGTTAATTTCATTACTTCACCATTCCAGAGGCCGAAGCGCTCTGAAGCAGTTTCAGTAATCATCCAGGTGTTTTAAAACAGCAGTGTACAAATTGTCTTGGACTAGCTCATTTACTTTCTACGAAAGGTAAGTTAGGCTATTCCACAACAGTTGGGACAATCATATAGATGCCAGGGCTATAAGCTGGCATGAATTTCCTATTATGTTAAACATTGTTATTGACATTCATAAAAAAAAAGAAAATGATTTCATTGTCATGATGATAAATAAGTGTGGTATCAATCTTACACCCCTTCTTGTGAATGGGATGGACCAAATGAACGACATCCTTGTTATATATAAACTGATATACGATTCAAGTCAGCTTCTTGGAATAAAGTGAAATAAAACTTAAGAATAAGTTTATTTCGTCTCTTGTTTCATTACATAAGTATTGCTGAAGTTGAAAGTGCATATTTGTCAAAAAAAAAAAAAAAAAAAAAAAATTGCCAAATTTTCATTATTTCAGTTCTGAAATTATATTTTTCACCAAATTTGTCTATATTTTGGATTATTAATATAAGACATTTGCATTAAAATATTAATATAACTGTGTTCCTGTAAAATTTATCATTATTCAAAAGTGATAGAAGAAAAAATACAAAAAAAAAATACAAAAAAGATATCTACGAAATCAGTGTAGAGAGGCACGGTGTTGCATTAGTAATTCAACCACATTGGGGGTGATTTGTTACGCTTGACCTACTTTGACACACAGCAGAAATATTAGAAGCTATTCCCTATGATCAACGTAGAGTGACTTGGTCTTTAAAGAATTAAATCTAGAAAAATATTGGTTTCACGCAAACTTACGAACCCAAACATCGGTGAGTATGTTACAAAGAACATTAATTACCTTTTTCTGCAACAAATTAAACTACGTCAACCAGCCTTTTCAAAGAACAGTATGAGCGTTTTTAGTAGTAAGTTCTCAACTGACCTTCAGATGACTGTTAATATATAAGGAACTAGGATTTTATTATTTCGAGCGTGTTGAACCATATATATTTATCCACCAAACGCATATTGTTAAGGGGTGACTTCTCATATCGCCCTCATAGTATATAGTGAGAGCCCGCTCCTGAATCCTTTCATGAATAAAAGTGTTGGAGCGCTTTATCTATCTAACACAGAACCAAGTTTCAAAGGCATGAGAGAGAGATTTACTCATATTTTAGTCGGCACTACGTAGCAGCCATAACGATTAGAATAACAGACGAGAATTGACATTCAGGCTACTTTCAGAGGTTAGCTCTTGATAATATTCCCAAAATAGAAAAACCCAAACAAACGAACAACAACCACACAAACAAGATTCTCTCCGGCTTAGATAAACCAAAAGATATTCATTTCATGAATAAACCAACAATAATACAACATCAAAAACGAGATATCATTAAATAATTACAAGAGTATAGTCCCAACGAGGTAATGATAAGCTACATTATCCTTACCCCGACCGTACTACCCTAGCCCTAAAAGACAAAAATAGCACATTCGCGGCGATAACACCCTACTATATAGCGGTTCACCGTCATAACCACTCTATTCCACTCAACAATAACACCCAGGGATATAACTCTATATCGTGATGGTAAAAGCCTGATATAACCCAATACTACATATAATATAATAAGATAAAATATAAGATTTCTACATATCTAATTTATTAGTTGACAAAGAAACACTTCACAACCATAATCACAGGTGAAGATGTTGCAAATGAATGGAAAATCGAAAAAAATTTTCAAAAAAATTCATTAGACATGGCATGCGTATGATTGGATAAATCATATGTGCGGTATGTAGGTGGATGGTCAAACTCTGATATGTCTAAGGATGGGCACCTCACACAGTTCTACTATATCACTGTGATCGTGTGCCAACCACACGCACAAACACACACACACACACAACACCCTAACACACCACACCAAACACACACACACACACGATAAATACATTATGCTATATATACTAGCGTACACTATAGGTAATAATAATATTTATACTGACTATACTACTACCTAATACTGTATGTTCCACTCCCGCCAAAGGTTTAACCGTTTAGTGGTGATACGTATAATATTGCGCCTTGATCACTGCTACCTAAAAGAAACAGCACCTCACATGGCCGTAGATAGACAGTGTGGCTAGCAACGTTAAGACACGCGCAAACCAATTGTCGCACATGGCGTTCGGACCTTACTATCACTTGACTGGTCACATATGTCTGGAGCCTACGTACGCTACAAAACGCTACCAGCTTCTTAAGCCTAAGAACAACCCTATTAATTTACATTGCCGTATTTCGCAGACACGCTCGCGCGCGTGTCTAGGAATGTGAGAAACTGCATTAATAAGCTGAGGACCAGCCGGCACAGCAAGGTACTGCTCGAGTATAGCAGAATAAGCATATAGTGGGTTCAGATTGCTGCTACACCGTACCCCCATACCCTATCTGAGGTCGCTTCGAAGCACCTGAGTGCACCCCATCCTCATGCTACAGAGCTTAGAATAAACCTCAACGAGAATACTAACTAATATACTATATATAGCAGTACCACGCTACCTAAATAGATGAATTATGAATAAAAGTATGGAAGTAACAACAAACTATGTACAGATAACGATCAATTGTTTAGCCAGATACATAGCTAAAACTTAAACCATAAGATGTAAGACAGTTATTCTTTTAATCATAGCCTTAGCATTCACTTGTCTTCAGTAAAGACTATTCCACATTAAAAGCGAGAACCTGAGATTAAATACGTTATAGAAATATAAATCGTGTATATAGTTTTGTTCACAAACAGCGAAGGACACGGAAGGAAAAGACAATAAAATATAGCAATGATCTTTGCGTTAGCACGCAATAGCGTTTGTCGCTGGCCGATTCTTACCCAACTCGAAACAACAACATTGAAAGGTGATGGGGTCCTAAATACAAACAAATCATGAAAAATACACTGTAATGTCATCTTTCTCTCCCTCCTCTCTCTCGTCGGAAATAACACAACAGGGACACCTATAGGCCGGGCCATCTATAGCATAGAATGATGTAGGTCACCCCCCCCTATACCTCTCGCGCCGCGATACGCGCTCGCGCACCCGCGTCAGCGCGAGGATATCACGCCCAAGATAAAGAAGAGATAATAAGAAGATTATATGATAATAGAAATTGTACACAGAGTAATATAAGCACTACTTCAAAGTAGATTCTCAATTCCATTTGAAGGCATCCTTTGCAGCGGTGATAATCCTACTGAGGTGGTAATCATAGATTAGTGGAGTTACATGTGAACAGTTCGAATTATGGAAGCGTGCATGTATATATTTTATAACTATAATGAGCAGTGACCAATAACGAACCAGCAATTACCTACACGAATATCTTGAGACTTTAATCAACATTGGAGTGTCTAAACACCCTGAAGCAGTCCTGCTATGCGCGGTACACAGCTTCGAGAGAGTTATTTCACGGTGACCTAGTTATCTTTAAATAATAAAGAATTCGCACTCATACTACGAGCGTATTGAGAGGCACGTTAAAGCCCCGATATATTATGGTAATCCGGACGCTGTTTGCCTTAACCAGAGTTGCTGCTGCGAAACCTAGGAGTGTCCACCATTTTTCCACAAATCACAGCGATAAAAAATCAATCGCGTGGGTACAACTAATACAAAGTTCACATATAGCTAGGTAATAATAAATAAAATTCCTAATAGTATAGGTAGATATGTAAGGGCATCCGACTACGTCCGAACACACCACGATATTCGAACAGCCACTGCCATCACACATTAACAAGATAGAACAATGAGCCAAATGACAATGGAAAACGTAAAGTATTTTTTCAGAATACAAAATGTTATCAAAAAAGTTAGGATACAAAATAAAGATCTCTATACTTTTTTGACGACACACTTGTATAATTAACATTATAGATAATAGTAATAGTAGTAGTATGAAATCAAATGTATGAGAGAGAGAGATGAAGACAAGAGAAGGATAAGATACGATAATAGAGAAGAGAGATGGCAGTAAATGCACTAATACATAATACTGAGTATATTACATATGAACAACATGGAGTTCATGTATCGACTTCTACTTCTCTAGGTGAAGCTGTGGACTGAGGGCAGTTGAAATATTCAGATGTATCTTTAGATATATACGTTACGTTATAAAAAAATAATATATGTAACCAAGAGGGAGGTAGTCAGTAAAATCAAAGTACAAGCACAATACTATATGATTAGTTTCGCGACTGTCTCGCTTTTAAGAAGCATGAAGGAAACATCAGAAGGATAAGGAAAACAGACAGAGTGCAAAGAAAATAGTAGTGAGAGTGAGTGTATTCTCACTTACGTAACTACCACGAATGTTACCGGTGCGCTGAGATGGCTCGTTCGAACTAAACGACGGCTATTTAATCTGGCCTAAGCGCAAGAATGTTAGTCGAGAATCATAGGACTGACCCAAACGTTGCCTTAGGACCGTTTGTGACGCCGCAAAGGAGAGATAACAGACTCGAAGGCAGCGCCGCCGAATAAAGGACAGTATATCACAGAGAACCTGTAGGAAACTAAATACGCTATTTAAAGTGCCTGAGTTAGCGGCACAACCCACTTTATATAGATTGCTATGAGTTAGTAACAATTAGTAGAATTAGATATTAAATTAGGAGAGCTCAGTAGGAAATGATTCCACCTTAGATGCAAAGTTCTCCAGATGTTTGGGCTCTGAATAAGAAATTATAAAAAAAAACTCAGGGAATGATGATTTACAGAATATAGCACGAGTTATTCAGAAGCGGGAAACAAAACAATTGCCGCTTGAAATAAGCTAGTGATGACAAATACAAACTACTTCCCCCTTTTAAATATGTATTATGGGTTTTGAAAGGGGAAAGTGAATAATCCGACCTGTGCTTTTCTCGGAAACAAGCGCAACTCAGAGTATAATAATATCTATAAGAATAGAAACTTGTAGATACTGATCCAGTGTGCAGCGCGAAAATGCAAAGCAAGACCAGAGCAATTGTAGCTACAAAGTTTAGACATTAGACTAAAACAGGCTAGAAGATAAAACGGCTTAGAAAAGGTGCCAAAAAAGATTAAATATGTAAATAATGCATGGGCGACCAGAAGCGCGCTTTCCAGGATGAGCCTAGTTTTTCTAAAAAGACCCAATGGGCGTTCTCGATCACTTGGCGGTGAGCGGAGAAGGACCAAGCGGATGTAGAAAGACATGGAAGCCTGATCCGGCAAGACTCCTCTGCAACTGACACTACTTAAACACTGAGACACGCTACCGTGCATAGGAAACGAAGACAAAAAAACAAAACACCGCTCGAAACATACGAAAAAGATCCGCTTATTTAAACATACTTATCATAAGTTCATCCGAAGAGACAGTCGTTGTGTAATGCAGCTTATCATCGTAGAATACTGGGACCACCGCGATACTGAGTTCAAATCCTGAGCGCACGAGGCT
>CM042143.1:90212046-90214113 GCA_023376005.1 Doryteuthis pealeii | reverse complement strand
TTGATATAGTTGTTCTTATGCTGTGATTATAAGAGATTCAGTTTCTTTCTTAGGTTCCCCTTCTTAGCCATGTCCAGATCTTCTCATGTTGATCTCTGCAGTTTGTTGCTTGAAGTATCCATATAGATGTTTCTTCCCATTTCGTGTTTTTGTAGGGGTTGTTTTACACTCCTTTTAAGTGTTTTCAACACTAGCGTTAGCTGGTGGTCATTTCACTGGAGTATGAGTGGGACAGCAAGTTTTTTCAGGTCTTCATTACTCTTCTGAGGTATTCCAACCGATCTCAAAAAATATGTGTGTATGTCTGGATCATTCCTCTGATTTCCAATTATCCAGACTCTGGTTAAACCCTTGGGGACAGTTTCGAAGGGGCAACAAACTACGAAATGGCTCAAACCTTTATCTCATGTTCCACAGGGTTTTTTTGATTCTCTTACTAAGGTCCATTTTTTCAACCTTCCTAATGATTTCCAATTCATCCAGACTCTTTTCAAACCCTGTGACCGTTTCCTAGGATTCAACAACAATTTCGTTTTGACTGATGTTCCACAGGTTCTTTTTTACAAGGTTCCTTTGTTCCAACCCTTTTATTCTTATGGTTCGGCCGAACGGGGGCAAAATAAACAAGAAATCCATCAGACATTTCATTGGTGAGGAGGGTCGCCCCTACTCTATTGGGGGATATAATCAGCGTATCTAAGTTCCATTGAAAGGGCTGTGTATTAACATGATGTATGTATGGGAACAACAAGTATATACTATATAATATATATATTATATTATATATGTATATGTATGTGTGTGGGGTGTTAGGTATTTTTAGTTATAACTACGGATTTCGTGAGAAATATATTATGTTTTTTTAAATCGTGATTTAATAAATATTAAAATTATACGACCAATGCAAATAAAATTAAGAATTATATGAATATATATAATCTATATATAATAGAGATTCGACTCTTTTTGTCAGTAACCGAAACTAGGTCACTGCCTACGTCACAATAACTTCAGGAATTAAGCAAGTTTAGCAATGAGTATTTTGGATTTATAGTCAGTATCAAGTACTGCCACAAAATCGTACTGAATTATATATAAACCCAGCAGAGAATGCCACAAAGATAGTCTAATGTGTCTTTTTAAAACAAGTTTCAATAAATACATGACCGATATTATTGATTCAACATAGTTTTTTTTCACTTGATATATGTAAAGTATTCTAGCGTTTAGAGTTTTATGGAAAATATGTCAAGCATTAAATTTTCGTATATTCTCCTTTGGTATTTAAATTTGAAAAGGTCTGTGTATTCAACTAATCCTATTACGCTAACTATGTGTGAGTATGTCACGGACACTAAGATTTGTTGTATATTTTGTTACAAAAAAATGGTTTTGGGATGTCGATAAAATCAAAGATAAACTTTGAATAGAAGTATATCTTTATACACTAAAATTGAAATATTCGTTCATTTTAATACACAGATGTGTTTTTAATAAATAAATTTTAGAATTATGTAAAAAATTGGTGTATTTATAAAAAAAATGTCGTCTTGTAGACATCGGAACCTCCAATTTGATGTGTGAAATTATTCCTACTCAATGAAAACTTGAATAGAATGTTAATAATCGTCAAAATTGTGGACCATTAAAATAAGAAAACATTTAAAAAAATCCCTGATGATTTTAAAAATGTTTTTCAGTCTCCGAAAATAATGAAAAATAATGAACGAAAACAATGTTTACATATTCGTACCATTAAATTATTTTTAAAATTCAATTAAGGTCAAATTTTCATGAAAATTTCGATACTTATTCACCTTTTTAGATACATTTCTGTTTAAAATAGTTTTTTCTTAAAAAATATTAGAGGAAATATTTGATTTATTTAACTTTATGAAATCTGAACAAAATATAATTTCACTAGTACGATTTAAAAAATTTTCTATAAAATAAGAGTCAGAAATAATTAAACAGAATTTAGACGTTTGTTGGTCCCTACTATCATAAAAACAAACAAATATCTCAGTGGACAGTAGTGAATTTTTAAGCAAATAATTAATTTTTTTT
>CM042143.1:90204546-90207046 GCA_023376005.1 Doryteuthis pealeii | reverse complement strand
CCGATATGCACGCCCAATTCATTTAATTATAACTAATTAATTCAAAAATTAGGTATGACTTTAAATAAGCACATAATCTCCAAAAAATTGTCGGCTGTCGCCATCTCAAACAGATTGTTTGTTCACTTCATATATAAGAATATAGATAGATAGATAGATAGATAGATAGATAGATAGATAGATAGATAGATAGAAAGATAGATATAATATACATTATGTTTGTATATATTTAATCGCATGAAAACTAATTGTTAAATATGTACAAAAAAATAATATATATTTATTTATTATTAATATTTCTCTATCACTTATATTGAATATTCTCCTACTGATACTGTATATATTGGCTTACTACTGTCTCATCAAGTCAGATAGTGTAGTATATAATAAATGACCCCATAACATACTATGACCCATTCCCTGCTTCTTTCCTTTTTCCTCGCTCCATACCGCACATCCAACCCCTTTTCCTTTCCTTTTGCCTCACATCTTATCACTAATTACGCCCTTCCCTCATCTTCTGACCACCCCAAAATTACTTTTTCAGCATAAAAGTAGACTGCAGATCCCAGTTTGTCTTCGGAATAAATTTGACTAAGCTTCGTAACATACCGAGGCAAAAAATCATTTGAATTTAGTGGTTGTACTGTTTTATCTACATTTTAGTCTATTTACACACACACACACACACACACACACACACACCACACACATATATATATATATATATATATATATAGACTAGACTAGACTAGACTAGACTAGACGTCACTCGTTTGGTCACCCATTGAGCTCTCGGTAGATAATTAGGATTAGGTAAAAGAGAGTTTGCAAAGTGAATTAAATGAAACATTTGAAAAAATACGACCGGATAATTAAAAAAAAAACATTAAAATCATTTTGTAAGATTTCTAAGAAAGGGAACGTTTGACCAAATTTAAATTGAAATGGATCATGGCATTTTATTAAGCTACGGGCTCGTCGCTGCTGTTGAATCTTAACATACAAATAAAGTGAGTTGTTAAATGTCCCTCTCGCAATAGCTTTTACATCTCTCTTTCTCACACAGAGAAACTAATATCTATAACGAGTAAGTAATCAAGATATACATAGTGCGCAGGAATGTGATAGGCATAATGTGAAGTAAGAGACGGGTTAGTTTTTTTTTACTTAATTGCTAATTAAAACCAATTCAAATGTTTTTTGTTTTTTTCTTTTCAAATATAACTCAATCCTAAAAGTAAGAAATATTTTAGTATGAATTTTGTGTCATTGAACTAAATTGAAAAAGCCTTTAGGAGACTAACATTGATTCGCTCAGCTTTAGTATGATAATATATATATATATATAATATATTATATATATATATACATATATATATATGTGTGTGTGTGTGTGTGTGTGTGTGTGTGTTGTGTATGTACACACACACTATATATATATATATATATAATATATTATATATATGATAATGATAGAGACATGAAATTAAAAAACAACTCAATAAATGGTATTCATAAACCGTATCAAAACATGCGATTCCATAAAAAGATCTGAGCAACGAGCTGATTACAGGCCATTCATAAAATTGATCATTCGTCTATAAAAACTTTATCGTCGTTTTGACCAGAAGCGTGCAGCTCGTCTAAATCAGATTTTTACTTCTAAGTTGTTTATTTAATTCTAAATTGTTAGATGGTTGCTTAGATTTTATGCTGGAAACATCTTGTTATATTTATTCTTGGTTTGGTTGGTTTGGTTGGTTGGGTTTTACGGCATGTCAACCCCTTGGGTTATTTTATACCGCATACATCTATTGGTAAAAAAATGTTTAATGCTAACAAAGTTTTGAAATAATTTCATTTTTAATGGATAATACAATTTTGTTTATAAACTCATGTTTTCTATTTAACCCATAGCTGGGACTCTAACAGGTACTACCACTCCGGGTCAGAGTGGACCAGGGAGCAATGGTGATGAAGGGGTGCTCCACATTCCCCAAACCTCCAAAACTGGAACCTCACCATCAGATAGAGTTTAACGTCATTCCCAGGACATGTAGACCCGCAGCCACCGCCTTCTAGCACCCATATGATAAAAAGGGTTGGGGCTGCCATAAGGGCAATAGGGTTGGGAAAATCATATAGGTGCTAGGGTTGACGTGATCAGCCGATTGATCGGTGGGGGCCTCTCCGACTGCCCGTCTAGCCCAAGATAAGGCCAAAGTGGAGTATTGCATGTCATGATCTGCTCATCCACCTGGGCTCTATCCTTAAGCATCACGGGTCGCCACCCACGGCAAACAGGTGGCCCCATTGGGGGAGTCTTACCCCTCTGCAGAGGTGCAGTCGGTGCATTCTAGCACCCCAGCCGACAGGGCGGATTTATTCTTGTGTTGTATACTGGATCATCCAGTATTCAGTATACTAGTACATTCAACTCCAGTTTGCGCCAGACGTAGTAACTCGCAACAGAGTGCCAAGACATCGAGGTTGACAG
>CM042143.1:90154546-90199546 GCA_023376005.1 Doryteuthis pealeii | reverse complement strand
TAAGACTTTCAAAATGGCGAATCTTCATCGTCCAAAACTAAAAATCACGCAAAGCTTCTTTCACCTTTTCTAACGATAGAAATCTAAGCATTGAAATGGCTGGTAGATAAGCTGAGGGAAAGGGAAACTCGAAGAGCGGCACGCCGAGTGGATTTATTTCATTTTCCAATTTTGCCCCCGACTAATCGATTGTCTCGGGCAGGATTACCAATCGGTTGGGGTGGAGGGGGTCTGTCCCATCGGTAAGATGGCAGGAAAAGAAAAACGAGAAACAGTTTACAGGCGTGAGGGGTGGCGCTTATGCCGACGGTGGAAGATGGGGAAAGCCAGGCAAGATAAGCCGAGTAATCTGGGCCAGATCGCTTAGTCGCGTCTGGCGACCTGCTGGTAAATTACAACGCAACAAGTCAACAGTCGAGGCCGACAGAGCGAGGAACGGAAGAGCGCGTGATTGGTTGCTGCGCAGATTTAACCCGGAATTGGAGATGCTAAAGTGCGATTAAGAAGATTACAGTCTACCTGGTCTTTTGTCTCGGCGCTTAGTATTCTTCCCCTTCTGGGTATACTGATAACAAACTTCTGAATCTTCTTCCTTGTGAAATTTAGAATAATATATATATATATATATATATATATATATATATATATATATAATGTTTTGTATTACGCACACATGAGAATACACACACACAAATATATATATATATATTACATTTACATGTATATATATACATGTGTGTCTGTGTGACTGTGTATATGTGTGCTCACATATGGGTGTATGCAAAAAATATATATATCACGATTGAGATTTATATATATATATATATATATATATATATATATATATTATATTTGTGTGTGTCTTCATATAAGTACATAATAAAACCAATATATATTATATTATATATATATATATATATATATACATATATATATATATATATTGCCCAAGATGCATATATATATATATAATATATATATATATATAATATTCAAGATGCCTCTACAAACACACACGCATACTATATGTATATATATATACTTGAACATTATATATCTATATATATATATATATATATATATATATATATATATAATATAATATATATATATATATATATATATATTATAATGGTATTATGCACATATATGAAGACAAACACACACATATATTATACATACATATATATATATATACATATCTCTATCATGATATATATAATATTTTGCATACGCCCATATGTGAGCACACATATACAGTCACACACACACATATGTATATATAAATGTATATATATAATGTTTTGCACACACATATCTATGTGTGCTGTGTGCAAATGTGTATACCTGAAGGCGCACATAGATGTGTGTGTGTCGTGTTTGCGCAAAATTACCTCAAATAAATTAACTTAAATAAGTGTTATCGTGAAGAAAGGAATAATTTTACATACATATATTTTTGTATGACTGAGAGGATATATATGAGACTTTTCCTCTTATCATTAGGTGCATTAGATTGGTACATAAAAAGTGCTCGATGCTATAATGACACAGTGGGTATAAAATAAAATTGGCAGAGTGGCCTATTGTCCGTATCAGCCGGACAAGGAGGGAGTCTAACCCCTGTTTTCTAGCACTAGGAAGTCTAAATAAAGGAGAATTTTAATATAATTGGGGGATAAATGACACAGGAGAAATATATTAACATGTCTACGCTTAAAAATCAATTCATTTCTCCTTCAGCCATTTGTTTTATGCAAACACACACACACACACACACGAATATATATATATATATATATATATATATATATATATGTATAGTAGTATAATAAAAATTGAAAAAACACAGGTTTAAATGAGTTAAGTGGTGAGTTTATTGGCCAACGCTGCAGTGTTTCGATCTATTAATTAGATCATCTTCAGGGCTTTTGTTGGTATGTGGAAGGTGATAAAATTTTTTTTATCTCAGAATAAGGAGAAAGGCTAGTAAGAGTCCTTGTTTATCGGTCTGTTTAAAATTTGAAGTTTGTGAAAAAAGAACGTTGAAAAAATGAACGGTTTGAAATGTGACGTCAAATATTCTTTTTTGTGGTGTGAGTATTAGAATGTGTAAGTGTTTGTATCGAAAAAAGCATTGTGCATTCATTATGTGCTCACATATGGGCGTATGCAAAATATTATATATATCATGATAGAGATGTATGTATATATATATATATATATATATATATATATATATATATATATATGAATTTAACATTTTGAAAAAACAATTAGTAATTATTATCTGCTGACAGTAATTGTTTTTTCAAAATGTTAAATTCATTCTGTCGGATTAATTTCCATTTATTTACATATATATATATATATGTATGTATGTATATATATTTATGTGTGTTTGTCTTCATATATGTGCATAATAAAACCATTATATATATATATATATATATATTAAGGGGTAGATGGAAATGATATAAAGATTGTCCATATTAATTGAACTTTATTTAAAAAGAGAGAGAGAGAGAAAGAGAGAGAGAGAGAGAGAGAGAGAGAGAGAGAGAGAAAGAGAATGTTGATATCTTATATTTATACTACCAATAGGATTTCTTTCCTTGAAATTTGCTCAGTTCCTGTCAAAAAGTTCCAAAGTTGATTGAGGACAAATATCTCAACAAACCGTACCAGATTCTCAAAAACTGGCAAAGACAGCACATCTGAGAATTGTCTATAGACACTCCAACTCACGAAAGAATGCTTATGCGCACGCACGCACACACACACACACACACACACAGATATATATATGTTTATGAATAGAATTGTCTATAGAGAGTCCAATACACAAAGTCTTATGCACACACAAACACACACACACACGCATATATATATATATATATATATATATATATATATATATATATATGTGTGTGTGTGTGTGTGTGTGTGTGTGTGTGTGTGTGTGATTGGTAATTTGCTTAAATCATTGTTAAGTATGTTATAATATATTAATCATTTGAAGGCAATTACAATGCGTATAAAAAATAAAAACAAAAAGATGTTATTTTTGTCTTATCGATTTCGAAGTATAAACTTCATCATCAGAGGTGCATATCAGAAATGTTTTCTGATATGCACCTCTGATGTTGAAGTTTATACTTCGAAATCGATAAGACAAAAATAACATCTTTTTGTTTTTATTTTTATACGCATTGTAATTGCCTTCAAATGATTAATATATTATAATATATATATATATATATATATATATATATATATATATATATATATATATGTGTGTGTGTGTGTGTGTGTGTGTGTGTGTGAGTTCATGACGAGGGGTTGATTTAACTGGGAATGTAAAATATCGAGTTAGTCGCAAATTTGACCGTCGATAAAATAATTAACCTAATATTAATGAATAAAAAAGTACCCAATACGTTTGTAGAGCAGGTTTAGTAAAATGTTATAGTGAGAAAGCCTACCCATTTTTTCACCGCGTTCGGATCATCACGGCTATCTGCGATGAATTAAATTAATTAAAACAAATGGATGTAATCAAAAGGTATTATTGTATATGCATTACGTACTGTTTTGATTTTGTAACCGTCGCTTTAAATATTTGTATATATATATATATATATATATATATATATATATGTGTGTGTGTGTGTGTGTGTGTGTGTGTGTGTGTGTGTGTGCTTATGCAGTTCCTTTCAAATGTTCAAATTGAAATTTCCAATTTACTTAAGAAACGTAAATTTTAAAAAATTCAGAGAAAAATCTTTTTAATTCAATTAAAATATTCCCCATCGGTCTTTGTCCATTTTCTTGGAGACGTGCATGAAAATGCCAATTACTTTTCTAAAGAATTATTCTTTCAAAATGCGATAAATTTCTTTGAAAACTTCAATTCCTTCAGCTAAAAGTTTAGATTCAAACGAAAAAGTCACGAATAAAAAAAGGGTAATCACAAAAGGGGAGGAGGTAGGGTAAATAAGGAGGAGGAGAAAAAGTCTCCATGGTCAGAGGAGTCTTTTAACTGTACTAATGTTATTTTGGTAACGTGGGAATGGATAGTATCTTGTATCTTGTAGACTTTCTAGGTGACCCATAGGCACTGTTTTAGTTTAATTTAGTTTTAATTTAATAATTTGATATGTTTACTTAAGAGCTATTGCAATTAGTTCAACATGTAAAAAGTATAATAATCTTGATTCAACTCCCCCCTCTCTCTCTCTCTCTCTCTCTCTCTCTCTCTCTCTCTCTCTCTCTCTCACACACACACACACACACACACACACACACACTCACACAAACTCGCTCACTCACGCTTTTTCTTTCTTTCTATTCTTCTTTTCATTGTGTTGAAATAGTTTGTCCTTTTTCTTCCCTTTTTTCTTTATAATAAAAATGGAATGGTCCATTATTTAGGTGAGGTCATGACACTCATAAGAAATAAGAATTCAGTGGATAAGAAACACCAGATAATCAGGATTTACATTTTTTGCATTTTATCTTGGACGATCTCACTTTTAACCCGAGGTTATTGCAAGATGATAACGGTCTTGCAATCAAGGAAAATATATTAATATATAGATTTGGTAGTTGGTTTTGAAGTATATCACAATACATGTGTAAAGAAAAATAAAGTAACTATGGTGTTGTTTGTTAACCTCTAATTTATTCTTAATATTTCGAGATAAAATCTCTTCGACAGAAGATTTTGGAAACTGAAGCTGTTGTTAGTGATCGTCCATTCTGCTTTGTGTCTTATATCTTCCAAATTCTCTGCATGTGTGTGCGTGTGTGGGTGTGTTCATGTACATGTGTACATGTGTGTGTATGTGCATGTGTGTGTGCCTGTTTAACAATTTCTGATCATCATTCCAGGTTTGGCCTACCCTTTTTGTTTTATTATTAAACAGTAGCCTGTTTGTTTATTTGTGTATGTGCGTGTGCGTGCCTGTGTGTGTATGTGTGTGTGTGTGCGTGCCTGTGTGCCTGTGTGCCTGTGTGCGTGTGCGTGTGTGTGTTCTTAATACCCACACTTACACACACAGAGAATTTGGAAGATATAAGACACAAATCAGAATGGACGATCACTAACAACAGCTTCAGTTTCAGAAATCTTCTGTCGAAAAGAATTTATCTCGAAATATTAAGAATAAATCAAAGGTTAACAAACAACACCATAGTTACCTTCTTTTTTCTTTACATTTGTATTGTGATAGCCTTCGAAATCAACCACCAAACCAATATAAACTCAATGCTTCAAGCAAATTATAAAACATTAATATATAGATATTCAAAATATCATTATTCACTTATTAAAATATTCCCACTGAATTCATATGACCTTACGCCAACTTTTTGCGGATTCCACCATAAAATAACGATTCTGTTTTACCGATTAGGTCATGGAGCCCCTCGGTTGCAGTCATTAAAATGTAATATAGCCATTAGTTATCTTTTTCAACTGTCCGACACACCGTTATCCCCATTTACACAGAATTGTAATATTGTAAAATAATGAAATGTGAAAAGACCCAAGATTTTAGTTATACATAACGTATAACTAAAATCTTGGGTCTTTAGTAAAAGTGAAAATTAACTAAAACCTAAGAATGACGTGTGAATTACTGACCTGTTGGTTTCTGATTGCTCACGGAGTGTCAACAGTAACAAGAGTGAAAGAGAGAGTGAAAAGTTTTGGCAGTCTGGGTGTTTGAGGACGACAGGCGGAAGATGCAGTCTGTCTTCCTAGACTTGTACTAAATGGAAAAAAATAACTGAGCTCAAAGAAAAAACAAGAAAGTCTTGTGTTAGTTAAGAAATATAAACGGCACAAGATAAGTACATCTCAAGAAGATCCCAAGTAATTTTCCAGACTGGAAGGACAGAGAAAATGCCAGCCGAACAAAAGATCCATACTACCGGACACAGAAAGACCCAGCTATCCCGATACAGAATAGCAGAGGCCGAACCACATTCAGTCCAGAGATAAGTAGAAAAGTATAAGGGTTAAATCCTACTTAACGGACATAAATTCCACCATCGTATGTCACCCCGCTGAAAGGAAGAAAATACTAAAAATCGAGGAATTAACCGAATATAATGAAATTTTCACTGTTGATACATTAATGAATAAAAGGTATAATGCACCAGTTATTTTTTCTAAAAATTTTCCATTTTTTCAGGACAATTAATTTTGAACTACGTATGTTTGTGAATCTGTGTTACGCCTCAAAGATACGTGGTTCAAAGTTAACTGAGTTGAAAAAATGTAAACGTTTTTAAATAAAACAACTAGTGCATTATATTGTTTATTCTAGTATATCAACACTGAAAATTTCATTAAATTCGGTTAATTCCTTGATTTTTAGTATTTTTTTTCGGCGGGGTGACATATGATGGTGGAATTTATGTCCGTTAAGTAGGATTTAACTAGTATAAGATAAGTATAGAAATTACATGTCCTTCCATTATACGCCAGGTCACGTATCGAAAGTAATGGCCTTACATACAGACACTCCAAATAGATCCCACCATGTCAAATATAAAGATTTACCTACAACATCATTTCTTTTAGATGATCCCGCAATGTTACAATAGCAAGTCAGGGGTGTCAAAGTTTAGGTACTGGACTAAAGAAAAATTGTGATATTGAAAAACGTATCAAGTACCTCTAATGGGGGTGGGACCATTCCTAATATGAGGTAACCAAGCGAGTACCCGGTACTATAAGTATTTTTGCAATTTACTCATTGTAGTTCTTTTAGATAATCACAAAATAAATAAAATCATTCTAACCAATTATCATTCTGATAACTTCATTGCAATCTATTAGATTTCCATATGCCACAGTTGAATAAGCTGTATATCTTTATTAAATTATAAAATGATATGATTAGTTGAGTTAAATGTTAAAGTTAATTGAAACAATGATATCGGGACATGCATTAAAAAATGAAATAGTTTATTATATTATTATAAATTAGAATAATTATTTTAATTCATTATGTTACGTAGCGCCTTCTTCGCTACTCTGAATCGTATACGTTGCTGGTATACTGCGGGTATCGTCTAACCCTTATACGATATTGGTAGTGGTCGCTTAATGAAATCACAAGGCATGCTGTATGTAGTAGGAGATTGACTTTTTATTTAATTCCCTCATGATGCATGTGAGTGGCGAGCGTTGACAATGGGAACTACTGCTGCTGTTGGGATGAATAGCGTTGGGGAGGCGGGAGGTGGCTACGTGATGGTTTACAGCACATCGGCTGTGACCGGGAGTGTCGGTCACTCCGTTCGCCGTCTCCTCCTGACTGGGGTCTGTTCACTACTGACTGTTCTTTTATATATTTCAAACGCCTACGCATTTTCTTTGTTCGTTCCCACCAGGAAAAAGTCTTTGTCACCTTTGTCGTCCCCCTCTGTTTAATTCAACCGGAAATTTCTATTTCCGTTTGTACAATATACAACAATTAGTGAATTATCTATATTTTATCTACATCTAGATGATAAATGTTATGCTTAAGTAATAGATAGGTAAACGTTGACCACCTATAATATTGTTTGTTTGAGTTTCTGTTACTGCAAATTGCTATTTACCAACGGCCATTTAATTCATGGTCTGTGATTTTAAGACTATTGAAATTGACATTGAACGAAGTGCGAATAAGGATATATTCTTCTTAAAAAAGAAAAAGAAAAGTGTCACAGACTTTTCAAGTGATTAGCGTCTGAAGTCGATCAATGTCTAAGGGATTAAGAAGTTGATTAGCTGAGGATTAGATACAACACTTATTAATGGTAATTGTTTTTACTTTATTAGGATTAACGTTTTCTTATGGCCTCACAGTTACCATCGATTTGTTTTCGATAGATAGATAGATATTATATATATATATATATATATATATATATATAAGTTAAGAGAAAGGAAATAAATTGGACGGTATAAGTATAGATAAAAGGATATGAAAACACACAATGCTGTTAAAATGAAAATATGATATAAAAATGATATAAAATATTTTATTTTTAACAGCATTGCGTGTTTTTTTCATATCCTTTTATCTCTCTCTCTATCTATCTCTCTATTATATATATATATATATATATATATATATATATATATATATATATATATATATATATGTATATATATCTTCAGTGTAACAGCTTTGAAAAGAAAAAGACATATTTCAATTTTTTTAAAATAATTAAATAGGCATTTCTTTTCTGAAAAAAAATCCGTTACTAACCGACCATGAACGGGTTAAATCTCTTCTTTTTTGAAAAAAGACTTTTTCTATTTTTTAATTTGAAATATATATATATATATATATATATATATATATATGTGCATATATATATATATGTGTGTGTTTGTAATAGACACGCGCATATATTTCTATATATACGTGCACAAACATATATACATATGTGCATAATATTGATCTATACATACATAGGTGTGTATAGATAGGTATTATACACACACGATATATATATATATATATATATATATATATATATATATATATATTTAAATGTATACGCACACACATATATATTATATATGTGTGTGTGTGTGTGTGTGTGTGCGCTGTGTGTGTGTGTGTGGTATATGGAAATATGAAAAACAAATTTTCAAAGGATATATTTATTTATGAATGAACAACTAGTTCTGCCTACATTTACATATTTTGAATATATATATATATATATATATATATATATATATATATATATATATAGTATCCAATTGCCGCTTTAATCTTTCCGTTGCAGTGACATTAGTAAATTATCCAAAATGGTCAATATATTAAAACATTTTTTTCTTTCTTCATTTATTTCTTTTGACAATCAGTGAACAACTATCTATCTATCTATCTATCTACATATATGCACCCATACATATATGTTTACATGGTAGACCCTTAACTGCTTTCCGCTTCTACAATTATTATTATTATTATTATTATTATTATATACACTAGTACAAAATAAAAAAACACCCTCCGGGCGATATAAAAATAGATTTTTGATACATATTGCCTGAGGGGTGGGAGTAAAATATTCAATGTCAGCGAGTTTGTACCCTAAGTAAGTAAAATCATTAAATTCATTAAAGAATTAAAAAATAAAACAATTTGAAATGTAAACTTTAAATATGTATTAAAATAAAACAAACTATATATAGATATATAATACCAGCCATGTATCTATTAAAACTTGTTTTAAAAAACAATGAGGACTGTCTAATGTTGCATGTTCAAATTCTGAGTGTATTTATTCTATGTTATGACGATTTTGAGTAATGTTACGTAAGCAGTGACGTAATTTTTGTTACAGACAAAAACCGGAAGCGAATCTCCATTATTAATAGATGCCTGGTTAGCTCAGTCGGTAGAGCGTTTGGCAAGAAACCACAAGGTTCCTAGTTCGATACCGGTCCTCGCCAACTCAGCGTATGAGTAGCACAGGGATCTGTGCGGTAAAGTAAGGAGCTGATGGTAGGTGTGGCGCTCCACCTCAGACGCCAAAACAATCTCCTTGGTCTAGCGCTATTGAAAAGGGGATAGACTCCCTCGCTGACTGGCTGATACCGACTTTAGGCCGCCCCGACGACTTTACTTACTTAGATGTGCATATATGTATATGTATAGATAATGTATATGTATAGATAATGTATATGTAGATGTACATATATGTATATGTATAGATAAATAGATAGATAGATAGACAGATAAACGTGAATTGAAAGGCCGATAGAAAGAAAGAAACTAACAAACAGATCGACAGACAAAAAGACCGACTTATATAATGAGAGATAGATATTGTCATAAAGAAAGAGAGATAGACACAAGCAACGATAAAAATCAGAGAAAAAGAAAGCGAGTGAAAAAGATGGAAAAAATAGGTCGAATATAAGCAAAATAATCAGACAGAATAAGATACTCGTCTCAAAGATGAAAAAAAAGAAGGAATAAAAAAGGTAAATAACGAATAGGCAAACAATTCTTCAGTGACTACAAAAGTCTCAAGAAATGTTGTTGGGGTGGGGTGGGGATTGTAATACCACCCACTAATGTCCAAAATATTTGTTCACTCAAAATAATTCATCGTTTCTTTTTCATTCGGCGCCATGAGAGCAACAAAAAATATATATTTATATTTTTAAAATCGTTTCAATAAACAACATCAAAAATAGACTTATGAATTTTAACTTGAAATTTGACCATTTTACAATGTTAACCCTTCTCCGCTTATCTGTACGAATTTGTTGTATTTGTGTCCTGGATATGACGCTAAACTGCATCCAGGGGTGAGGCTCCAATTTTGGAGCTCTGCAGAGTCTGGAGTACGCGTTCATTGCTATTACCTCCAGGCCCACTCTGACCCGGAGTGGTAGTACATGTTAGGGTCCCATCTGTGGGTCAAATAGATCTGTTTGAAAGTTAATGTAAGTTATTTCTATCGGTTTAATAATGATATACACTAGCAAGAATATGCGCCTTCCTGGCGTAAGTATTTAAGTTTTAATGTAATGAAATATATTAAATTAGATACACTAACAAAATTAAATAAGAACGCATATAAAAAGATTACACTTATTTTAATTATATTCTAAATGGTTTTCATATAAAATCATTCATAGGATTGATTTTAATTCGTTGGGGAATAAAACAATAATATTTACAGACAATTATTAATTATTTATTAAACCTGGTTTTCTTAAAATAAGTATGCAAATTAATCACACCATATATTATGGAAACCTTAATTTATCTGTGATATATAAGACACATTGCAGGATTTTAAACACATAATAACATGATTTGAAGGAAATCTAACTCAGATGTTCATAGAGACCTTGTTGATAAGATGTATTCTATGTATTAATGATTTGGGCTAAAAAATCAATACTCATTGATAAACTTAAACAATTCCCGAGGGTATTGTACAAAAACAGTGATGTAGTTCCGGTTACAGACAGGTAGACTCCGAATTTTCCATTATAAGATACATGAAGGTTTGGGTTTTGCACCAAACTTTGAGTGCCAAGGACTCGTCTACGTCTTTGAGGACTCGTCTACGTATTTTAGCTGATTTTAACAGTACTCTGGTATAGATGGTCTCTATTCTTCCTCTAATCGTTAGTTCATAGATTTTTCCCAGAGATCATAATATGGCTAACTGAAAATATTTGGATTAAAAAAAAACTCCATTTAATGAATTGATATACTACGTCTACTGATTCAGTTTTCGTTATTCTTTTGTGACATCCCTACGCAAGCCGCTCACAGCGACTCCCTCATATCTGCGATCCTAAGGTAAGGCGCTGTCGGCGGCTCTTGCACGTGTCAGTTGTTTACACTGAAAAAATCTCTACGTGAAATAACCCTCTGATTGGTGCTTGATCCTTTTGCAATAAGGAATTAGTTTTGGTACAGCCGTGGGGGAAATTAGTTTGGCAAAGAGTTTTTTTAAAAAATCTATAAAGGAATTTCCCCCACAAAAACTTTTTCTGTGGGAGATCTACACCCAAATCTAGTTGAGAACACACCCACACACATCCACCTATATATATATATATATATATATATATATATATATATACTTCATACTCCACATTCCCTAGAGTTCCAAGTTCCAAAGTTGGAACTTCACCATCAGAGAGAATTTAATGTCATTCTCAGGACAATATGACCCTCAGCTACCGCCTTCTAGCACATATGATAAAAAGGGTTTGGGGCTTGCTATAAAGGCAATCGTGTGGAGGAAAACCTATAGATGCGAACACAACCAGCCGATTGATCGGAGGGGGCCTATCCGGCCACCCGTTTAGCCTAAGCAAGGGCCTAAGTGGAGTGTTACATGCCATGGATTGCTTAGCCATCAAGATTCCATCCTTAAGCATCAGAGTTCGCCACCCACGGCCAACAGGTGGCCTCATTGGGGGGGATCTTATCCTCTGCAGAGGTGCACTCGGTTTATTCTAAAGCCCTAGCCGAAGGGCCCACACTTCCCAGATCTCCAGAACTGGAGCCTCACCATCTCTATCAGATGCAGATGAGAGTAATTCTCAGTCACTAACGTTACTTAACTCAGTGGGAAATACATGACCATGCATGATAATTCAAAGGGCGTCCCATCGTGGGGTATAGGTTAGCAAGCTAGTCCCGTTGATCTATTACAACTAAATAGCGAGTTCTATCCTCGCTGGATGCCCCATGTTTGCGATCTTGTATACCCATATCCGTTACAACCGGATGGGTAAATGCCTACATGACAATGCGAATGTAAATACGGGTATGCCTTGACTTACGAGTACACAAACTTGCAAGTTTTCTGAGTTACGAGCTGTCACCCGATCGATATTTTGCTTTGTGTTACTGTTATGGTAATTTACCACGCACGCATGAACTCCTCCAACTATAAATAGCTGCAGGTTCTGCACTCAAGCGAGAGTTAATATTTCAGCGGATAGCCAATAAGACAGCCTTGCGTGACCGTCTCATTTGTATATGTTTGTACTATTGTTCTTTGTTAATATATTTGTTTAACTCATTTCCTCTCTTGTGTCTTTATTCTGGTCCCTAATCAGCCCACAACAGTTACGATCTCAAATCTGAGGTACAAGCGAGCTTCAGATATGCTTCTGTTAATAATTTTCCTAAAATATTTAAGTTTCCAAATTTTTTACGCCGAAGAACAATATTATTTATAAAAAGACACAAGGTTCCAAGTTCGATACCGGCCCTCGCCAATTCAGCAAATCAATAGCACATCTTGGATCTGTGCAGTAAAGTGTGGAGTTGATGGTAGGTGTGGTGCTCTACTCCAGACGCAAAAACAACCTCCATGGTCTAGCGCGAGTGAAAAGATGATAGACTCCATCACTGTCCGGCTCATACCGACAATAGGCCACTCCGCAGACGATACTTTTACTTTACAGCACATAATTTATTACATTCTATTTTGTTTTTAAAATAAAATTCAGAGGGTTTGGGTGGGTGGTCTCGAACGGTTGGTGGGTTGGTGGGTTGGTTGGTTGGTTGGCTGGTTGGTTGGATTTTATGGCTTGTCAACCCTTGTTACCGAAGACGTTTTGTTTTATTTATTCTTGATGGGTACTCAGTTTTTTAACTCAATTTTTTAAACACATTTTTGAAACTCATTGTTCTATTTAACCTATAGATGGGACCCTAACAGGTACTACCACTCCGGGTCAGAGTGGACCTGGAAGTAATGGTGATGGAGGAGGACTCCACATTCCCCAGAGCTCTAGAATTGGATCTTCACCATCAGATAGAGTTTAACGTTATAACCATGGCAATAAGATCCTCAGCCACAGTTTTCAAGCACATATATGATAAAAAGGGTTGGGGGCTTGCTATAAGGGCAATAGGGTTGGGAGAGTCATATAGGTGCTGGGGCTTGACGTAACCAGCCGAGTGATCGCGGGGGAGCCTCTCTGACCGCCCATCTAGCCTAAATAAGAGCCGGTCTGGAACGGATTAATATCATTTCGGTTTATTTCAATGGTGAAAATTAATTTGATATACAAGGAAAATGAGTTACAAGCGTAAATAATTAAACTCGCAAGTCAAAGTGCCAGTGTATTTACTCAATCTCGTTGTGTCAGACCAAGTCAAATCGATAGAATTAGAAGTTTCGGAAGGTAAGTAAAGTTGTAAAGTTGGCAGTAGTGGCATCAAGGGAGTCTATCCTCTTTACGCTAGCGCTAGACCAAGGAAATTATTTTTTGCTTAGGTGGAGCGCCACACCTACCATCAGCTCCCCACTTTACCGCACAGATCAGATTACTCAATCTGTGTTATTCATTCGCGGAGTTGGCGGGGACCAGTATCGAACCAGGAACCTTGCGATTCCCTAGGCGGGCGCTCAACCGACTGAGCAAAACAATCTTGCAAGAAAGTCTATTTTCCGATATGCCTTGAAAATCATTCGGAAGCATGGTCTGTTACAGGATTCGAACCCTTTTCGGTAGATACACAACTGTCTTAGCCACTAATTCAAGCCGCAAAGCACGGTACAAAACGTTTTAAAATCAGCAAATATAACGACAAAACATAAAATTAAACTCAACTGAAACAAGTTAAAAAGAAAAAAAAAAGAAAGGAACAAACAGAAATATTTAATTTATTCTCCTCCCCCCTTCCCGCGCTTTCTGTCTGTCTGTCTGTCTGTCTGTTTGTCTTTTCTTTATCGTCTTTTATTTAGCATATTTTGTTTCTTAATAAATTATGTTTTCGTCTCTTCATTAAACAGTCCTTCCGCTTTGGCCCGGCTTCTTTTCAACGGTATTATTGTAATTTTTTCAGATGTCTATAGAGATAGAAGCGACTGATCGACTCAGCTGATACCGTGAACATCGTGATCAATTATCAAGGGACATGCTGATTGAGCCGAGGTTCAGCCTTATTATACAGCAAATCGAAGGAAATGAAAATCAATTGCATACTTTTAAAATATATTTGATTTTCCTTTTCTTTGTTTTGTTTGGAATTCAGTTCTCACAAAACAAATTCCTGATTTATTCTATTTTGTTTACAACCGAAAGTTAGGAAAACTCTCTCGCTATTAATTTCTTATTTTTTGGCTTATATTTACCTTGTCTTCGAGACTTGAGCTCTGGAGTAGGAAATAAGAAGAGAGGGGTATGGGTATGCGCTAACAAGGAATTGGTAGCCAGTTTGCGGGGGATATACATGAGAATTCTATCATAGTATAGTTATTTTAACAATAATAATAGTACCCTACTTATATGTACCTTGTCTTCAAGATCTGAGCGCTGGGGGAGGGTATAAGATGAGAAGGGTATGGGTATGCTCTCAGAACGAATTGGTAGCCAGTTTGCGTGGGATCTTGTCGTCAAGACCTGAGCTCTGGGGTAGGGAATAAGATGAGAGGGGTATGGGTATGCGCTCACAAGGAATTGGTAGCCAGTTTGCGTGGGATATACATGAGAATTCTATCATAATATAGTTATTTTAACAATAATAATAGTACCCAACATATATGTACCTTGTCTTCGAGACTTGAGCTCTGGGATAGGGTATAAGATGAGAGGGATATGGGTATGCGCTAACAAGGAATTGGTAGCCTGTTTGCGGGGGATATATATGAAAATTCTATAATAATATAGTTATTTTAACAATAATAATAGTAAGTAAAGTAAAATCGACAGGACGGCCTAAAGTCGGTATCAGCCAGTCAGCGAGGGAGACTATCCCCTTTTCAATAGCGCTAGACCAAGGAGATCGTTCTAGCATCTGAGGTGGAGCGCCACACCTACCATCAGCTCCTTACTTTATCGCACAGATCCCTGTGCTACTCATACGCTAAGTTGGCGAGGGCCAGTATCGAACTAGGAACCTTGTGGTTTCTAGCCGAACGCTCTACCGACTGAGCTAACCCGGCCCCTAATAGTACCCTACTTATATGTACCTTGTCTTCAAGACCTGAGCTCTGGAGTAGGAAATAAGATGAGAAGAGATATGAGAAGGTACTAACAAGGAATTGGTAGCCAGTTTGCGTGGGATATACATGAGAATTCTATTATCTTGCAGTTCACTGGTCCGACATGTCGATGGACCTTAGAATACCCTGACTTTTCCCCCAGATATGGGGTAAGCACCCCTAAAAATGGTTGTCATATAGGTGCTAGGGCTTGACGTAACCAGCCGACCTCTCTCTCTCTCTCTCTCTCTCTCTCTCTCTCTCTCTCTCTCTCTCTCTCTCTCTAAAATTAAGGAACAAGAGTATTGATAAATAGATTTTAACAGTGATAGTAGTACCCTAGTGATATCAGGATATAACATTTTCTCTTGTAGTTCACTGGTCCGTCCTATCGATGGTGATTAGAATCCGCTGACTGTATCTTCAGTAATAGGGTAAGCACCCCTAACAAAGGATTGTCCTGGGTATATATTTACCCAACCTATTCGCCACGCGTAGAATGACACAAGAACGCAAGTATAGGGGAATCCAGCCAGGGTCAAACTCACTATTCAGTAGTAATGACATTTGTGCGTTTAGTTTGCTAACCATTACACCATGATGAGACGCCCTGGAGGGTGCCATGGGTATAACACTGAACTGTATCTGATGGTGAGGCTCCAGTTCTAGGGTATATGGAATACAGTTCCATTGTAATTACTCACAAGTCTACTCTGACCCGGAGCGGTAGCACCTATTAGTACCCCATCTAGGCCAAATAGACTCGATTTAGAAATTACTTGCAGGATAATGTTGATATATCACAGTATGATAATTTAATTATTACAACATTTGATATGTTTACTTAAGAGCTATTGCAAATGTAAAACGTATAATAATCTTGATTTAACTCTCTCTCTCTCTCTCTCTCTCTCTCTCTCTCTCTCTCTCTCTCTCTATCTCTCTCTTTCTCTCTTTTATTTTTAGTTATATTTTCTTTGCAGTATGTTGTCCCTTTTCTTCCCTTTCTTTCTTAATGATAAAAATGGATTAGCAACGACAGATAATCAAGATTTACACGAGTATTAATATAGAGATCTTCACAGGTTTAAATTCAGAGTTTTCCTTCTCATGGACTAGTTAGCATACCAAGGTTAAAGAGCACAGTCTTCCCTATTATTTACCCGTATCTAGAGAGAGAATAGCTGAATGTGTACATTTCCCAAGAGTATCTCATGGTGGTGTAATGGTTAGCTAACTCGTATTACAAATCTATCTCTATTGAATAAGGAGTTCGCTCGATGGATGTCCCACGCTTGTGATCTTGTGCCACATCCTACTCGTTACCAAATGGGTTGAGTGAATACCTAGAGCGTTCCATCGTGGTTTAATGGTTCGAAGGTTAGTCTCATAGTCCAATTGCTACTGAATAGTGAGTTCAATCATTGCTATATACCTCCTACTTTTAATATGTGTCACATCCTATTCATGGAAAATGGGTTAGGTAAATACTCGTGGTGCAATGATTAGCAAGCTCGTCTCACAGATCCATTACTATTGAATAGTATGTTCAATGCTCGCTGTATTGTGATATTGTGACACATCCTACTCGTGGCAAATGGGTTTCGGTAAATACCTTTGTGTTCCATCGGGGTGTAATGGTTAGCAAGATAGTCTCGCAGATCCATTACTGTTGAATAATATGTTCAATCCTCATTGGATTCCTCCTACTTGTGATATTGTGTCATATCCTACTAGTGGCGAACGGGTTGGGTAAATACAGTGCCCCATCATGGTATAATGGTTAGCAAGCTAGCCCCGTAGATCCATTACTACTGAATAGCAAGTTCGATCCTCGTTGGATGCTTTATATTTGCGACCTTATGTCAAATCCTACCCCTGGTTGGTTAAATAAGGCGTTCTATAGTTAAGGGCCGGGTTTGCTCAGTCGCTAAAGCTAGAAACCACAAGTTTCGTAGTTCCATACCGGCCCTCGCCAACTCAGCGTATGAGCAGCACAGGGATCTGTACTGTAAAGTAAGGATCTGATGGTAGGTGTGGCGCTCCACCTCAGACGCAAAAACAATCTCCTTGGTCTAGCGCAAGAGAAAAGGGGATAGACTCCCTCGCTGTATGGCTCATACCGACATTAGGCCGCCCCGACGACTTTTTATCGTGATGTGATTGTTAGGAAGCTAGTCCCGCATATCCATTACTACTATCCGTGTCGAGCGATTTGGATCAATACCTATCTTTCCCAAGGGCATTAACGCGATGTGAAATGCAAACAGCTTCGTCCAGGATTTGAACCGTGTCCATTTTTCGACGAGGATAACCATTACACATCGAGTTGCACGGTATTATCAGGAATAAATAAAGCAAAGAAAAATGGTAATCTTTAATCTAAGAATACTAATAAACCCCAAGCCAATATTCTGGTGTTTTTAATTCGGACAAGAATCTCTTTCTGCTGGAAATTTAGCTAAAAAAAGACGATTGTTTAATCAGTTTTAATGGTGTTGTGACGTCACCGACTTCACTGTATAATTTCAAACTTCATTTTAAATTTTAAATAGAATTACAAATAAAAAAAAAAGAATATATTTTAACCAATGTATAGTGAGTGTCTTCTTTTCCTTTCTTTCTTTCTTTCTTTCTTTCTTTCTTTTTTCTTTTTGAATAACTTTTTATAACTTGTAATTCTAATTTTTATTTTTATAACTAAAATATTATTTTTTCCTCGGATATAATTATATGCCTTGGACAATCTTAATACACACACATACGCACACATACTCACGCACACACACATACGCACACACACACACACACACACACACACACTGGAAACAAACTCTAGAAAGAAGAAAATAAATCCATGAAAAATACTATAAAACGAAATTCAATAGAATTCTTTCTTTTATATATATGAAATCTGGGCAGCTCACTTAGTGTAATGGTTAGCACGCTAGGTTTTGTTAGACCATTGTTTGAATTCGATTCTCATTGGGCGCCCATACTTCTAACCTTGTGCCACAGCTAACCTTGGTAAATAAGTATATATATATATATATATATATTATATATATATATATATATATATATATGCAATATAGAATGAATAGAGAATGAATGAGAAAAAATATTGGCATATAAAGTTGCTCAATGCTAAAATAGCAGAGCAGTTTTACAATCAAATATTAGATATTATGGATTTAATATCTCGTTACAATTAGTTTCATGCTTACTGCAATCATCAGACGAGACTGTCAAAATTTTAAGATTTTGATATTTAAAAAAACAGTGGTTTGTTTAGCGTTTATAAAAACGTGAAGCGTATTCATGCGATGGAATGATATTCCGCTAATGTTATATATATACACGAAATTATGAAATGTGATCAATAAATATTGTGACTACCTTTATTTATTTCTTATTTAAAGTAGTTAAAATAAGAGGCTGGTTTGGCTCAGTGGGTTAAGCACCTGCCTAGGAATCACAAGGTTCGATACCTGTCCCCGCCAACTTAGCGTATAAGTAGCACAGATTGGGTAAGCTTATCTATGCGGTAATTTAGGTAGCTAATGGTAGGTGTGGCACTTTACATCAACATAAACAATCTCCCTGTTCTAGTGCTAGCGAAAGGGGGATAGATTCCCTCGCCGTTCGGCTGATACCGACAATAGGTCAAATTTACTTTTACTTTATTTAAAATTTAAATGAAAACCTTATTGGTGGGGCTTAGAATATCATGTCTGCGTCCCCTACGCATAAAAAATGGGGTGTCCTCGGTATGATACTGAACTGCGTATGATGGTGAGGCCCTGGTTTTGGATCTCTGGGGAGTGTGGAGTACTCCTTCATTGCGATTACTCCCAGGTCCACTCAGACCCGAAGTGGTAATACCGGTTAGTGTCCCATCTATGGGATAAGATGAAATAATGAATTTTTAAAAATGTATTTTTAAAAAGAATTGAGTTTGAAAAAAATTGAATACCATCAAAAATGAATAAAACAAAAATAAAATAAATCAATACGGATTGACATGCCGGAAAATCAAACAAAACAAAACAAAACTAAATAATATATACCTATGTATAATATTTTAGTAACTGATTGATCCTATTTAGAGTTAGAATTAGAGTTAGAATGCATTTGGTTTATATATATATTATAATATATATATATATAAATATATATATATATATAGAGAGAGAGAGAGAGAGAGAGAGAGAGAGAGAGAAATACGGTGAGGAAATTAATCCGACAATATGAGAAGAAAATATTTTCAAAAATATAACAAACACAGGATGTTACGATCAGGGAAACAATTTTATGTGTCAATACTCAAGTATTTCGGTATTAAACCATCTTCAGGACACTGTTAAGGAATGTTTTTGTGAGGGACAAAATGAAAGATGTTAAGTGTATAGTGATTGTGTGAATATGATGTTATTAACCGTTAAATTTAACGGTTAATAACATCATATTCACACAATCACAAAACATTCCTTAACAGTGTCCTGAAGATGGTTTAATACCGAAATACCTAAGTATTGACACATAAAATTGTTTTCCTGGTCGTAACATCCTGTGTTTGTTATATTTTTTTTTAATATTTTCTTCTCATATATATATATATATATATATATATATATATATATATTATATATATTAATTATTATTATTATTATTATTATTTATGCTATTATTTATTGAAACTTGTTAGGTTCACACTATGGGTCGAAGAGATTTGTTTAAAATTAATTCGTATGTTCGTATGAGTACCTTTGTGTATCTATAAGTAGATGAAGAAACTACAAAACAGCAAAATGTAAATATGAATTAGTCGATGTATTGTGTCCATTGATTACTTACATTTTTTCTTTGAATTCACCTGCACACAGCGAATTCCTAACCTCTAAAGGCAAAAATTAACAGCTTATGGGTTTGGACCGGACAACGGAGTGGCCTTCATTCCATGGCCTTAATATAAAAACATCGATTTATTATAATGATTTTAAAGCTGGCGTGCTCACACCGTTACCAACATAATTGTCGAAAATATATTGAGTATAATTTCGCCTAGTTAGGAGTGTTATGTTGAGAAATCGTTTGAATAGGACATTGTGATAGTGCATTATATATATCGAGAGAATTGGTGTACGTGGGTCGTTTTTATGTCTGGGTTTTAGACACGGTCGTCTATCGATGGTACTCGTAATGTATCTGATTCTTAAAGCAAATGCTGACTTGAGGCACACCACTATACGGGCTAGTGTGCTACTAGAACGAAGCTGTTGTCGAACTAGAATAAGGATAAAATATATAAATAAGATAAATAACAAATTAAATTATCATAGATTATTAATAATATAAGATATATTTAAACTAATTACATAATTCCTTCTCGTTCAATTAATAAATTAATATTATAATATACTCAAGAATATAAAAAATTAAAATGACAATAAAACAAACATATGGAAAATAAGAGGTTTATTAGTATTAATTTTAAATATAACATAATAATAATAGTTAAGCCATGTTATATGTTTAATTGGTATTAACATCCAAAGAACCGACGATCTATGTTTATAGCACTCTGGTCTAGGAAATAACAATTACAATGATCAGTCAGACTTGTAAGTGTAAGTTGATTTTGCTTATTTACATTTATCCTTCTCGGGGCTAATTTTTGCATGCATTCTCTCATTAAACTCATTTTTCTATTCTTAAGACGCAACTCAGAATTTAAGAATAGGAATCTCTGTACTGTGGTATAGCTTTTGTGATTGGTAGTGCAATATGATGAATTTATTAAACGGTTGACATGGATGGTCATAGTAACGGTTTTAAGGTAACGATCATATATGCAATATACAACACATCACTCTCCCTATACATCATAATGTATATATACATTTGATGCTCGAGAATCTGTAACCATCCCATCACTCAATTCATCATATATCGCGTCTTTTGATAACCGTAAGACTGTACACGGACACTATTGAGATGGGTTTAATAGTTCACGTCAGCACAAACCTATCCTTCTTATGACACAGTGTGATGAAGTAGATGACAAAAGGACTTTGGAGTCATTTCAATTATAGTGTCCTGATCAGTAAATCCTGTGTTTGTTATATTTTTGATATTTTCTTCTCAAATAATGTCGCGATTAAATTTCCTCACCGTATTTTCTCTCCTCTCTTCTTCCCCCCCTCTCTCTTCTCTCTCTCTTCTATATAATATATATATATATATAATAGGGTTAGGGAGAAAATACATATATGAGTCTAGGGCTTGATCGCGAACCAAGACGATTGATCGGAACTCAGAGTTATATCCGTACCTGTGAAAATCACGAATGGTATTCACTGCTGAAAAGAACGTCCATGATGATTGTCGATAGCTTCTAATTTGAAATGAGTATGCAATTTTATGGATAATTACAGCAATAATTTCCTCTAGTACATTGGTAGTAAAATTATCAGAATTTAGGAATGATTAACTAACATATGTACATCTAAAGATCACTATGCAGACCCCGAAGTGTAGATTATGTCAATGAAAAATTGAAATTGTGATGTGCCTAGTGAATCTCTAAACTGTTTAAATGGATATTTATGATAAAATTTGGCTCTGAAGAAATACGTCGCTATAACATGCCGTTTTATGCTTTGGTTTAGAGATGCTCGCAACATTGCTATCACATACAACGTACAGATTCAACAGCACACACACTCAAGCACATACACATCATTATATAAGATTTTTGTTATTATATATATATTTAGTTATTATATATATATATATTTTGATATTATCATATGTATAATATGGATGAAATATGGTGAGTAATAGTGTTCTTCATACTCACTTGGTACGAATGCATTTCACTCTGAGTTAAGAGACTAGATCGCATACGGCAAGTTAAGCTGTCAGTAACAGTCGTCGTTGAATACCATGTCAACGCTCTTATCTTTAATCTTATATATATATATATACATTTATATATACTGAGTAAGTTATATTTACATATACTTGTTGATTTATATACGTAATATATTATATTCCACATATATTATTTCAGAATATGTGTATAAATATTTCAAATACACTATATACATTATAGCATATATAACTATTTTCATATTATCCGCATATAATATAACATTACAACATTAATTTATACTTTTTTAAAATGTCATATCATATACAATATATATACTATGCATATAATATTTATTTCATATAAAATTATATATATGCATAATATATACCAATTACAATTATAATATATAATACATATAGTGTAATATTCATACATTATATTAATACACTACTAAAATTATAATAGAATCATATTACATATAGTAGGTACATAATACTATATAACTTACATATATATAAACCATATACGGTATATTATATATCTAACCACTCATATATATTATATATATCGGTGTCTTACGTAATAGATATAGGACGTCATGGATAGTAGTAATACTATACAATAATTAGTATAGGTAGTTACAATTAAAATCTCAACTCCTTAACGTGGTCTCATTATTCAGACAGATTTCTCTATACTACTCGCAAAATATGTGATATATATGTATAGTATTAGTGATCTGTGCTGTGATAGTAGATATGTACACAGAGGTTAAGATAAGATCTCCGAGAATAAAGCGAGGTCACGAGTCGGCTAGTTCGGTTTACTAGATCAGTTTTCTCGCATCAGAGCAGTCCACCATTGATATTATATGGTCACGTGGGGACGTGCGAGACATGTACTCAGTGTATCTTAAGCAGAGCTGAACGATCCTTGATATGCGCTCATACGCTCGTATGTTTAGCTTTCTATATAATCTTCATATACTTAAATAGTAATTATGCTCAGTCCTATTGATCATGAGAAGCATGTCTTGTGATTATTGTATTCTACTGAAGGTGGGGAATAATCAGACTCTCGATTCTTGCATATGGCTCATGACTGATTGTTTCGACGCCGAGATTTCGACGTGTAAGTTGTCACAGTATATGATTGATGTATATTAATAGTCAGACCATAACCTAGTACCTCAATTATAGCTACTCACTATATTTACTCGCATTAGATAAAGCTTACCTGCGAATCCGTGAGATTGAGTCATATTACTTATACTAAAGTCACGATACTTGTAAAGTATTTTTGCTTTGCGATCTCCTCAATGTTGATCAGTCAAGTATACATCTAGAACCGGAATGCCTGGATCGATAAAATTAATCAACACAGACAGAAGCTTGTATAGCGGGAACTTATAAATTCGAACCTAGCTACTGTAAGATCAGGACAAATAATCAGAATAGGCTAAGTCAGTGTAGATATTCAAACAATTTAACTTTTAATATAATTTGAAGAGATCAATTATTAAGGGTAGTCTATGAATAATATTTTTATTCTCGATGACATATTTATTAAATGTGGGGTGGTATATTCTATTTTTCAATATCGTTATGTCTGTACGCACATATCATATTTTCGCTAATCGCATGCAATACTGTCTTCTATCTGCTTATCACATTTCTTTCATAAAATACACTCATCACACGATCCAGAGGTTTTGCTTTATATGAAGTTACCTCTCTGTTCAGATACTTATACCTATATATTTATGGACAGGGTCAGGTTCTTAATTGAGTTGACGTCTCATTCATACTCGTTGAGTTGGCTAGAGGATTAATATAGGATAATAGAATATTGACTTACACTTTATTAATACTTCTAACACCATAAGTGTGCTTATGTATCTTATCTCTTTCCGTCGGAGTTAGTGAACTACTTGTAGCTACTTCTTCTCTATTGTTCAACAAGCCTGAGTTTTCAAACCTCGCAGGAAATTCATATCATGCTTAGCTATTTTGTCTGAGTTTTTGGTTGTTTCATCTTTCAGCACTATTATATTTCTTCTTCTATTACCTTTCTACTTCATTACTTTTCGATCCTCTATCTGGTCTTCGCGAACCCCGTCTTGTCTCTTTCGCTCGTGCCGCATACCTATATGTCGACATTCACCTTCTAAGTTCTGGATTTACTAATATTAGGCCGGGTGTCATTGTTACATAATTATTAAAACTTAAACAGGCGCTCGAGATCTATGACTCACAGATTATTCATATATATATAATTATAGTAAGAAATTCACTATTAGTAAATTTTACAGTTTTTATTATGATATTTTATTCTCATAAATGGATTTTATATTTTTCATTCTTTCTAGAGTTTTTGTTAATACTGAGCAGTGCTGTGTGTGGTGGTCGTGATTGGTGTTGACATACGCTATCGTAGGCACAGCACATATGATTAGTGTGGTGATGACGTGAGTAAATGATGTGCGTATGATGTGTAGATATTTATAGTATATGAGATACTACTGAAGAGAGCTATAATATATTATATACCGATGGAAAAAATATAATAGTATGATTATACGTTATATAAAATAAAAAATATAATTGAAATTAATCATAAGTTGTTATCATAAAAGTTATAATTCTATAAATAATATGAGAGGTATACATATTAAAGATGAGTAGGTACACAAGGTATAGTCTATGTTATGGATGGCACTGAAAGAGGCATAATAAGATTAAGTACTACTTAATTTTAGTATCTAATTTGGTGGTTAATGATACTATTTGTTTTTCTTCTGACTCTTGGATTGTCCTGATGATGATCAAAATTAGGTGGAAATAATGCAAAGTTAGAAGAAACGCCTAAATGACAGGGAAAAGAAATGCTTTTGCATCAAAATCACCACTACGATAGCAAGTATTTTCTTTGGCTTTTTATTCTTTTTGCGGCTTTTTCTATTGCTTTTTATTATATTTTCGCAACTTTACAATGACTTTTTCACTTCAATTGATATTTAACCGCAAATTATTACAAACGTTAACTGCTACATGTATGGTCGAGAAAGTGATTGGTGTAACGGTTTATCCACAACAGAAAAACAGAACGGTGAAGGCCGAAATTCGAATTGCCGCTGAAAATCGCTTTGATGAGACGCATGCACGGTTTTTCGATATTTCATACGTGGGACAGTTCCGGGTGGACTGTCACAGATGCTATCATTACCATTATATATTAAATATACTGGGATTATAATATCATATTATACGGGTTTTTTTTAAGTGAGCTATAATTTATTACTCAAAGGCCGAAAGAGATTCTTGGTCCTACGGATATTTAAAAACATACATAGATATTATGGCTTATAGGGTATTATAATTAGTAATTGCTCTAGAGTCTAAACAAAGTATTAGTGTGCAAATTAATATTCACGTAGTTGGATATTTTGAATTTATGGCTATTTTCCTTGACTAAATACGCAGTAGTAGTGTCACTACATCAGAAAATGTTGTAATAGATTGGATAACCTCGATCTGAAAATTAATTTTTGGTGATCTATCTGGAGATAAACATAGGCTCGTATGGCAGAAAAGAGTTGTTAGTTATGAAGCAAGATTATCTAGAATTCGGCTGTTTAATTGCCTTCACACACTCGGGTAATAGATATAGTGTAATTAGAATGTCAATAATTATGGGCTCCGATAACTGAGGTATTAGTTTAGTTTTGGTATCGTCAGTGGATACTTATGCCTTATCCTAAAACACATGCTAGACTGCAGATGATTATAAGATGATCGTCGGGGCGCTGCCTAATATGCTTCGGCTGAATCGCCCTGAGTTACACAATAAATGAGGCGTCCGAGAGTACTCTATACACGTCTATGAAATATGATACTCTGTGCACAGAGACTTATGAGCTGCGATGGAGCATAGATTACTGTTCTTCTAGACTGTCTGATAGGTTGGAGTGCTTAGCTCATTCTCATCTTAATCCTCGATAGAAATCAGGAAGTCACCATTACCTGTCTTTATCACTTGTTGATAAACAGAAAGAGAAAGCCGGTGAATAAAGATGAGACTAGCTCGTACATCACAAACATTATATGAGAAACAGAATAGAAAGAAGAGTGGAGAGCTAGGGAAGTGATAATGAGAGGGAGGGTGTGAGCAGTATGGAAGGATAACGCTAATTTGTCTCAATCGAACATAATAAAAAGACGAAAAGAAGGAAAAAACGAAAAAGAGTGAAAGAGACTTATATCAAGATTATTATACTTAATAATTGAACTATTACAATAGCTCTCAAGTAAACATATCTAACGTTGTAAAAAATTAAAATCATAGTGTGATATGTCCATAGGTCCTGCTAGTATATATATATATATATATATATATTATATATATATATATATATATGTGTGTGTGTGTGTGTGTGTGTGTGTGTGTGTGTGTGTGTGTTTGCGTTTTCTAGCTTACTAATACATTCTATATGCTCTATTAATAATACCGAGAACTTTTTACTTATAATAAAACCAAACTATATATATATATATATATATATATATATATATATATATATATATATATATATATATATATAGTAAAACTACAGACACGTGTTTCGAGGTATCACCTTTCATCAGTGCAGTTATACCATTTTAGCAGCTACCTCTGGCCGGGTACGAATCTAACACAAACCCTTGATAAAGTTGGACGTACACTCCTCGAAATATTGGTAATGAAATGGGATTTAAAACACAATATCTAACATCTAATCTAATAATTTTTTTCGTTCATTTCTTTCATGCTTCTAAACAATCTAAAACTTGTTTTACCATAAATATATTATATATATGTATATATATATGTGTGTGTGTATGTGTGTGTGTGTGCGTGTGCTGAAAGGTAGACAAACACGGGATGTTGCACTGTATGGATGTTTATCGTAGGTAGTGATGTCGACGTTATAACGTTTCGGTCTGTTAGACCTTCTTCAGGACTGTGGATTAAGTTCCTGTGTTAAAGGATGTCGTTCTCATTCTGGCGAGTCAGGAGGTCGTAAAAGGGGAGGGGAGGGTCAGTTGCTGATGCCAGTAGGAATGTTTATGTTGGTAGTGGGAGGTTTTTTTTGGGGGGGACGATGTAGCTAGTAAGGTTATGTTATTGATACCACAGGAATGTTTAGGTAATGGGGGTTGATGTTTTTCTCACCTTCCGACAAGGGCGGTGGGTTGTTATGGATACAACCGCCTATAACCCAAGAATCATGGACCTACCCCACGACAATTACACATATGAAATAATCTCCCCACATACCAACACAGAAAAACATACCCCCACTCAAAAACAAACTCCCACTACCAACCTAGACATTCCTAGTGGCATCAGCAACTGATCCCCCTTATCAATATCTAAATATTGGTTGATGAAACTCTTTTTCCATATATTTGTTTTATTATCTTTTATTCTTTACTAGCAGCGGCTACCCGGCGTCGCCTGTTTCGAGGGAGATTTTTTAAAGTTAGTCCCGCAGATCCATTATTACTGAATTGAATCCTCATGGAATGCCCCATTTAAATCCCTATGAAAAAAAAATGACCTTGCATTGATCCAGCTACTCTGAAAAGAAATGTTAATGTCTACTATCTAAAATATCAAATGTAAAAAAATCCATGCTGTTATCATTTGAATTTTATTTTTTTAATTATCTTCATGAATATAAATCAAATCTCTATTATTTTTGCTCAAAAACCAAGCCCTGGTGATATTTAATGTGTATATATATTTACTTTGTCGTTAATTGTTTTATTTTCGAAGTTTCCTCTGAACATACATATACACACAATTGTCCTTTATGTATATATAGATATATTCTTGTATTTGAATTATTTATTTTATTATTATTATTTCGTATTTTTTCTTTAAGTACCCATAAAGAATGAATAAAACAAAAACTTCTTCGGCATTTAATAACTCAATGGGTTGACATACCTGAAAATCCAACCAACCAACCAACCAATCGTGACATTATACTATGCAACGGGCTGCACGTCTATAAATAAATATTGTGAACGAATCTCTATTTACCAACACAGAAATGAGTAATAAACAAAACTTTGATTTTCTATTTGTTGAAACTTCTCCATTAATATGGTGTGAACATATACCGACATATTTTTCAATATCCTCCCATAACCTGAACTCTCCCTTTGAGATTCATTTTCAATTAAAGAAACAAGTGGTCTTGAGCTAGGTCTAGAGAATATGGAGGCTGATGCATTTGCACTTTCCCGTGTTTCAGCAAAATAATTTGTCATCACTTTATGCTATAAGTTGCTCAACTGTACTCATGTTTTCATATATATATATATATATATATATATCTTATTATAATGGAGATTGTATGTTTTTCTGTCTGTAACCGAAACGATATTACTACTCAAGTCACAATTTCCTTAGTTATTTACGGCACATTCTCCATGATTCTATTTCTATTTAAACCTCAATTAATAATAAAACTGTTTGACATTATTAATACTGCTGGCCTTACCTAAATACTAATAAGATGCAATTGTATTTATATATACAACAAAATACCAGTTTTCAGAGTAAACGTAAAGCTAATTTGCATATTGATATTTAAAAAACTGATTTTAATAAAAATGTGCTTGGTATTATTGATTTCTAATTGTTTGGTTTTATCTTAATGAATATGAGTAAAAATCTCTTCAATAAATCCTAAAAGAAATTCATTAACAAGAAGAAATAACAGTAATTTTATTCTTTACTTCCTGTTTTAACTAAATAGTTAAATTAGGAAAATTTAGCATTGAAAAACGGAAGTGATGAAAGAGTAAGTTTCAGTTGTTCTATTTTACGATTATACCCCTCTGTTTCGAATCTTTTTATTTGAATTCTTAATTAGTTTCATTAGCCTTTCTGATTTAATCTAATATTTTATTACATTTAAACTTAAATACTTGCACCCGGAGGGTGCATATATTTGCTAGTATATATATATATATATATATATATATACCCACCTCCCAAAGATGATGAGAAAAACTGAAACGAATCCTTTCAGGAAATCTTAAGAAATTGTATATAGATCCTCATGAATTATCTGTTTACCATAACTTCTGCGGTCGGATGATACTCAAAGGGATACACTGATACCTATTGGTAGATATAGATCTATAACCACAAAATGACCGATTTTTAAGCCCTTTCTGTTTACCGTATATATATATATATATATATATATATATATATATATATAATTCACAGCTTTCCTATGTCTTCTTAGATATTCTTGATTCTCATAGCATAAGTTTTATAAATATACATATACACATATATATATATATATATATATATATATATATATATATATATATATGTATGTATGTATGTATGTATATATATGATTCACTACTTTCTTATGTCTTATTCTCATAGTACTAGTTTTATCATCACCTTCATCTTTTTCTTTTGCCGTTTCTTTATTGGCTTCTTCTTCATTATTATTATTATTATTAGTAGTAGTAGTAGTAGTAGTAGTAGTAGTAGTAGTAGTATCATTATTATTATTATTATTAAAGTTCTCTCTTCTTGTTGTTGGAGCTTCTCCCACGCCCACTTCTTTTTACGCTGACTAATCTTTTCCGAAAATATTAAACCTGAATCAGATTGAGATAAGAAGCGAAGCGAGGAAAACTGATTAATACTCTTTGGAGATGTCGAAATTGAAAGTTTGGTGAAAAATGAAAAATAAAAAATAAAAAATAGGGGTAAATAGGGGCTTTTTGAGAAGAAGAAGAAAAAAAAAGGCCGACCAAAAGAACTTAAGTCACAGAGGAAGAAAGAGAAGAAAGTAAAAGAGGTCAAACGATTTTTTTTAAATATATACATACATACATATATACATACACATATATATGCGTGTGTGTATGTGTGTGTGTGTGTGTGTGGAATTTACTAAAGTTGGATTTTATTTTTTAATTTACCCCCCCCCCCCCTGTATTCTTTTATATCTGATTGTAATGTCGTTTAGTTCAAGAATTTCGAAAATCACAGTCTCAACACCCATAACATTCCACACAAAACGAAGAATCGGGTTGTTCAACATGAAGTTTCCGATTTATTTAAACTAAATATATCATTTCATTTATCATTATATATTATTATAATGGAGATTGTGTGTCTGTTTATAACAGAAACTACGTCAAAATTAATTTAGTTATTTACGTTATATCCGCAACGTTTATTAAATAATCAATATTTAATCTTAATTGCCATATTATTTATTAACAATGTCTCTATTTAAAGTTCAGCTACGTTAGATTTAACTCAAAACAGCCCATGTTATGAATGCATTTAAAATGCTGCAATGTGTGTTATATATCACTAAAAATAAAGGTTTACATAGTATATGGTGTTGATACTGATTCTAAGAAAATTGGTTTCATGAATAATTAATTGCTCTTATTAATTTCTTATGTTATTGTTTTATTCTGAAATGTATTAAAAACAATCGTATATAATTTCATATAGATTTTATATAAAAGTTAATTAAAATGAAATAAGAATAAGTGTAGTATTTTATGTGTTATTTAGTTTCGTTTGTCTTTGTAAGTTAATATGATATTTTATTACTTGCGTATATTATATAAACACTGCATTGTTTGGAGTTGATTTATAGCAATCCAATGTTTAATTTTACATAGAAATTAATTAAAATAGAATAAAAAATATCTTTAATCTTTTATATGCGTTATATCTAGTTTCATTAATCGAATTCAAAATGATAATTTATTATATTCAAGCTTAAATACTTGCGCCCGTGGGTGCAAATTTTTACTAGTTCATAAAAAAATATTTTCCTTCGTTCTTTATGCATTTTTGACACTCGAAGAGCATGTATTCAGCCCATCTCTTAAATATGTTTTTATTTATAAACCGATAAACAATGAAGGTGAATTTAGTTTTATTTTGGATGCAGACCTTCGCCCCAACAGCAAATTTGTTGAGATGCTTTTGAAATCATCTCCACTAGGGTTCATATGGCCCCAGGGACAATCAGTCGAAGATAATGCGACGGCAGCATCTGTTTACCAAGCCTTCTGGCCCTGTGTCCAGTGGCTTTGGTCATAGGACTGGTAAGATATGTAATAGCGTGATTCCAGGGGACCATTCTCCTAGGCAGCACTTGCCCCATTGTCTAGAAGGGACAGGGCTGGGTTTATTGCCCAGTGCGTGAGGCACCACAAAAGAGGAATACCAAGTGGATTCACAGAATGTTTTTAAATACTGGCCATGCATGAGCTTCGGTGTGAGCGTGGTTCCCTACGTTAATGATCCTTGTGTTCGACTAACACGGTGGGATGTCAGTAAACAACTGCGACCCGGGGATCATATAACGTCAGTCAAGCATTAATTATTCAATTATAATGATACAATAGGATTGTAAAATATCGAATGGCTATGGGGGTGGGGACCCATGGTAATAAGAATGTAATCAAAGGGATCCATAGGTAAAAAAAAAAGGTTGAGAACCACTGATCTGTATAAACGAGTTTCAGGCAACTCAATAGAATGTTATAAAATCTTCTTCCTTAACTGTTTTAACTTTGTTAACTGTGTCCAGTGGCTTCGGTCATATGACCGGTAAGATATGTAATAGCATGATCCCAGGAGGCCATCCTCCTAGGCAGCACTTGCTCCATCGTCTAGAAGGGGCAGGTCTGGGTTTATTGCCCAGTGCGTGAGGCGCCTCAAAAGAGGAATACCAACTGGATTCACAGAATTTTCCCCACGGAGCTACCAAATTTTCTTGGTATTTTTACCTGTTATAATGAGATTTTCAAAGTTCGCTATCTACTCACCTCTACTTAAATTAAATTCTATTGTTTTTGTAATATGAGTCATTCTGCTTAATCAGGATGAACTAACCATCAACAGTTTACGGTGGGATCGCAATGGTGAGAGAGTCGCTGTGAGCGGTTTAAAAGAGACAAAGAGTTAACGTCGTATTGGGAAGCTAAGCATAGATATTAACACATTTTCTGTATATCCTAATGTCGATTTTTGCTTAAGATTTGAAAGCATTGTTGCATTTTGGGGTCTTGAGGAAAGTTGTCGGAGCCAAAGACGGGATCAAAACCCACCCTGTCGGCATTCGCACGAGCAGGATGTGGCACATGGTCAATTTTGAAGCAGAGTTTACCTGGTTTGAATTAAGAGTTACCGTACCAAGGTTGAATAACCTAGTCCGCCCTAAAGTTTTCTCATAGATAGAGTAAGAATAGTTAGATTCATACTTTTCCCAAGGATATTAGTGCCATATGAATTGCAACTAGCCTCGTCTAGGTTTTGAACTCGTGTTGTATCTATTTCCTTTTGACAGCAACCATTACACCACGAGTAATAACAATATAGGTGTACTCCACACACTCCAGATCTCCAGAATTGGAATTTCTATATTAGATACAGTTTAAAGTCATATCCAGGAGAATAAGACACCCAACCACCGCCGTCTAGCACATATAATATAAAAACGATTGGGGTTGGCCATAAGAGCAATACGCACAAACTTTCCGATCAAATACAAATAAATTGCATACAGTTGTTTAGTTTCAAGTATTCCTATCTAATACTAAAACTATAAACAAACTGAGACCTGTATACCATAACTAAGCAAAACTTTGTAGATAACACGAAAAAGAAAGGAAAAAGTTAAGCAGTGATGAGCCTGTTCAATACTTAAATGTGTGACTTCTTAAGCAACAACAGGTACTGTAAGCAACCTGAGGCCTGTTTGCTATATCTAAGCAAAGCTTAGTAAATAACAACACTTAATTTTAGTAACGACTAGAAGCAGCTATCCCGCGTTACCTGGGTAGAGGGGGCATAACAAAAAGTTAGTCTCACAGATCCATTGATTATTTTGGTCTTACATAATTGATTTATATCTTAATCACGAATGCGACAAATGACTTTCCATTTTCTTACAATCCAAATCCTAATTTATAAATATCTTCCCAGATATAAATAAAATCTTCATTATCTTTGCACAAAAAGCAAGCTCTGGTGACAGTGAATGTGCATATATGTACACATTGTCGTAAACGGTTTTATTGTTGTAATTTCTTCCGGATATAATACATACATACATACATACATACATACACATAACTGCCCTTTATATATGTATAGATTAGTCTCATCAGTATCATCAAGAGTTTACTGTATAGTGTGATCTTATTATTGTACAAAATAACTACCAGAGAATGGTTGATAACTAATTTGGAACAACCATGCCCTGAAATATTTATTCTGTATGTAATTGAATTGATGTTTATAATTTTGCAAACGCTTTATTGTCCCCTCATTTTAGGAACTTCGAGAAAGAGTGTTGCGAGGAAAATATAGATTACCATTTTATATGTCAACTGACTGTGAAAACTTACTAAAGAAATTTCTGGTTTTAAATCCTGCAAAAAGAGCAAGTTTAGAGGTATGACTTTTTACAATGTAATTTGTATTTAATCATATTTGAGTATATTTAGTTGTTGAAAGTTATAAAAATTATTTGACATTCATAATTATAAATATCAAAAATAAAAAATGTTTTAAGCAATTTAATAAGACTAAATAAAACGTGTATAGGATTTTTATAAATGCATTCAGCTTGATTGACTATATCCATAGATCTATTTAAAACTGTTTCTTGTTTTCTTTTAGTGTTGATATCTTTTACAATAATTAGTTTAAGTTTCCATATGGAATTTATATAAAAATGTAATTTGATAGAAAGTTTGATCATCAAATATTACTTTTTTGTGTTAAAGTTTTCATTTCTTTTTAACAAATGTGATGTAATATCATCCTGATTTCATATAAGATTCCATATTATATTATATTATCCGTATTGGTGTGACCATTTAGAAACAACAAGTAAAACAATCTGAGTTATGTGTATCAAACTAAGCACAGTTTATTAAATTATATAATACATTGAATGTACTAGCAAGAATATGCGCCCTCCGTCGGGCGTAAGTATTTAAGTTTTAATGTAAAAAAACATATTAAATTTGAAAGACCAAAGTAATTAGATAAGAACGTATATAAAAAGACTGCGCTTATTTTAATATTATTTTAATTGGTTTCTATATAAAATCATTCATATGATTGATTTTATTATGTTGGAGAAAAAACAATAATATTAGAGATCAATAAAACCAAGTAATTATTAATTAAAATTGGTTTTCTTAAAACCAGTATGCAAGTATACCACACCAATTATGTGAACCATTTTCTTAGTGATATATAAGACACATTGCAGAATTTTAAACGCACTAATAATATAGGCGATTTTGAGGCAAATCTAACTCAGATTTTCATAGAGACATCGTTAAGAGACAAGATTTATTCTATTCTATGTATTAAGGATTTTGACTATGATTATAAATGAAATACTATAAATTAAATACTCGTTGATAAACTTACGCACTTACTATGGGTGACATAAGCAGCGGCGTAGTTTCGGTTACAGACAGATAGACACCGAATCTCCATTATAATAAGATACGAATATTTTTCATACGTAAAAATGCCGGAAACTTTTACATCAATCAAATAAGGTACGAAAGAAACATTTTCCCCCAATTTTATAATAATATCTAACAATTACGCACAATCAGCACACTATCTACCGCCAGTATTTTTTTAAGACTACCAACAGAGAACGGTTCTAAAACGTAGTGTTGCAGCTAATATTACGGTACTTATATTACAGCAAAATCCCCCCTTTCTCTTCTTCTCTTCTCTTTCTCTCTCTCTCTCTCTCTCTCTCTCTCTCTCTCTCTCTCTCTCTCTCTCTCTCTCTCTTCTTTATAATCGTACTTGTGGCTTATCTTATCGCGAAAAACGCGGGGTGAAGGGAATTGGGAGGGTGGGGGACATCGCGGGAAAATAGAGAAAACGGTGCTAATAAGGAGATATATTTACTAATCCTATCCTGGTCTGTTACAATGCCAGGTGAGGGTAATAGAGACCTGGAAGATCGTGTAGCGACAATATTCTAAGGGATGATGGTCTGCTTGCTCTGAATATCAGCATGTGAAATCCTGTTTTTTTTTTGGGGGGGGGTTAGTACGTGAGCTCGAACTCCGATCACGAATCGGAGTAGAGTATTAATACACAATAATCCCAGACACTCGTTTTCCAAGCTGTACCCGTGACAGTGCTATTGTATGGCTGCACTACTATAACGAAAAACTTAGCGAAAAATCTAGATGTGAACTGTTGCGTGCTGTCTTGAACAACTCATCAAAGCAGCACCCAACAAAATACCAGCTGAAAGACCACTTGCCTCCTATCACACAAACCATCCGGGTAAGATGGGCAATACATTCTGGTCACAGCTGGAGAAGTAAGGACGAGCTCATATGTGACATGATTCTGTGGGAAACTGAACACAGATACGCCAGTGTGGGTCGGTAAGCAAGAATCTACATCGATAAAATCTGCGTGAATCCTGGTTGCTGTACGGACAACCTTCAAGGAGTGATGGCCTATAAGGACGGTTGGCGAGGAATAGTCATGGAGATCCGTGCTGTCGGCACGACTTGATGATGATGATGATGATGATGATGATCTCAAAAAGTAGGGAGATAAAACAGTTTACTGGGCACGCCTAGTAATTTAAAACTCGTCTTCGAGGCGAGCTTAAAACTTATTTTGGGGGGGGGTGTTTAGCGCAACGGTTATCGCTGTAAGAAATTAAAATTGACAATCCGAGTTCAAATCATGGACGAGGCTGTTTGTGTTTCACTTCGGGCTAATGCCCTTGGGAAAGACACGAATCCAACTGTTCTCTCCCCCACCCAGCTATGCGTAAATAGTAGTGCTGACTGAGTTCTTTAGCCTTTGTAAGGCAACCAGTCTAGGAGAAGGAAAGCTCTGAACTCAAACTAGCTTTACACCGCTTAAAAACTGACATTGTTAACAATCTTACCCGTGGTAGAATGGTTGGTTAAATACATAAGTTGTACACAGTTGGATGGTTTCAAGTATTTCTATAATAATTATCATCATCATCATCATGTTGCTGTAGTAACACAGATATCCATGACAATTTCCCGCCAACCATCCTAACCATTCATTGCTCTCGGGAGATCCTCTATGCAGCATCCAGTATCCGCGCAGAGCTGATACATGTAAGTCTTTGCTGGACAGCTCACTTTCTATTGGAGAACGTCACTTATGAATTAGTACTTGCTTCTCCAACAGTGTCCAGCATGTGTTGCTCGTCTCTCTCGGATGTTCTGCGTGATTGGTGGCAAGTTGCCATACAGTGGCATTCTTGTAGGTTCTTGTTTCCACGATGTCTTTTTTAAATATTGCGCTCATCATTCTTGGGCAGCTCCCATTTAGCTTATTCTCCAGCCGCTTCGTTAGGATCCAAATGGTGCAGCCATACAGTAACACTGATACTACTACCGCTTGGAAGATCTCTCTGATTTTTATCTAATACTAATACTTTATACACAATGGTTTCAGGTGACTAGTTCTATTTAATAATAATCAGTTGTTTTCACACCGATATATAATATCAATTATTCAAATAATTAATTCTAATAATTATAATTAAAATAATTTGAACACAATTGCGTGGATTCAAGAATTCCTAACAAATCTTTTTAATCTATACACAATTATATGGTTTCAGTTAATTACTTCCATCTAATAATAATCATTTGTTTGCACACAGTTTCATGGTTACAAGTAACTAATAATAATAATAATAATAATAATAATAATAATAATAATAATAATAATAATAATAGCTGCACAAAATAATGCTATAAGGTCAAACTATAAAAGCAAAACTTGATAAGACTCAACAAAATAGTAAATGTAGACTATGCAGTGACAGAGATGAGACTGTAAACCATGTACTAAGCGAATGTAGCAAACTAGCACAACGAGAATACAAAACTAGGCACGACTGGGTTGGGAAGGTGATCCACTGGGAATTATGCATAAACCAGATTCTGTTCTTGAGAATGAAACGCATAAAATTCTCTGGGACTTTAAGATTAAAACGGATCACCTTATCCCAGCCAGGAGACCAGACCTAGTGTTGATTAACAAAAAAGAAAGAACTTGTCAACTGGTGGATTTTGCAGTTCCAGGAGATCACAGGAAGAAGATGAAGGAAAACGAAAACATGGACAAATACATGGACCTTGCCAGAGAACTGAAAAAGCTATGGAATATGAAAGTCAAAGAGATACCAATTGTAGTTTGTGCCCTTGGAACGGTCCCAAAAAGACTGGAAGATCTGGAAATCAGAGGAAGTATTGAAACCATCCAGAATACTACACTGCTGTAATCTGCCAGAATACTCAGAAGAAACCAGAAGACCTGAAGAGACTCCAATGAAATACCATCAGCTAACGCTGGTGTGAAGAACTCTATAATAATAATCATCTTAGGAAAACAATTCTGTCTCCAACTAACTATTCTTAATACAATCAATTTACAGTAGTGAGTGTACTCGTAGCGTAGTCACTAACATGCTGAACTGTGACATTATAGTAAGCGAGTTCGAACTTCAGTCGGACTAATACCCTTGGGAAAGATATGAAATCCATTTTCCCCACGGCTATTATCATCACTGTTTTTCTACAAGGATGAATTTGGCATTAAATAACCCATCAAGGTTGATATGCCATTAGACAAAGAAACCAAAATAATTTACATGGTTATATGGTTTCAAGTATTCCTATCTAATACAAATAATTTTGAAATGTATCTTTTTGTTCCATAGTGGGGACGTTAATAGGTACTACCACTCCGGGTCCGAGCAGACCTGGAAGAAATGGCAATGAAGAAGCAGTCCACACGCTTCAGATCTCTAGAACTGTAGCCTCTCAAACATATCCAGTCCAGTGTCCTACTCATGAATTTTCCTGGACAGGACGTTAAACTGCATCTAATGGTAAAGTTTCAATTGTGCAGCTTTTGGGAATGTGCAGTACCCCATCATTGCTATTACTCCCAGGTCCACTCTTACCCGGAGTGGTAGTACCTGTTAGTGTCCCATCTATGGGTTAAATAGAAAGAATGAGTTTTAAAAAATGTGTGTTTAAAAAAATTGAGATAAGAAAATTGAGTTTTTTTTAAATTGAGTTCCCATCAAGAATGAATAATACAAAACGTTTTTGATATAAAATAACGCAACAAGGTTTGACGTGCTGTAAAATCCAACCAACCAACCAACAATCTAATACACGAGGATCTATCTCTCTGGCAAGATCTTCTTACTGTCTTTATTGTGTATGTTTTGGGTTATGTAGCCAAGTTGTGGCGAGTGATAAATTTTCACATTATTCACACAAATAAGTTTTGAGTTTAAAAAAAAATTGAATACCACCAAGAATGAATAAAATAAAAATAAAATAACCCAATAAGGTTTGACATGCTGTAAAATCCAACAAACCAAACCAAAACTAAATAATATATATCTATGTATAATATTTTTAGTAACTGAGTTAGAATGCAATTGGTTATATATATATATATATATATATATATATATATATATATATATATATATATATATATATAATATATTTCACTTATTATTTATTATCGAATTTGTGACTAACTCGATATTATATCCCTGGTAAGTCAGCCTCTTTACACACACAAACACACACACATACACACAAAGATATATATATATATATATATAATAATATATATATTATATATAATGGAAAAGGTGACTTACCGGTGAATATGGTCACAATGGTTAGTTGATGCAAAATTCGGAAAGGTAAGGCAGCAATATAACAAATTACACATGTAATCGACTGCAATTAATCAATATCTTGATTAATCCAGTAGATTTACCCTGAAGATCCTTATGGTGAAACTCGAGTAGGTTATCACTTGTACCTGTATTACAATATATATATATATATATATATAAATATATATGAATTAAAGATTTTTAGAAAAAACAAACAAATGATGTTTTTTCTAAAAATGTTTAATTCATACTGTCGGATTCACTTCCATTTACTTGTCATATATATATATATATATATATATATATATATATGTGTGTGTGTGTGTGTGTGTTGCGTGTCTGTGTGTGTTGTGTGTGTATGTATGTATATATATATAATATAAAGACTAGACCAATTTATTGAGTTCTGGTCGAAATAAATTGATAATAGCCAAATGACATTTTGTTAAATTTTCTTTTTTTATTGAATGTGTAAATATTGGTCTGTATATAATGATTTTATTAATTATCATACATTGAGCTCTCTTTGGGATTTGAAAAAATCCCTCTATAAATCTATAAGTGTGCATCAACATGAGTATACATTGTGGACGTACCGGAAATATTGATAATGCCAAATAGAATAATCCCTAACATACCAGTCAATTGGATACTTTTACCTCTCTCTCTCTCTATATATATATATATATATATATATATACATATATGCTCCCCACCCCCGGTGGGTTGAGCATTCTGGAGGGGATCACCAACTAAGCTTAAAACGGCAACGCTCTCCTATGAAACGGATGGAGCACTCTCTGGCAGCCTTCACGTACATACATATGTATGTATTTATCAGTTGAAATCCCCCTCTCAATCTGTAATTGCTGACGGCCGAGTGGTTAAGAAGCCTAAATGATGATAAATCGATCGTGTTTCCATCCCGGCTGTAAGTAGCCTGCTAATGTCTAGCCACACTGAGGAGACGTAATACGTCGAAACACAGTGTCTGTGGATGACTATATATATATATATATATATATATATATATATAATTTAAATAAAGCGTGTTGGTAAATCCTCGCGGTGAGAAAAAAACCAGCAAATAGTTTGATTGTAAAAAATACTACCAAACATCAACCGGGAGAGAAAAAATTTTTTGAAAAAAAGAAAAGACCAAGATAGTCGTACCAACAAAAGTAATCTATTGTACAGTATTTGGCCAAAAAGAAAAAACAATTTATATGTATATATATGTATATAAGATATATATATATATTCATACAACCGCTAGGAGAATAAGCTAATAAGTGACTACTGTGGTAAGTACTATTTAATTCGTTTTGCTCCTTGTCCTGTAGTCAGATCTTAGCCCTGAAGAGCATTAAGCGAAACTAATAGTAGGTTCGTCTGACTCATTAGATTTATCTTTATATATATTATATATTATATATATATCCGCTCTACTTACGTATTGAGCACTTTATATTTGTTATAATGCTGACTTATCCGAGTAACACTTAAACCAACCAAATATTGAGACCAACCCAATTTTTTACCGGTAAGTCATTCCTATATATATAATATAGTATATATATATATATATATATAACACAAAACATCTCCGGCATAAAATAACTCAACAGGGTTGGCATACCATAAAAGCCAACCTACTCAAGACATCCCTTTTTTCTTACCCTTCTGAAGCATATTCTAAGACCCTCTAACATGGCGGTTATCAGAAAGAGGGTGGTATTCTTGATTTTAAAACACCTACAGTTTTTTTTCTTTACTAAAAGTGACCTTTAGTCTTCAACATAAAAGTCGTATTATCAATGTGACTCGTTGGTATGTCCTTGCTATTTGTGGCGGTCTTTTTTAATTAACCTTAGCTGAAACAATGTACCTCTTTGTCATTGTGTACAAAAGTCGTACTTGTCATTGATAAAATTAAATAAAAGTCAGAGCAGGTGCTTCTATTTCAGATTATAAGGAAAAGATTAACGTATGAAGCTCAACTTTCTCTTGATATCAAAAAACTGATTAAGAAAACACTTTAAAAATGAACCATCGTCTACGCCATTATAAAAAAGCCTCCCTACATGGATATATTGTTGGATGTCCATCATGGTATGATGGTTAGCAAAATAGTCTCGCAGATTCGTTATTACTGTTAATATTCGTTAATATTCGTTAATACTGAATTAGTACTTGAAACCATATAACTGTGTACATTGTTTCGTTTCAAGGCAGGTCGTCTTTATTTCTATTTTTTTGACGTAGTAAAATTATCGCATCGCTAATTCAGTAGTAATTTACACACTACTTTGAATTAAATATAAATACTCTATTAATGATACTAGTAAAAAAATAAAAAACACCCCCCGAGCGATGTAAAAATAGATTTTTCATACATATTGCCTGAGGGTGGGAATAAAATTCAATGTCAGCGAGTTTGTACCCTAAAGTAAGTACATCATCAAATCATTAAAGGATTAAAAAATAAAACAATTTGAAACGTAAACTTTAAATATGTATTAAATAAATCAAACTATATATAGATATAAATACCAGTCATGTATTTATTAAAACTTGTAAAAAAAATGAGGACTGTCTAATATTTCATGTTCAAAATTTGAGTGTATTTATTCTATTTATAGATTTGGGATAATGTGACGTAAGCAGTGACGTACTTTTTGTTACAGACAAAAACCGGAAGCGAATCTCCATTATTGATAGATGAACACTATTTACTTATAAATATACCACCCATATTATATATATATATATATATATATATATATATATAATATATATACGCAGTTTTAATTTTTGGTTACAGGAGTGTTGCAATTTGTTTTTGAATAGTAAGTAAAAGTAAGTTTGGGTGGCCTAATGTCGGTATCAGCTAGACAGCGAGGGACCTGTGCTGTAAAGTTGGTAGCTGGTGGTAGGTGTGACGCTCCATCTCAAAGGCAAAAACAAATCCCGTTGGTCTAGCGCTAGTGAAAAGGATAGATCCCTCGCTGATAGTTGATTACCTTATATAGGCCACCCTGACTTTTACTTTACTCTCTTTTTTACTTTTCTCTTGATTCATCCATTCTTTTGTCTTTACTCTTTCTTCTTTCTTTCTTTTTTTTTTTTTGTTCTCTTCTCCTTTTATTCGATCCTCCTAACTCTGCTGCTTTTATCCCTCTTCTTCTTCTTCTTCTTCTTCTCTTTCTTCTTTCTTTCTTTTTGGACTCTCTTTCTTCTTCTGTATTTGACGATTCTCCTTCTTTACTAAATCCTTTTCTTTTTCTTTATGACTCACTTTCTTCTTTTAGTTCCTCTTTTTTTTTCTTCTTCATTCATTTGATACTTCTTTTCTTTTCTTTTTTTTCTCTCCGACGCCTGTTACTTTCAAATGCTTTTTAATTCCTCACACCTTTTTTCCTTCTCCTTCCTCAATTTTGTTCGTTTATTTCTTTTCTACTCCCGTTTTTTTCGTTATTTCTTTCTTAACTTTTTTTTCTTCTTTTTTTCTTTTTCATTTTCTTCTTTTCGCCTTTTTCACTCTTTTCTATTCTCTTTTCTTTCTTTTTTTCCTTCATATTCTTCTTTTTGTATTTTCCTTCTCATCCTTTTTCATTCCTTTCTTTCTGCTATGTATTTTCTCCTCACTCTCTTCTTTTTTCTTTGTGTTTACTTTTAATTGTACTCTCTCTCTCTCCTCTCTCTCTCTTCTCTCTCTCTTCTCTCTCTCTTCTCTCTCTGCTTTCTTTGCCGATATTACTTTTTATTTTATTTTTTCGAAACATTTTTTGAACAGACGAGAAGATTTTTTTCCTGCGTCATATAACATCGAAATCTTCTTTTCTTTAAAAAATATCTGTGTTTCTGGATATGACGTTAAAACTGCATCTAGAAGAGAGGATTCCAATTTGGTGCTCGAATGTGGAATACTCTCTATCACCACTTATCCAAGGTCCACCCTGACCCAGAGTGGTTATACCTGTTAGGATCCATCTATAGGCTAAGTAAGATAAAAATATTGGTAATTAAAAATGTGTTTAAAAAATTTAGTTTGAGAACAAAACTGAATCCCAACCAGAATGATATAAAAACAAAATTGTCTTCGGTATAGAATAACCCAACAAGGTTTGACATACCGTACAATCCAACCACCCAACAAACCAAAATTTCTAAAATATTGAAAAATTTCACCCAAATCAAAGATTCGAGCGCAGATAATAAAGTAAACTATTTCGCTGCTTTTAATTAAGTTAACTTTATATTATTATATATATATATATATACTATATATATATATATATATAACTTTATATATTATAATATTATATATATATTAATATATATACCTTTTCAGTTTTTGTTTTCAGTTTATAAATCAGTTAGTATCTCTTATTTTATAAACTTTCCAGATTTTGCTAAATCAAAAATTCGTTGAATTTTCATCGAAAAAAAAAACAAAAAAAAACAATGAAAACAAACCAGACATTAAAATCTTCAGTTGAACCGCGGTGGGAAAAAAGCGCCGATTGGATAAATTGAAAAAGAGATGAACGCAATGTTTGTTTTTTTATTGGTAATATTTTATATATATATATACTATATATATATATATATATAATATATGGTGTGTTTGCCTATCTTATATTTTGTTCAAACAATCGTTTCTACTCTATTCCTTTAATGTGTGTTTAACCGATTTTTGGATCGCTTCTTAAATTTTATATATATACTATTAATATATATATATATATTAATAAGAGATAAGATCTGAATACAATATATATATATGATTTGTGTGTGTTTGTGTGTATAGGTGTATGTATACACACACACACCACACATATATAATATATATATATAATTCAATCGCTCTTAATTATATAATATGGTATATATAATAATATATGTGTGTGTGTGTGTGTGTGTGTGTGTTGTGCTGTGTGTAGTGTGGTGTGAGTGTGTGTTTTTGTGTTGCGCGTAACTATATAAAAAATGAAGCAAACAACAAGGGTGTATATTGTCGGACACCTTTTTGTTTTTTGTTTTTTTTATTTTTATATACTTTACATACTGTCGGATTTATTTCCACACACACACACAATATTTATATATATATTATTATATATATATATATCAAAGCTGCACTATATACTATATGTCAATGATATATACATAAATATATATATATTTAGTGTGTGCGCGTGTATGGTGTGTGTGTGCAGGTGCGCAGGAATAATCTCGATTGGTGACAAACGGTCGGTTAGATCGATAGAAAATTAACGATTTCTAAGAAGATAGCAGTGAATAAGAATTGTCTGCGTCCATATTATATATATATATATATATATATATATATATTATAGTGTTGCCACCGTATTTCACAACTTGCACTTTCAACTGTATATCAATTTGAAAAATACATTTTACGCCATGTCTGGTGAGGATTTAGAATAGATGACTGTATTCCCTTCGCTTATATACAATTCGTCCACCAAGAACTGTCCTGAATATGACGCTACACATAATCAGATGGTGAGGCTCCAATCTGGTTATCTGGGGCGTGTGTTTCCACTCCTTCATTGCACAACATACCCATAACATACAACACTCCATTTCGGACCTTATAATGAAAATTATTTTTACTAGTTTATCCAAACAAACATATTTTACCTTGTGACCAAGACAAGAATGGTCCTCATATTGTATGTCATAGCTGTGAGAAATGCGTGTGTCTGGATAAGGAAATGTTAAGGCTTTACTTTTGGAATTCCCAGGACGTGCATGACCGAAGGACCACACA
>CM042143.1:90137046-90149546 GCA_023376005.1 Doryteuthis pealeii | reverse complement strand
TTTAAAATCAAGAATACCACCCTGCTTTCTGAATAAACCGCCATGTATAGAGGGTTTAGAAATTGCTTCCAGAAGGTAGAAAAAAAAAGGATGTCTTTGAAGTAGGTTGCTTTTTATGGTTGCCCAACCTTTGTTGAGTCTATTTTATGCCGGAATGTTTTGTGTTACTATTATATATATATAAACTATACTATTATACATATATATAGGGAATGACTTACGGTAAAATATTGGGTTGTCTCATAATTGGTTGGTTTAAGCGTGTTACTCGGATAAAGTCGCATCTTATAACAAATTATAAAGTGCTCAATACGTAAGTAGAGCTGAATAATATAATATAATAATATATTATATAAAATAAAATCTAATGAAGTCAGACGAACCTAATTTAGTTATCGCTTAATGCTCTTTCAGGCTAAGATCTGACTACAGAGACAAGGAGCAAAAACGAATTACATGTACTTACCACAGTAGTCACTACTTAGCTTATTCCCTCAGCGGTTTATGAAATAATATATATATATCTTATATACACTATATATACATATAAATTGTTTTTCTTTGGCCAAATACCTGTAACAATAGATCTACTTTGTGGTACGACATCTTGGTCTTTTTCTATTTTTCAAAAAATTTTTCTCCCCAGGCTTGATGTTTGTTTAGTATTATTTTTACAATTCAAACTATTTGCTGGTTTTTTGTCTCACCGCGAGGATTTACCAACACGCTTGGTATATTAAATTATATATATTATATATATATATATAATATATATAGTTCTCCACCATACACTTGTGTTTCGGAGCGTATTACGTCTCCTCAGTGTGGCTAGACATTAGCAGGCTACTTACAGCCGGGATGGAACACGATACGATTTATCATCATTTAGGCTTCTAAACCAACTCGGCACGTCAGCAATTACAGATTGAGAGGGGGATCAACCTGTAATACATACATTATGTATGTACGTGAAGGGCTGCCAGAGAGTGCTCCATCCAGTTTCATAGGAGAGCGTTGCCGTTTTAAGCTTAGTTGGTTGATCCCCTCCAAATGCCTCAACCCACCGGGGTGGGAGCATTATATGTATATATATATATATATTAATATATAGAGAGACGAGAGAGGGTAAAGTATCCAATTGATGGTATGTTTTAGGGATTATTCTATTGGCATTATCAATATTTCCGGTACGTCCACAATGTATACTCATGTTGATGCACACTTATAGAATTTATTAGAGGGATTCTTTCAATCCAAGAGAGCTTCAATGTAATATAACTTCTAACCTAAAATCATTCACTATACAGACCGAATATTACACATTCATATAAAAAAAGAAAATTTAACAAAAATGTCATTTGCGCTATTATCAATTTATTTCGACCAGAACTCAATAAAATTGTTAGTCCCTTATACATATATATATATACATACATACACACACACACACACCACAGACACGCACACACACACCACACGACACATATATATTATATATATTATTATATATAATATATAATATGACAAGTAAATGGAAGTGAATCCGACCAGTATGAATAAACTTTTAGAAAAACATCATTTGTTATCAGGTTTTCTAAAATCTAATTCATAATATATATATATATATATATATATAATATATTGTAATACAGGACAGTATAACCTACTCGAGTTCACCATAAGGATCTTCAGGGTAATCATACTGGATTAAATCAAGATATTGATTAATTGCAGGTCGATAATGTGTAATTTGTATATATTTGCTGCCATTACCTTTCCGAATTCTTGCTATCAGACTAACCCAGGGACATATTCACCCGGTAAGGTCACCTTTTCCATATATATATATATATATATACTATATATATATATATATATATATGATATCTTTGTGATGTATGTGTGCTGTGTTTGTTGTGTCAAAGGGCTGACTTACCGGGAATATAATATCGAGTTAGTCACAAATATTCGATAATAAAAATAATAAGTGCAAGATATATATATATATTATATATATATATATATTATATTATATAACACTATAATATATAGTGTATAAGGTATAACTAACCAATGCAATTCTAACTTCAGTTACAAAAATTATTATACATAGATATATCATTATTTAGTTTTGGTTTGGTTTGTGGATTTTACAGCAGTCAAACTATTGGGTTATTTTATTTTATTTTATTCATTCTTGGTTGGTAATTCAATTTTTTTTCTAAACTACAAACTACATTTATTCTGTGTGAATAAATGTGAAAATTTATCACTCGCCACAATTGGCTACATTAACCCAAACATCACACAAATAAAGACAGTAAGAAGATCTTGCCGAGAGATACGATCCTCGTGATATTAAGATTGTTGCTGTTGGTTGGTGGATTTACGCACGTCAAACCTGTCTGCGTTATTTTATATTCAAAAACGGTTAATTCATTTCTTGAATGGGAACTCAATTTAAAAAAAATACTCAATTTCTTATCTCAATTTTTTTAACACACATTTTTAAAACATCTTCTTTTCTATTAAACATACGATCGGATACACTTATACCAGGTACTACCACTTCCGGGGTAAGAGTGGACTGGGAGTTCAATAGGCAATCGATGGGGTAACTGCACTTTCCCCAAAAGCTGCACCAAATTGAAACTTTACCATTCGAATGCAGTTTAACGTTCCTGTCCAGGAAACATTCCTGAGCTAGGACACTGACTGCGAATGTAGTTGAAAGGTACAGTTCTAGAGATTCTGAAAGCGTTTGGACTGCTTTTCATTGCCATTTTTCCAGGTCTGCTCGGACCCGGAGTGGTAGTAGCCTATTAACGTCGCCCACGTATGGAACAAAAAGATAATTTCAAAAATTTTGTATTAGGATAGGACATACTTGAACCATATAACCATGTGTAAATTATTTTGGTTTCTTTGTCTAATGGCATATCAACCTTGATGGTATTTAATGCAAACTCCTCATCCCTCTGTAGAACAACAGTGACTGATAATAGCCGTGCCGTGCGGGAAAATGGATTTCATATCTTTCCCAAGACGGTATTAGTCGACTGAAGTCTCGAACTCGCTTACTATATGTCACAGTCTTCCAGCATGTTAGTGACTTACGCACGGTACCACTCACTACTGGCTAAATTGATGTACTTAAAAAGTTAGTTGAGACATGATTTTTTCTTAACGAGATTATTATTATAGAGTTCTGCCACCATGCGTTAGCTGATGGTTATTTCATTGGAGCTCCTCTTCTGGTACTTTCTCTGGCTATTCTTCTGAGTTTCTGGCAGATATACAGCAGCTTAGCTACTTTGGACTCTTCATACTTCCTCCTGATTTCCTAGTCTCTCCATTTTTTGGGACCGTTCCAAGCACAAACTACATTGGTATCTCTTGACTTTCACTATCCATATAGCTTTTCAGTTCTCTGCAGGTCATGTATTTGCCATTTTTCGTTTTCACTTCATGCTCTCCTTCCTGTTTTTGTTTCTTGATTCTCTGGAACTGCAAAATCCACCCAGCTGTGACAACAGTCCTTTCTTTTTTGTTACGATCAAACACATAGGTCTCCTGGTCTCCTGGCTGGGGATAAGGTGATCCGTAATTTTACATCTAAGTCCCAGAGAATTTTATGCGTTCTCTCAAGAACAGGAACTTGGTTTAATGCATAAATCCCAGTTGGAATCACCACTTCCCAACCATAGTCGTGCCTAGTTTTTGTTTCTCGTTGTGCTAGTCTACATTCGCTATATGTACATGGATTTACAGTCTCATCCTGTCACTGCAGTAGTCTACATTTACGATATTTTGTGGAGTTCTTAAATCAAGTTTTGCTTTTATAGTTTTGACCTTATTAGCATTTTTTTGTGCAGTATTTATATATATTATATTATATTATTATATGTATCTATTATCTATTATTAGTTAACTTGAACCAGAACTGTGTGGCAAAACAATGATTATTATAGAGGAAGTAATTAACTGAACCATATAATTGTGTATAGATTAAAAAATAGTTAGGATTCTGAATCCCACGCAATTTGTGTTCAAATTATTTTCTTAATTATAGAATAATTATCTTGAATAATGATATTATATATTCCGGTGTGAAAACAACTGATATATATTAAATAGAACTAGTCACCTGAAAACCTTGTGTATAAAGTATTAGTAATTAGATAAAAAATCAGAGAATCTTCCAAGCAAGGTAGTAGTATCAGTGTTACTGTATGGCTGCCCATTTTGGATCCTTAACGTGAAGCGGCTGGAGAATAAGCTAAATGGAGGCTGCCCAAGAATGATGAGCCAATATTTAAAAAAGACATCGCTCTGGAAACAAGAACCCTACAGAATGCCACATGGTATGGCAATTGAGCACCAACACGCAAGAAACATCCGAGCAAGACGAGCAACACAGTGCCTGGACACTGTTGGATAGCAAAGTAACTTAATTCATAAGTTGACGTTCTCACCAATAGAAAAAGTAGAGCTGCCAGCAAAGACTTACATGTATCACTCTGCGCGGTACTGGCATGCTGCATAGAGAGAATCTCCGAGAGCAATTGAATGGTTAGGATGGTTGGCGGGACAATTGGTCACTGGATCATCTGCGGTTGTCTCACAGCAACATGATGATGATGATGTATTATTATTTAGAATACTTGAAACCATCCAACTGTGTACAACTTACTGTATTTACACCAACCAATCTACCACGGGGTAAAGATTGTTAACAGTCAGTTTTAAGCGGTTGTGTAAAGCTAGTTTGAGTCTCAGAGCTTTCGCTATCTTCCTAGACTGGTTGCCTTACAAAGGCTAAAGAACCTCAGTCAGCACTACTATTTACGCATAGCTGGGTGGGGGAGAGAACAGTTGAGATTCGTGTCGGTCCAAGGCATTTAGCCCCGAAGTGAAACACAAACAAGCCTCGTCCATGATTTGACTCGGATCTGTCAATTTAAGTTCTATACAGCATAACCGTTGCGCTAAACACCCCCCCCAAAATAAGTTTTAAGCTCGCCTCGAAGACGAGTTTAAATTACTAGGCGTGCCCAGTAAACTGTTTTATCTCCCTACTTATTTGAGATCATCATCATCATCAATCATCTATCATCCAAGTCGTGCTCGATCAAGCACGGATCTCATGACTATTCCCTCGCAACCGTCCTTATAGCATCACTCCTTGAGGTTGTCCGTACAGCAAAACCAGGGAATTCACGCAGATTTATCTATGTAGATTCTTGCTTACGACCCACACTGCGCTATCTGTTTCGTTTCCCACAGAATCATGTCACATATAGGCTGTCCTGTGACTTCTCCAGCTGTGACAGAATTATTGCCCATCTTACCCGGATGGTTTGTTGGATAGGAGGCAAGTGGTCTTTCAGCTGGTATTTTGTTGGGTGCTTGCTCTTTGATGAGTTGTTCCAAGACAGCACAACAGTTCACCATCTAGATTTTTCGCTAAGTTTTTCGTTATAGTAGTGCACGCCATTAACAATCACCTGTCACGGGTTACAGGCTTGGAAAACGAGTGCTCTGGCATTATTGTGTTTAATACTCTACTCCGATGCGTGATCGGAGTTCCGAGCTCACGTACATAACCCCACCCCCCAAAAAAAAAAACAGGATCTTCACATGGCTGATATCAGAGCAGCAGACATCATCCCTATAGATATTGTCGCTACACGATCTTCCAGGATCTCTATTACCCTCACCTGCATTTGTAACAGACCACGGATAGGATTAGTAAATATAATCATCATTATTAGCACCGTTTTCTCTATTTTTACCCCGCGAATGTCCCCACACCCCCCAATTCCCTTTCACCCCGCGTTTTCGCCGATAACTGATAAGCCACGTACGGATATAAAGAAGAGAGATAGAGATTGAGAGAGAGAGAGAGAGAGAGATAAGAGAGAGGAGATAGAGAGAGAGAAAGAGAAAGAACGAGAGAGAGAAAGGGGGGATTTTGCTTGAATATAATACCGTAATATCTTAGCTTGCAACAACTACGTTTAGAACCGTTCTCTGTTGGTAGTCTTAAAAAAATAGCGAGATGTTGCTGGACTTGTTGCGTATATTGTTAGATAATTATGTATAAAATGGGGGAATGGTTTCTTTCGTACCTTATTGTTTGATGTACAAAGTTTCCCATTTATTACGTTATGAATAATATTGTATCTTATTATAATGGAGTTCGGTGGTCTATCTGTCTGTAACCGAAACTACGCGCTGCTTATGTCACCCTAGTAATGCGTTAAGTTTATCAACGAGTATTTAATTTATTAGTCATTTCATTTATAATCATAGTCAAAATCCTAATACAATAGAAAGTAGAATAAATCTGGTCTCTTAACGATTGTCTCTATGAAAATCTGAGTTAGAATATTCTCAAAATCGCCTATTTATTAGTTGCGTTAAAATCTTGCAAATGTTGTCCTTATATATCCTAAGAAATGGTTACATAATTGGTTGGGTCTTTATACTTGCATACTGGTTTAAAGAAACCAATTTTAATTAATTAATTACTTGCGTTTTATTGATCTCTAATATTATTGTTTTTTTCACATAATAAAATCAATATCTATGAATTGATTTTAATATAGAAACCCAATAAATATAATATTAAATAGCGCAGTCTTTTTATATACGTTCTTATCTAATTTACTTTGGTCTTTTCAAACTTTAAATGTTTTTACATTAAAACTTAAATACTTACGCCGACGGGAGGCGCATATTTCTGCTCGTACATTCAATGTATAATAATATTAATAAACTGTGTGCTTAGTTTTGGTACAACATAACTCAGATATGTTACTTGTTGTTTCTAAATGTTTCACACCAATACGGATAACTATAATATAATATGAATCTTAATGAAAGATCAGTGATGATATTACATCACATTTGTTAAAAAGAAATGAAACGTTAACACAAAAAAAGTAATATTTGATGATCAAACTTTCTATAAAATTACACTTTTTTATTATAAATCCATTGGAAAACTTAAAACTAATTATTGTAAAGATATCGACACTAAAGAAACAAGAAACAGTTTAATAGATCTATGGATATAGTCATCAAAGTGAATGCCATTATAAAAATCATATACACGTTTTATTTAGTGTATTTAAATTGCTTTAAAACATTTTTTATTTTTGATATTTATATTATGAATGTCAAATAATTTTATAACTTTCACAATCTAAAATATACTCAAATAGATTAAATTACAATTACATTGTAAAAGATCATACCTTCTAAACTTGCTCTTTTTGCAGGATTTAAACCAGAAAATTTCTTTAGTAGTTTTCACAGTCAGTTGATATATAAAATGGTAATCATATACTTATTCCTGCAACACTCGTTTCTCGACGTCTACTCTAAAATCGACGGGGACAATAAAGCGTTCCCCAAAATTAATAAACCATCAATTCAATTACATACAGAATAATATACTTTCAGGGCATGGTTGTTCCAACATTAGTTATCAACTCATTTCTCTGGTAGTTTTTTGTACAATATAAATACACTAATACAGTAAACCTTGGATGATACTGATGAAGACCTAATCTAGTCATACATATTAAAGCGGCCAGTTATTGCTGCTATGTACTGTATGTTGTATGTATGCTATTATATCGAAGAAATCTACAACCAATAAACCTGTTACGAAATGACATATATGCACATTCACTGTCACCAGAGCTTGCTGGCAAGATTAATGAAGATTTTATTATATATCTGGAAGATATTTATAAAATTAGGGATTTGGATTGTAAGAAAATGGAAGTCATTTTGTTCGATCGTGTATTAAGATATAAAATCAATTATGTAAGACCAAATAATCAATGGATCTGTGAGACTACTTTTGTTATGCCCCCTCTACCCAGTAACGCGGGATAGCTGCTTCTAGTCGTTTACTAAAATAAGTGTGTTATTACTTAGCTGTTGCTAGATTTAGCAACAAGCCTCGGTTGCTACAGTACCTGTTTGTTGCTTAAGAAGTTCACCATTTAAGTAAAATTGAACAGCGCTAATCACTGCTTAATTCTTCCTTATCTCTTTCCGTGTTACTACAAAGTTTTGCTTAAGTTATGTTATACAGGTCTCAGTTCTGTTTATAGTTTTAGTATAGATAGGATACATGAAACTAAACCCAACTGTAGCAATTTATCTTTGTATTTGATCGGAAAGTTTCGTGGCGTATTGCCTTCTTATGGCCAACCCCAATCGTTTTCTATATTATTATGTGCTAGACGGCGGTGGTGCGTGTCTTATTCTCCTGGATATGACTTATAAACTGATATCCTAATATAGAAAATTCCATTCTGAGAGATCTGGGAGTGATGTTATGGAGCTACACCTATATTTGTTCACTTACTCGTGTGTAATGGTTGCTGTCAAAAGGAAAAGATACAACACGGAGTTCAAAACCTACACGAGGACTAGTGCAATTCATATGGCACCCTAACTATCCTTGGGAAAAAGTATTGAATCTAACTATTCCTTACTTATCTATGAGAAAACTATTAGGGCGGACTAGAGTTATTCAACCTCCGGTACGGTAACTCTTAATTCAACCAGGTCAAACTCTGCTTCAAAATTGGACCATGCCTGCCACATCCTGCCTGCTGCGAATCCGACAGGGTGATGTTTTGATCCGTCTTTGGCTCCGACAACTTTCCTCAAGACCCCAAAATGCCAACAATGCATTTTCAAATCTTACGCAAAAATCGACATTAGGATATACAGAAATGTGTTAATATCTATAGCTTAGCTTCCCAATTACGAACGTTAACTACTTTGTCTCTTTTAAACCGCTCACAGCGATCTCTCACCATTGCGATCCACCCGTAAACTGTTGATGTTAGTTCATCCTGTATTAAGCAGATAGACTCATAATTTACAAAAACAATTAGAATTAATTTAAGTAGAGGTGAGGTAGATAGCGAACTTTGAAATTCATTATAACAGGTTAAAAATACCAAGAAAACTTTTGGAGCTCGTGGGGAAAATTCTGCTGAATCCAGTTGGTATTCCTCTTTTGAGGCGCCTCACGCACTGGGCAATAAACCCAGACCTGCCCCTTCTAGACGATGGAGCAAGTGGCTGCCTAGGAGGTGGCCTCCTGGGATCATGCTATACATTATCTTACGGTCATATGACCGAAGCCACTGACACAGTTAACAAGTTAAAACAGTTAAGGAAGAAGATTTTATACATATCTATTGAGTTGCCTGAACTCGTTTATACGATTCAGTGGTCTCAACCTTTTTTTTACCTATGGTCCCTTTGATTACAATTCTTATTACCATGGGCGTCCACCCCCATTAGCCATATCGATATTTTACATCTATTCGTATCATTAAAATTTGAATAATTAATGCTGACTGACGTTATATGATCCCGGTCGCAGTTGTTTACTGACATCCCACCGTGTTAGTTCGAACACAAGGATCATAAGTAGGGACCACGCTCACACCGAAGCCTCATGCCATGGCCAGTATTTTAAAAAACATTTGTGATCACTGGTATCCTTTTTGTGGTCCTCACGCACTGGCAATAAACCCAGCCCTGCCTTCTAGACATGGGCAAGGTGCTTGCCTAGGAGAATCGGTCCCTGCGAACTCACGCTATTTACATATCTACCCCCCTCCTACCAAGTCCTATGACCAAGCCACTGAACAGCAGTAAGGTTGGTAACAGATGCTGCGGCGCATTATCTTCGACGATTGTTCCTGGGGCCTTATAACCCTAGTGGAGCATGATTTCAATAAGCATCTCAACAAATCTTGCTGTTGGGCGACAGGTCTGCATCCAAAATAAAACTAAATTCACCTTCATTGTTATCGGTTGTATAATTTAAAACATATTTAAGAGAGGGCTGAACATGCTCTTCGGATGTCAAAAATGCATAAAGAACGAAGGAAAATATTTTTTCATGAAACTAGTTAAAAATTTGCACCCACCGGGCGAAGTATTAAGCTGAATTTATAATTATCATTTGAATTCGATTAAGACAACTAGATATAGCATATTAAAGAAGATTAAGATATTTTTAATTCTATTTAATTACATTTTCTATGTTAAATTAAACATGATTGCTATAAATCAACTCCAAACAATGCAAGTTATATATAATATACGCAAGTAATAAAATATATATTAACTTACAAAGACAAACAAACTAAATAACACATTAAAATACTCATTATTCTATTTCATTATAATTTAACTTTTTATAAAAATCTATATGAAAATATCGATTGTTTTTAATACATTTCAGAATAAAACAAATTAAAATAAGAAATTAATAGAGCAATTTAATTGATTCATGAACCAATTTCTAGAATCAGTATCACACCATTATTACTATGTAAACCTTTATCTTTTAGTGATTATAACACACATTGCAGCATTTAAATGCATCATAACATGGGCTGTTTTGAGTTAAAATTAAACGTAGCTGAAACTTAATAAGACTTGTTAATAAATAATATGGCAATTAAGATTAATATTGATTATTTAAAAACGTGCGGATATAACGTAAATAACTAAATTAATTTTGACGAGTTTCTGTTATAGAACAGACAACATCTCCATTTAATAATATAATGATAAATTAAATGATATATTTAGTATTAAATAAATCGGAAACTTCATGATTGACAACCGATTCTTCGTTTTTGTTGTGGAATGTTAGTGGTTGTTGAGGACTGCGTGATTTTCGAAAATTCTTGAAACTAAACGACATTACAATCAGATATTAAAAATACAGGGGGGGGGGGGTAAATAAAAATAAAATCCAACCTTTAGTAAATTCCACACACACACACACACACATACACAACGCCATATATCATGTGTATGTTATGTATGATGCTATATATTTAAAAACGTTGCCTCTTTTTACTTTCTTCTCCTTTCTTCCTCTGTGACTTAAGTTTCTTTTGGTCGGCCTTTTTTTTTTCTTCTTCTTCTCAAAGACCCTTATTTAACCCTATTTTTTATTTTATTATTTTCAATTTTCACCAAGACTTTCAATTTCGACATCTCAGAAGATATTAATCGTTTTCCTGCGCTTCGCTCTTATCTCAATCTGATTCAGTTTAATATTTTCGGGAAAAAGATTAGTCGCGTAAAAAGAAGTGGGCGTGGGAGAGCTCCAACAACAAGAAGAGAGACTTTATCATACATAACTATAATATATGATATACGTACTACTACTATACTACTACTACTACTACTACTAATAATAATATAATAATGAAGAAGAGCCAATAAAAGAAACGCCAGAAGAAAAAGATGAAGGTTGATGGAATAAAACTAGTACTATGAGAATAAGACATAAGAAAGTAGTGAATCATATATATACATCTACATACCATAACATTTATATATATATATATATATATATATATATACTTTATATATTGTGATATAGATATATTTATAAAAACTTTATGTATGAGAATCAAGAATATCTAAGAAACATAGGAAAGCCTGTGATTATATATATTATATAGTATATAATATATATATATATATACGGTAAACAGAAAGGAGCTTTAAATAATCGGTCATTTTTGGTTATAGATCTAATAATCTACAATAGGTATCAGTTATCCCTTTGAGATCATCGACCGCAGACAGTTATGGTAAACAGATATATTCGATGAGGATCTATTATACATTTACTTAAGATTCCTGAAGGATTCGTTTAGTTTTTCTCATCATCTTTGGAGTGGGTAATATATAATATTATATTATATTACTAGAAATATATGCACCCTCGCGGTGCAAGTATTTAAGTTTAAATGTAATTAAAGATATTAGATTAAACAGAAGGCCTAATGAAATGAAACTAATAAATTCAAAATAAAAAGATTTCGAAACAGAGGTTATATCGTAAATAGAACAACTGAAACTTACTCTTTCATCACTTCCGTTTTTCAATTGCTAAATTTTCCTTAAATTTAACTATTTAGTTAAAACAGGAAGTAAAGAATAATTACTGTTATATTTCTCTTGTTAATGAATTTCTTTTAGAATTATTTGAAGAGATTTTTACTAATTCATTAAGATAAAACCAAACAATTTAGAAATCAATAATACCAGAATTTTTATTAAATCAGTTTTTTTAAATATCAATATGCAAATAGCTTTACGTTTACTCTGAAAACTTGGTATTTGTTGTATATTAACTAATTTGCATTCTTATTAGTATTTAGGTAAGGCCAGCTTAGTATAATAATGCAAACGTTATTATTAATTGAGGTTTAATAGAATAGAATCATGGAGAAGTGCCGTAATACTAAGGAAATTGTGACTTTGAGTAGTAATTTATCGTTTCGGTTACAGCAGAAACACAATCTCCATATTATAATAACGAATATAATATATATATATATTATATTGAAAACATGGTACAGTGAGAGCAACTTATAGCATAAAGTGTATGACAATTATTTTGTCTGAATCTCTCTCATTTT
>CM042143.1:90106737-90136946 GCA_023376005.1 Doryteuthis pealeii | reverse complement strand
AGTCGAATTAAGCAAAAATAAAAATCGGACAGAATAAGATCTCGTCTTCAAGATGAAAAAAAAAAGAAGGAATAAAAAAAGGCGTAAATAACGAATAGCAAAACCAATTCTTCAGTTGACTACAAAAGTCTCAAGAATGTTTGTTGGGATGGTGGGATTGAATTTACCACCCACTAATGTCCAAAATATTTGTTCACTCAAATAATTTCATCCGTTTCTTTTCATTCGGCGCCATGAGAGAAACAAAATATATATGTATATTTTTAAATCGTTTCAATAAACAACATCAAAAATAGACTTATGAATTTTAACTTGAAATTTGACCATTTTACAATGTTAACCCTTCTCCGCTATATCTGTACGAATTTGTTGTATTGTCTTCCTGGATATGACGCTAAACTGCATCCAGGGGTGAGGCCCAATTTTTTGGACTCTGCAGAATCTGGAGTACGCGTTCATTGCTATTACCTCCAGGGCCCACTCGACCTGGAGTGTAGTACATGTTAGGGTCCCATCTGTGCGGTCGAATAGATCTGTTGAAAGTTAATGTAAGTTATTTTCTAACCGGTTTATAATGATATACACTAGCAAGAATATTGCGCCTTCCTGGCGTAAGTATTTAAGTTTAATGTAATTAAATATATCAAATTAGATCACTAACAAATTAAATAAGAATGCATATAAAATTACACTTATTTTTAATTATATTCTAAATGGTTTCATATAAAATCACATAGATTGATTTTAATCGTTGGGAGTAAAACAATAATATTACAATTATTATATTATTATTTAAACTGGTTTTCTAAAACAAGTATGCAAATTTAATCACACCATATATTTATGGAAACCTTAATTTATCTGTGAATGTAAGACACATTGCAGGATTTTTTAACGCATTAAACATGGGCTGTTTGAAGGGAAATCTAACTCAGATGTTCATAGAACCTTGTTGATAGATGATATTCTATGTATTAATGATTTGGGCTAAAAAAATCAATATCCATTGATAAACTTAACAATTCCCGAGGGTATTGTAACAAAAACAGTGATGTAGTTCCGGTTACAGACAGGTAGACTCGAATCTTCATTATAAGATACATGAAGGTTTGGGTTTTGCACCAAACTTTGAGTGCCAAGGACTCGTCTACGTCTTTGAGGACTCGTCTACGTATTTTAGCTGATTTTAACCGTACTCTGGTATAGATGGTCTCTATTCTTCCTCTAATCGTTAGTTTATAGATTTTTTTCCCAGAGATCATAATATGACTAACTGAAAACATTTGGATTTAAAAAAATAATCTCCATTTAATGAATTGATATACTACGTCTACTGATTCAGTTTTCGTTATTCTTTTGTGACATCCCAACCCAAACCGCTCACGGCGACTCCCTCACATCTGCGATCCTACCGTAAGGCGCTGTCGGCGGCTCTTGTACGTGTCACTTGTTTACACTGAAAAAATCTCTACGCGAATACCCCCTGCCGTTCTTTGTTTTGTCCGTGAAACAACCGTCTGATTGGTGCTTGCAATAAGGAATTAGTTGAATGGAAAATTTGGTACAGCCGTGGGGGAAATTAATTTGGCAAAGAGTTAAAAAAAAAATTATAAAGGAATTTCCCTCTCAAAAACTTTTTTCTGTGGGAGATCTACACCCAAATCTAGTTGAGAACACCCACCCACACACACCCATATATATATATATGGGAATAAAAGGCCTTAAATACTATGGGTATCGTGGTTATGGACCATTTCCACTCGCGAGTATGCCCACGAACTTCCAGTGGTCTGAAGAAGCTCGTGGGCATATTCGCGAGTGGAAATGGTCCATAACCACGATACCCATGGTATTTATGGCCTTTTATTCTCAAATAACTTTGTTCTGTTTACAATAATTAAACATTGAGCTCTCATACGGAACCTGAAATCTACAACAAACTACTGGTAGAGAATTAGGACCCGCCTAGAATCACCTTGTACCAAGAAACTTGGTACCGCAACAAAGTATATATATATATATATATATATATATATATATACTTCATACTCCACATTCCCTAGAGTTCCAAGTTCCAAAGTTGGAACTTCACCATCAGATAGAATTTAATGTCATTCTCAGGACAATATGACCCTCGGCCACCGCCTTTTAGCACATATGAGATAAAAAGGGTTGGGGCTTGCTATAAAGGCAATAGGGTGAGGAAAAACCTATAGGTGCGATCAAAACCAGCCGATTGATCGGAGGGGGCCTATCCGACCACCCGTTTAGCCTAAGCAAGGGCCTAAGTGGAGTGTTACATGCCATGGACTGCTCAGCCATCAAGATTCCATCCTTAAGCATCAGAGTTCGCCACCCACGGCCAACAGGTGGCCTCATTGGGGTGATCTTATCCTCTGCAGAGGTGCACTCGGTTTATTCTAAAGCCCTAGCCGAAGGGCCTACACTTCCCAGATCTCCAGAAGTGGAGCCTCACCATCTCTATCAGATGCAGATGAGAGTAATTCTCAGTCACTAACGTTCCTTAACTCAGTGGGAAATACATGACCATACATGATAATTCAAAGGGCGTCCCATCGTGGGGTATAGGTTAGCAAGCTAGTCCCGTTGATCCATTACAACTAAATAGCGAGTTCTATCCTCGCTGGATGCCCCATGTTTGCGATCTTGTATACCCATATCCGTGACAACCGGATGGGTAAATGCCTACAAGACAATGCGAATGTAAATATGGGGATGCCTTGACTTACGAGTGCCCAACCTTGCGAGTTTTCTGAGTTACGAGCTGTCACCCGATCGATCTTTTGCTTTGTGTTACTGTTATGGTAATTTACCATGTACGCATGAACTCCTCCAACTATAAATAGCTGCAGGTTCTGCACTCAAGCGAGAGTTAATATTTCAGCGGATAGCCAATAAGACAGCCTTGCGTGACCGTCTCATTTGTATATGTTTGTATTATTGTTCTTTGTTAATATATTTGTTTAACTCATTTCCTCTCTTGTGTCTTTATTCTGGTCCCTAATCAGCCCACAACAGTTACGATCTCATTTTTCTATTTAACCTATAGATGGGACCCTAACAGGTACTACCACTCCGGGTCAGAGTGGACCTGGAAGTAATGGTGATGGAGGAGGACTCCACATTCCCCAGAGCTCTAGAACTGGATCTTCACCATCAGATAGAGTTTAACGTTATAACCATGGCAATAAGACCCTCAGCCACAGTTTTCAAGCACATATATGATAAAAAGTGTTCGGGGCTTGCTATAAGGGCAATAGGGTTGGGAGTGTCATATAGGTGCTAGGGCTTGATCTGGAGAGCCTCTCTGACCGCCCGTCTAGCCTAAATAAGAGTCGGGCTGGAACGGATTAATATCATTTCGGTTTATTTCAATGGTGAAAATTAATTTGATATACAAGGAAAATGAGTTGCAAGCGTAACTAATTAAACTCGCAAGTCAAAGTGCCAGTGTATTTACTCAATCTCGTTGTATCAGACCAAGTCAAATCGATAGAATTAGAAGTTTCGGAAGGTAAGTAAAGTTGTAAAGTTGGCAGTAGTGGCCTATTGTCGGTGTCAGCCGGACATCAAGGGAGTCTATCCTCTTTACGCTAGCGCTAGACCAAGGAAATTATTTTTTGCTTAGGTGGAGCGCCACACCTACCATTAGCTCCCCACTTTACCGCACAGATCAGATTACTGAATCTGTGTTATTCATTCGCGGAGTTGGCGGGGACCAGCATCGAACCAGGAACCTTGCGATTCCCTATGCGGGCGCTCAACCGACTGAGCAAAACAATCTTGCAAGAAAGTCTATTTTCCGATATGCCTTGAAAATCATTCGGAAGCATGGTCTGTTACAGGATTCGAACCCTTTCGGTAGATACACAACTGTCTTAGCCACTAATTCAAGCCGCAAAGCACGGTACAAAACGTTTTAAAATCAGCAAATATAACGACAAAACATAAAATTAAACTCAACTGAAACAAGTTAAAAAGAAAAAAAAAAAGAAAGGACAAACAGAAATATTTAATTTATTCTCCTCCCCCCTTCCCGCGCTTTCTGTCTGTCTGTCTGTCTGTCTGTTTGTCTTTTTCTTTATCGTCTTTTATTTAGCATATTTTGTTTCTTAATAAATTGTTTTCGTCTCTTCATTAAACAGTCTTCCGCTTTGGCCGGCTTCTTTTCAACGGTTATTTTGTAATTTTTTCAGATGTCTATAGAGATAGAAGCGACTGATCGACTCAGCTGATACCGTGACATCGTGATCAATTATCAAGGGACATGCTGATTGAGCCGAGGTTCAGCCTTATTATACAGCAAATCGAAGGAAATGAAAATCAATTGGCATACTTTTAAATATATATTTGATTTTCCTTTTCTTGTTTTGTTTGGAATTCAGTTCTCACAAAACAAATTCCTGATTTATTCTATTTTGTTTACAACAGAAAGTTAGGAAAACTCTCTCGCTATTAATTTCTTATTTTTTGGCTTATATTTACCTTGTCTTCGAGACTTGAGCTCTGGAGTAGGAATAAGAAGAGAGGGGTATGGGTATGCGCTAACAAGGAATTGGTAGCCAGTTTGCGGGGATATACATGAGAATTCTATCATAGTATAGTTATTTTAACAATAATAATAGTACCCCTACCTACTTATATATGTACCTTGTCTTCAAGACCTGAGCGCTGGGGGAGGGTATAAGATGAGAAGGGTATGGGTATGCTCTCAGAACGAATTGGTAGCCAGTTTGCGTGGGATCTTGTCGTCAAGACCTGAGCTCTGGGGTAGGGAATAAGATGAGAGGGGTATGGGTATGCGCTAACAAGGAATTGGTAGCCAGTTTTGCGTGGGATATACATGAGAGTTCTATAATTATAGTTTATTTTAACATAATAATAGTACTCACTACTATTTACCTTGTCTTCACTTGAGCTCTGGAGTAAGGAAATAAGATGGGAAGGTATGGTATGCTCTAACAAGGAATCCTGTTTGCGGGGGATATATATGAAATTTCTATATATATATAGTTATTTTAACCAATAATAATAGTAAGTAAAGTAAAATCGACGGGACGGCCTAAAGTCGGTATCAGCCAGTCAGACTATCCCCTTTTCAATAGCGCTAGACCAAGGAGATCGTTCTAGCATCTGAGGTGGAGCGCCACACCTACCATCAGCTCCTTACTTTACCGCACAGATCCCTGTGCTACTCATACGCTAAATTGGCGAGGGCCAGTATCGAACTAGGAACCTTGTGGTTTCTAGCCGAACGTTCTACCGACTGAGCTAACCCGGCCCCTAATAGTACCCTACTTATATGTACCTTGTCTTCAAGACCTGAGCTCTGGAGTAGAAAATAAGATGAGAAGGATATGGGTATGTACTAACAAGGAATTGGTAGCCAGTTTGCGTGGGATATACATGAGAATTCTATTATCTTGCCGTTCACTGGTCCGACATGTCGATGGACCTTAGAATACCCTGACTTTTTCCCCAGATATGGGGTAAGCACCCCTAAAAATGGTTGTCATATAGGTGCTAGGGCTTGACGTAACCAGCCCCCCCTCTCTCTCTCTCTCTCTCTCTCTCTCTCTCTCTCTCTCTCTTTCTTTTTTATTATATTTTCTTTGCAGTATGTTGTCCTTTTTCTTCCTTTTCTTTCTTAATAATAAAAACCTAATCCATTCGCCACGGATAGGATGTAACACAGAGTCACAATTATAGTGGCATTCAGCAAGGATCAAACTCGCTATTCAGTAATAAGGATATAGTGACTAGCAAGACCTGTGGATATACCACAGCATGATAATTTAATTATTACCACATTTAACATGTTTACTTATGAGCTATTGCAAAATAGTTCAATATGTTATAAAACGTATAATAATCTTGATTTAACTCTCTCCCTCTCTTTTTTATTCTTTCGATTGAAACAGATTAGCGTTATCACTTCGTGGTTTTACATTTCATCTTGGATGATTTGGACGGTCTCATTTTTAAGCATAGGGTGTTGCAAGATGATAACGGTCGTACAATTAAGGAACAAGAGTATTGATACATAGATTTTAACAGTGATAGTAGTACCTTAGTGATATCATGATATAACATTTTCTCTTGTAGTTCACTGGTCTGTCCTATCGATGTTGCTTAGAATTCGCTGACTGTATCCCCAGCAATGGGGTAAGCACCTCTAACAAAGGATTGTCCTGGGTATATATTTACCCAACCTATTCGCCACGGGTAGAATGACACAAGAACGCAAGTATAGGGGAATCCAACGAGGATCAAACTTACTATTCAGTAGTAATTAAATTTGTGCTAACCCTTACAACATGATGAGACGCACTGGAGGGTGCCATGCGTATAACACTGAACTGTATCTGATGGTGAGGCCCCAGTTCTAGGGTATATGGAATACCGTTTCATTGTAATTACTCAGAAGTCTACTCTGACCCGGAGCGGTAGCACTTATTAGTACCCCATCTAATCCAAATAGACTCGTTTTAGAAATTACTTGCAGGATAATGTTGATATATCACAGTATGATAATTCAATCATTACAACATTTGATATGTTTACTCAAGAGCTATTGCAAATAGATCAATATATAAAACGTATAATAATCTTGATTTAATCTGTCTTCCCTCCTCCTCTCTCTCTCTCTCTCTCTCTCTCTCTATATATATATATATATATATATATATTATATATATATATATATATATATATATCTTTCACTCTTTTTTCCTTCTTTCCTTCTTTTATTATGCTCGATTGGAACAGATGAGCGTTATCGCTGCCTCTCTCTCTCTCTCTCTCTCTCTCTCTCTCTCTCTCTCTCTCTCTCTCTCTCTCTCTCTTATTATATTTTCTTAGCAGCAAGTTGCCCTTTTTCTTCCCTTTCTTTCTTAATAATAAAAATGGAATGATCCATTATTTGGCTGAGGTGACGACAATCATAAAACATAAGAATTCGGCGGATAAGCAACAATATATAATCAGGATTTACACGAGTATTAATATAGAGATCTTAACAGGTTTAAATTCAGAGTTTTCCTTCTTATGGACTAGTTGGAATACCAAGGTTAAAGAGCACAGTCTTCCCTATTATTTACCCGTATCTAGAGAGAGAATAGCTGGATGCGTACATTTCCCAAGAGTATCTCCTCATGGTGTAATGGTTAGCTAACTCGTATTACAAATCTATCACTATTGAATAAGGAGTTCGCTCGATGGATGCTCCACGCTTGTGATCTTGTGCTACATCCCACTCGTTACCAAATGGGTCGGGTGAATACCTAGAGCGTTTTATTGTGGTTTTATGATTAGAAGGTTAGTCTCATAGTCCCATTACTACTGAATAGTGAGTTCAATCCTTGCTATATACCTCCTACTTTCAATATGTGTCACATCCTACTCATGGAAAATGGGTTAGATAAATACCTGGGTGTACCATCGTGGTGCAATGATTAGCAAGCTCGTCTCACAGATCCATTACTATTGAATAGTATGTTCAATGCTCGCTGTATTGTGATATTGTGACACATCCTACTCGTGGCAAATGGGTTAGGTAAATACCTTGGTGTCCCATCGGGGTATAATGGTTAGCAAGATAGTCTCGCAGATCCATTACTATTGAATAATAAGTTCAATCCTCACTGGATTCCTACTACTTGCGATATTGTGTCACATCCTACTAGTAGCGAACGGGTTGGGTAAATACAGTGCCCCATCATGGTATAATGGTTTGCAAGCTAGCCCCGTAGATCCATTACTACTGAATAGCAAGTTCGGTCCTCGTTGGATGCTTTATATTTGCGACCTTATGTCAAATCCTACCCTTGGTTGGTTAAATAAGGCGTTATATAGTTAAGGGCCGGGTTAGCTCAGTCGCTAGAGCTAGAAACCACAAGTTTCGTAGTTCCATACCGGCCCTCGCCAACTCAGCGTATGAGCAGCACAGGGATCTGTACGGTAAAGTAAGGAGCTGATGGTAGGTGTGGCGCTTCACCTCAGACGCAAAAACAATCTCCTTGGTCTAGCGCTAGAGAAAAGGGGATAGACTCCCTCGCTGTATGGCTCATGCCGACATTAGGCCGCCCCGACGACTTTTTATCGTGATGTGATTGTTTGGAAGCTATTCACGCAGATCCATTACTATTACCCGTGTCGAGCGAGTTGGGTCAGTATTTATCTTTCCCAATGGCATTAACGCGATGTGAAATGCAAACAGCTTCGTCCAGGATTTGAACCGTGTCCATTTTTCGACGAGGATAACCATTACACATCGAGTTGCACGGTATTATCAGGAATAAATAAAGCAAAGAAAAATGGTAATCTTTAATCTAAGAATACTAATAAACCCCAAGCCAATATTCTGGTGTTTTTAATTCGGACAAGAATCTCTTTCTGCTGGAAATTTAGCTAAAAAAAGACGATTGTTTAATCAGTTTTAATGGTGTTGTGACGTCACCGACTTCACTGTATAATTTCAAACTTCATTTTAAATTTTAAATAGAATTACAAATAAAAAAAAAGAATATATTTTAACCAATGTATAGTGAGTGTCTTCTTTTCCTTTCTTTCTTTCTTTTTTCTTTTTGAATAACTTTTTATAACTTGTAATTCTAATTTTTATTTTTATAACTAAAATATTAGTTTTTCCTCGGATATAATTATATGCCTTGGACAATCTTAATACACACACACACGCACACACACACACATACACACACACTGGAAACAAACTCTAGAAAGAAGAAAATAAATCCATGAAAAATACTATAAAACGAAATTCAATAGAATTCTTTCTTTTATATATATGAAATCTGGGCAGCTCACTTAGTGTAATGGTTAGCACGCTAGGTTTTGTTAGACCATTGTTAGTGAATTCGATTCTCATTGGGCGCCCCATACTTCTAACCTTGTGCCACAGCTAACCTTGGTAAATAAGTATATATATATATATATATAATATGCAATATAGAATGAATAGAGAATGAATGAGAAAAATATTGGCATATAAAGGTGCTCAATGCTAAAATAGCAGAGCAGTTTTACAATCAAATATTAGATATTATGGATTTAATATCTCGTTACAATTAGTTTCATGCTTACTGCAATCATCAGACGAGACTGTCAAAATTTTAAGATTTTGATATTTAAAAAAACAGTGGTTTGTTTAGCGTCTATAAAAACGTGAAGCGTATTCACGCGAGGGAATGATATACCGCTAATGTTTTAAAAAAACTGTGGCTTATATATATATATATATATATATATATATATATATATATATATACACACACGAAATTACGAAATGTGATCAATAAATATTGAGACTTGTCCCCGCCAACTCAGCGTATGAGTAGCACAGATTGGGTAATCTAATGTATGCGGTAATGTAGGTAGCTAACGGTAGGTGTGGCGCCCCACGTCAACATAAACAATTTCCCCGCTCTAGCGCTAGCGAAAAGGGGATTGATTCCCTCGCTGTTCGGCTGATACCGACAATAGGCCACTCCGCCAAATTTACTTTTACTTTGTCGGTGGGGCTTAGAATAAACTGTCTGCGTCCCCTGCAGAGGGGTAAGAATCCGCATCACCAAAAATGAGGTGTCCTTGGTATGATAGTGAACTGTGCATGATGGTGAGGCACTGGTTCTGGATCTCTGGGTAGTGTGGAGTACTCCTTCATTGTCATTACTCATAGGTCCACTCACACCCGAAGTGGTAGTACCTGTTAGTGTCCCGTCTATGGGATAAATAGAAAGAATGAATTTTTTTAATGTATTTTTTAAAGAATTAAGTTTGAAAAAAATTGAATACCATCAAAAATGAATAAAACAAAAATAAAATAACTCAGTACGGAGTGACATGCCGGAAAACCCAACAGAACAAAACTAAGTAATATATACCTATGTATGATATTTTAGTAACTGATTGATCCTGTTTAGAGTTAGAATGCATTTGGTTTATATATATATAATAATGATAATGATAATATATATATATATATATATATATATATATATATATTATTACTATTATTATTATTATTATCATTATTATTATAATCATTTATCTATTATTTATTGAAACTTATTAGGTTCACACCTATGGGTCAAAGATATTTGTTTAAAAATAATTTGTGGTCGATGAGACCGTGTGCAAAAATAAGTAACTACACAAAAATGTAAATATGAATGTACAATTAGCACGATTCCCTAACCTCTAAGGCAAAAAAATTACACTATATCGGTTGATATGCCGTTAAAATCATTTGATAAATCATGTATTTATATTAAGGCATGGTGTAGTGGTTACAATCGTAAGGAATGGACTCATCGACTTGAGAGCAAATCCTGTTAGCATTAAGGATATAATAAAAACAAATTAAATTCAAGTTAAAAATAAAATACAAACAATAATAATAAAATAAATAATTTAAATACAAGAATATAAAAAAATAAAAGACAAAAAAAAACATATGGAAAAAGAGTTTTATTAATCAATATATAAATATCGTTAAGAGATTTATTTTTAATTTTTAAATCCCAGACAACGCCGGTAGCATTGCTAGTCAAAAACAATTACAATGTCAGCACTTGAATAAATGTTTGCTATTACATTTACCCTCTGGCTAATTTGCATGAATTTTTAAAACTCATTTTCTATTTAACCCATAGATAGGACCCTTACAGGTACTACCATTCCGGACCTGGAAGCAATGGTGATGTAGGAGCATTCCACACTCCATAGAGCTCCAGAACAGAAACCTCACCATCTAATAGTTCAACGTCATACACAGGACATATGTCTGTCAGCCACCACCTTCTAACACATATATGATAAAAAGGATTGGGACTTTCCATAAGGGCAAAAGGGTTGGGAAAATCATATATGTGCTAGGGCTTGACGCGACCAGACGATTGATCAGAGGAATATTTCTCTGAATGTTTGAGATGAGGCTTGAATATTAGTATTATCTACGTTATTCGGACTATTGTCCCCATCTTCATTGTTATTTGTAAAACGTTTCGGCCGATATGCTCTCCAGCCTTCTTCAGGCATTTCTTGTCGGACTTGGGAACCTTCTCGGACTCGGGAACCTTCTTTTCGAACTCGGGAACTTTCTTGTCGTAATCGGGAGCCATCTTTGAAGCTAACCCTTTATTTAGTCCACGGAGGTATCCTGTTCTCATTCCGCTAACCATAGCTGGGGTGGAGTTATGTTAATTATTTTTTTTACTGCCTCTACCCAGGATTGAACTCGAGATCCAGAGATAACTGTCACTTAGAACTGTCTTAACCTAACTACCTTATCCACTAGGCCATGTGTCCAATTGGAAAGAACGGTCCATGATGATTGTGATAATTCTATTTATGAAGGATTTAGGGATAATATGCAGAATTTCTTAGTAATTTGTTAAATCAGAAATGTTGGATGATTAAAAATATGACTCTCAGCGCTATGCAGACCCCGAAGAGTTATTCAATTGAAAATTGTTTGGTGAGTGTTTGAATCTCTAAGTTTAATGGTTTTATGTATATTGCTCTGAGAAATCGTCGCTATAACATGCCGTTCTTGCTTGGTTTACATGCGCACATGCACACAAACACACACACACACGTATGCACGCATACACAACGCACGCAAACACACACACACACACACACACACACAACATATATATATATATTATATTTATATAATATATATCAGAGATAATATGGATGAAATATGTATAAGTAAACAGTGCTCAAAATCATTGATAGAGCATTTACATCTGAGTTAAGGTAGATCGCATAGGCAATAAACTGTCAGTAACCAGGCGTCGTTGAATCCATGTCAACGCTACTTTAACTTATATATATATATATATATATATATATATATATATAAATATATATACGTATACATATATATATATATGTATATATATATACATATATATAATATATATATATATAATATATAATATGTATACGTGGAGAAAGGTAGACAAACACGGGATGTTATGGAAATTGGATGTTTATTGTCGACGATGCAATGTTTCGTTCTCTTATTAGACAATCTTCAAGACTTGGATATAGTTCTTGCTCCAATCCAAGTCCTGAAGATGGTCTAATAAGAGACCGAAACGTTGAATCGTCGACAATAAACATCCAGTTTCCATAACATCCTGTGTTTGTCTACCTTTATCCACATACTGTCGGATTAACCTCCTCACATTTCTACCATATATGTATATATATATATATATATATATATATATATATATATATATATATATATATATACATATATATATATATATATATATATATATATATATATATAAATTAAAATCTTACCCCTTAACTGTAGTCTCATTATAAGAAGTTTTATATATGAAATATTAAATATATATATATGTGTGTGTGTGTCTATAAGTTAAGGAAGATTGGACAAGGAGTCAACGGTGCTTGGTTACTGGCAGTTTCTCGCTTATGCGATATATATAATATATATATATATATATATATATATATATATTATATTAAGAAATGGATACAATAGAATCTTCAAATTAAATCGGTACTCGATTAATTCAGTGGATTTAACCCTGAAGATCCTTATGGTGAAACTCGAGTAGGTTTCTATTGTATCCATTTCTTAATAAATTTGCTCTACTTCGTATTGAGCGCTTTGTATTTGTTTTATTGCTGATTTAACCCCTGAATTTTGCACCTCCAACGATCGTGCCCATTTTCACCGGTAAGCCACAAATTTATATATATATATATTGGTCAGGAATATACATCTAAATATATATTTAGATTATTTTCTTTCATCTCTAATTTACATATAACTCAAATCATCTGAAAACCGGAAAGCCAACAGATAAAATTAGACAAAACAGACAAAATTAGATACAATATATTCGAATCACTTCTAAAAAAATCCATTAATTTTAGCTTGGTTGAATTTTCAATTTTTAGTTTTTTTTAATACGTTTTACATATATTTGTCCAGTAATTTTTTTTTCATATATTCCTGACCAAATAATATAGAAGTATACGCGAAATCCTTACAACTATTCAATATATATATATATATATATATATATATATATATATATATATATATATATATATACATGAGGTAAAATATAAAGAATGAAATAACAAAACTCAGACAAAAATGTGTCGTATATTTCTCTGGAGTTTGAACTCGGCTTCTTCAGCTTTTAAAAAGCCGAGTTCAAACTCCAGCGAAATATACTACACATATTTGTCTGAGTTTTGTTATTTCATTCCTTATATTTTACCTCATTCTGTCGGATTCATCCAACCCTTTTCTCATATATATATATATATATATATATATATATATATATATATATATATATATATATATAACCATATATATATATATATATATATATATTATATATTTAATAACCCCCCACACACACACACATATATATATATATATATATATAATATATATATGAGAATATGAGAATATGAGAATATATATATATATATATATATATATATATATATATATATATATATATATATATATGGGTTATTTAAATGGTTACATCTGTTTATGTCACTAATCTTTTACTATTTGATTAATTTGTCTTTGTTTTCCGCTCGATTGCCGAGACAAAATTGGTGGAAATGAGAAGAAACCCAAATCAGGGAAAGAAATCTTTTTGCATCAAAAATCTCGATAGCAGTTTTCTTTCTTTTTTTCTTTTCCTTTTTCTTTCTTTTTTATTTATTTTCACTTTCATCTTTTCACTTTCTTGATATTTAACCCAAATTATTCAAAACGTTAACTCTCAATGTAGGTCGAGAAAGTGGATGGTGTAACGGTTATCCACACGGAAAACAGGAACGGTGAGACGAGTTCGAATTTGCCCTGAAATCACTTTGATACGCATGCCTTTTCATCTCTCGTGCATTCTCATTCAGATCTTTTAAGTATATATATATATATTATATATATAATATATATATATATAACACACACAAATTGTGTCAAAAAAGTATCGAAATTGAAGCTATTTACCAAGATAGATATAAAGAATGAATGGAACTTTTTTTTTCAGAATACAAGGTGTATCAAAAAGTACAAAAAATCTTGATACTTTTTGACACACTTTATATATATATATATATATATATACTATTTTTCCTTAAACTTCTGACCGTTATCATCCTGCACTACCCCCTGGTGAAAAAATGAAGCCGTCCAAATCAACCAAAAGATAAGGCAAAATTGTTAATCCTGATTATCTCATGTCATTTAATTCTTATTTCTTATTCGTAAATAATGGACAATTCTGTTTTTCTTATAAAGAAAGAAAGGGAATAAAGATGACATGCTACACAAAAATATAAGAAACAAAGAAAGAAAAATGAGAGTAGGGAAATATAGAGAGAGGGCGTGAGCATATGGAAGGGATAACGCTAATTTGTCTCAATCGAACATAATAAAAAGACGAAAAGAAGGAAAAAACGAAAAAACAGTGAGAGAGACTTATATCAAGATTATTATACTTAAAAAATTGAACTATTACAATAGCTCTCAAGTAAACATATCTAACGTTGTAAAAATTAAAATCATAGTGTGATATGTCCATAGGTCCTGCTAGTATATATATATATATATATATATATATATATATATATATATATATATATATATAATATGTGTGTGTGTGTGTGTGTGTGTGTGTGTGTGTTTTGCATTTTCTAGCTTACTAATACCTTCTATATGCTCTATCAATCATACCGAGAAACTTTTTACTTATAATAAAACCAAACTATATATATATATATATATATATATATATATATATATATATATATATATATACGAATCTGACACAAACCCTTGATAAAGTTGGACGTACACTCTCGAAATATTGGTAATGAAATCTGATTTAGAACACAATATCTAACATCTAGTCTCTGATCTTATTTTTTTTCATTCATTTCTTTCATGCTTCTAAACACCCAAAAATTATTTTACCATATATATATATATATATATATATATATATATATACATGTGTGTGTGTGTGTGGTGTGTGTGTGTGTGTGTGTGTGTGTGTGAAAGGTAGACAAACACGGGATGTTGCACTGGATGGATGTTTATTGTAGGTAATGATGTCGACGTTTATAACATTTCGGTCTGTTAGACCTTCTTCAGGACATTGGATTGAGTTCCTGTGTTAAAGGGTGTCGTTCTCATACTGCCGATTCAGGGGGTCGTAAAAGGAGAGGGATGGTCAGTTACTGATGCCAGTAGGAATGTTTATGTTGGTAGTGGGAGGGGGGTTGGTGGGGTGAAGAGTGTAGCTAGTAAGGTTATGTTATTGATACCACAGGAATGTTTAGGTAATGGGTGTTGATGTTTTTCTCACCTTCCGACAAGGGCGGTGGGTTGTTATAGATACAACCGCCTATAACCCAAAAATCATGGACCTACTCTACAACTACACATATGAAATAATCTCCCCACATACCATCACAGAAAAACATACCCCACTCAAAAACAAACTTCCACTACTAACCTAAACATTCCTAGTGGCATCAGAAACTGACCCCCCCCCCACTTATCAATATCTAAATATTGATTGATGAAACTCTTTTTCCATATATTTGTTTTATGATCTTTTATTCTTTACTAGCAGCGGCTACCCGGCGTCGCCTGGTCCGAGGGAGATTTTTTAAAGTTAGTCCAGCAGATCCATTATTACTGAATCATGAGTTGGATCCTCATGGGATGCCCCATTTAAATCCCTATGTAAAAAATTGACCTTGCATTGATCCAGCTACTCTGAAAAGAAATGTTAATATCTGCTATCTAAAATATTAAATGAAAAAAAAATCCATGCTGTTATCATTTAAATGTTATATTTTAATTATCTTCACGAATATAAATCAAATCTCTATTATTTTTGCTAAAAAACAAGCCCTGGTGATATTTAATGTGTATATATATTTACTTTGTCGTTAATTGTTTTATTTTCGAAGTTTCCTCTGAACATACATATACACACAATTGTCCTTTATGTATGTATAGATATATTCTTGTATTTGAATTATTTATTTTATTATTATTATTTCGTATTTTTTCTTTAATTTGTATTTAATTTGTTTTATTATCTTTTATCCTTAACTTATTTAGTTTAAAAACTAAGTACCCATAAAGAATGAATAAAACAAAAACTTCTTCGGCATTTAATAACTCAATGGGTAGACATACATTAAAATCCAACCAACCAACCAGTCAACCAACCAACCAACCAATCGTGACATTATACTATGCAACGGGCTGCACGTCTATATATAAATATTGTGAACGAATCTCTATTTACCAAAACAGAAATGAGAAATATACAAAACTTTGATTTTCTATTTGTTGAAGCACCTCTGAAACTTCTCCATTAATATGGTGTGAACATATACCGACATATTTTTCAATATCCTCCCATAACCTGAACTCTCCCTTTGAGATTAATTTTCAATTAAAGAAACAAGTGGTCTTGAGCTAGGTCTAGAGAATATGGAGGCTGATGCATTTGCACTTTCCCGTGTTTCAGCAAAATAATTTGTCATCACTTTATGCTATAAGTTGCTCAACTGTACTCATGTTTTCATATATATATATATAATATATATATAATAATATATATATATATATATATATATATAACTCACCTCCAAAAAATGATGAGAAAAACTGAAACGAATCCTTTCAGGAAATCTTCAGAAAGTGTATATAAATCCTCATGAATTATCTGTTTACCATAACTTCTGCGGTCGGATGATACTCAAAGGGATATACTGATACCTATTGGTAGATATAGATCTATAACCACAAAATGACCGATTTTTAAGCCCTTTCTGTTTACCGTATATATATATATACATATATATATATATATATATATATAATATATATATATATATATAATCACAGCTTTCCTATGTCTTCTTAGATATTCTTGATTCTCATAGCATAAGTTTTATAAATATACATATACATATATATATATATAATATATATATATATATATATATATATATATATGTACATTTATATCTGTATGTATGTATATATATGATTTCACTACTTTCTTATGTCTTATTCTCATAGTACTAGTTTTATCATCACCTTCATCTTTTTCTTTTGCCGTTTCTTTTGGCTTCTTTTTCATTATTATTTTATTATTATTATTATTATTATTAGTAGTAGTAGTAGTAGTAGTAGTAGTAGTAGTAGTATCATTATATTATTATTATTATTATTAAAGTTCTCTCTCTGTTGTTGTTGGAGCTTCTCCACGCCCACTTCTTTTTACGCTGACTAATCTTTTCCGAAAATATTAAACCTGAATCAGATTGAGATAAGAAGCGAAGCGAGGAAAACTGATTAATACTCTTTGGAGATGTCGAAATTGAAAGTTTGGTGAAAAATGAAAAATAAAAAATAAAAAATAGGGGTAAATAGGGGCTTTTTGAGAAGAAGAAGAAGAAAAAAAAGGCCGACCAAAAGAACTTAAGTCACAGAGGAAGAAAGAGAAGAAAGTAAAAGAGGTCAAACGACTTTTTTTAAATATATACATACATACATATATACATACACATATATATGCGTGTGTGTATGTGTGTGTGTGTGTGTGGAATTTACTAAAGTTGGATTTTATTTTTAAATTTACCCCCACCCCCCGTATTCTTTTATATCTGATTGTAATGTCGTTTAGTTCAAGAATTTCGAAAATCACAATCTCAACACCCATAACATTCCACACAAAACGAAGAATCAGGTTGTTCAACATGAAGTTTCCGATTTATTTAAACTAAATATATCATTTCATTTATCATTATATATTATTATAATGGAGATTGTGTGTCTGTTTATAACAGAAACTACGTCAAAATTAATTCAGTTATTTACGTTATATCCACAACGTTTATTAAATAATCAATATTTAATCTTAATTGACATATTATTTATTAACAATGTCTCTATTTAAAGTTCAGCTACGTTAGATTTACCTCAAAACAGCCCATGTTATGAATGCATTTAAAATGCTGCAATGTGTGTTATATATCACTAAAAATAAAGGTTTACATAGTATATGGTGTTGATACTGATTCTAAGAAAATTGGTTTCATGAATAATTAATTGCTCTTATTAATTTCTTATGTTATTGTTTTATTCTGAAATGTATTAAAAACAATCGTATATAATTTCATATAGATTTTATATAAAAGTTAATTAAAATGAAATAAGAATAAGTGTAGTATTTTATGTGTTATTAGTTTCGTTTGTCTTTGTAAGTTAATATGATTTTTATTACTTGCGTATATTATATAAACACTTGCATTTTGGAGTTGATTATAGCAATCCAATGTTTTAATTTTACATAGAAATTAATTAAAATAGAATAAAAAATATCTTTAATCTTTTATATGCGTTATATCTAGTTTCATTAATCGAATTCAAAATGATAATTTATTACATTCATGCTTAGATACTAGTTCATTTTACTAGTTCATACAAAATATTTTCCTTCGTTCTTTATGCATTTTTGACACTCGAAGAGCATCTATTCAGTCCATCTCTTAAATATGTTTTTATTTATAAACTGATAAACAATGAAGGTGAATTTCGTTTTATTTCGGATGCAGACCTTCGCCCCAATAGCAAATTTGTTGGGATGCTTTTGAAATGATCTACACTAGGGTTCATATGGCACCAGGGACAATCAGTCGAAGATAATTCGACGGCAGCATCTGCTTACCAGGTCTTTTGACCATATGTCCAGTGGCTTCGGTCATAGGACCGGTAAAATATGTAATAGCGTGATCCCAGTGGGGGGGGGCATCTTCCTAGGCAGCACTTGCCCGATCATCTAGAAGGGACAAGGATGGGTTTATTGCCCAGTGCATGAGGCGCCTCAAAAGAGGAATACCAAGTGGATTCACAGAATGTTTTTAAATACTGGCCACGCATGAGCTTCGGTGTGTGCGTGATTTCCCACGTTAATGATCCTTGTGTTCAACTGACATGGTGGGATGTCAGTAAACAACTGCACACCCGAGGATCATATAACGTCAGTCAAGCATTAATTATTCAATTATAATGATACAATAGGATTGTAAAACATCGAATGGCTATGGGGGTGGGGATCCATCGTAATAAAATTGGAATCAAAGGGATCCATAGGTAAGAAAATAAGGGTTGATAACCACTGATCTGTATAAACGAGTTTCAGGCAACTCAATAGAATGTTATAAAATCTTCTTCCTTAACTGTTTTAACTTTGTTACCTCTTTGTTTACTTTTTTCCCCACGGCGCTACCAAATTTTCGGTTAAATCCTACTTAACGGATATAAATTCCCCCATCGTATGTCACCCCGCCGAAAGAAAATATACTAAAAATCAAGGAATTAACCGAATTTAATGAAATTTTCAGTTTTGATACATTAATAAATAAAAAAATATAATGCACCGGTTATTTTATTTAAAAACTTTTACATTTTTTCATGTCAGTTAACTTTGAACCACGTATATCTGTGAATCTGTGTTACGCCTCAAAGATACGTGGTTCAAAGTTAACACTGAAAATTTCATTAAATACGGTTCATTCCTTGATTTTTAGTATTTTTTTTTCTTTCCGCGGGGTGACATACGATGATGAATTTATGTCCGTTAAGTAGGATTTAACCAAATTTTCTTGGTATTTTTACCTGTATAATGAGATATTTCAAAGTTCACTATCTACTCACCTCTATTTAAATTAGGTACTATTGTTATTGTAATATGAGTTCTTCTGCCCAATTTTGATGAACTAACCATCAACGGTTTACGGTAGGATCGCAGTGGTGAGAGAGCCGCTGTGAGCGGTTTAAAAGAGACAAAGAATTAACGTCGTATTGTGAACCTAAGTATAAATATTAACTAATTTTCTGTTTATCATAATGTCGATTTTTGCTTTAGATTTGAAAGCATTGTTGCGTTTTGGGGTCTCGAGGAAAGTTGCCGGAGCCAAAGACGGGATCAATATCCACCCTGTCGGCATAGGCGAAAGGACACCCCGACTGTACCTCTGAAAATGGGTAAGGCGCTTTTATCATACATGTTGTTTACTCCGGGTCAGAATAGACTTGAGAGTAATTACGATATATGCATTCATCAACTCCTCTGCACGAGCAGGATATGGCACATGGTCAATTTTTAAGCGGAGTTTACCTGATTTGAATTAAGAGGTTTTCTATTCCTAGACCAGTTACCGTACCAAAGTTGAACAACCTAGTTCGCCCTACAATTTTACCATAGCTAGAGGGAGAATAGTTGGATTCATACTTTTCCCAAGGGTATATGAATTGCAACTAGCCTCGTCTAGGTTTTGAACTCATGTTGTATCCATTTCATTTTAATGGCAACCATTACACCAAGACTAATAACAATATAGGTGTACTACACACACTCCAGATCTCCAGAATTGGAATTTCTATATTAGATACAGTTTAAAGTCATATCCAGGAGAATAAGGCACCCAAACATCGCCTCCTAGCACATATATTATAAAAAGGATTGGGGTTTACCATAAGAGCAATACGCACTTTCCGATCAAATACAAATAAATTGCACACAATTGTTTAGTTTCAAGTATTCCTATCTAATACTGAAACTATAAACAAACTGAGGCCTGTATACCATAACTAAGCAAAGCTTTGTAGATAACACGAAAAAGAAAGAAGAGTTTAAGTAGCATTGAATATGTTCTTTATTTAAATGGGTGACCGCTTACGCAACAACAGGTACTGTAAGCAACCAGAGGCCTGTGTGCTATATCTAAGCAAAGCTTAGTAAATAACATCAAAAAGTAGGTAAGAAGTTAAGCAGTGATGAGCGTCTTCAATACTTATATGGGTGACTACTTAAGCAACAACAGGTAATGTAAGCAACCAGAGACCTGTGTGCTATATCTAAGCAAAGCTTAGTAAATAACAATACTTAAGTTTAGTAACGACTAGAAGCAGCTATCCGGTGTCACCTGGGTAGAGGGGGATAATAAAAAGTTAGTCTCACAGATCCATTGATTGTTTTGATCTTACATAATTGATTTATGTTTTAATCACGAACGCAACTAATGACCTACAATTCAAATCCTTATTTATAAATATCTTCCCAGATATAAATAAAATCTTCATTATTTTTGAACAAAAAGCAAAGATATCGCTTTTGTTTTTGAAAGACATGAACTCAGTTTTATCAGAATTTACGTATAGGCCGACATTTCGTGCTGCCTTTTCTAGGCTGTGTAGCAAGGATTCGGCTTGTGCAGGTGTATTTGCGAGTAGTGCTAGGTCATCAGCATAGTCTGCATCCATAATAGTATGTGCGGGATATCTCACACTAAAAAAAGCAAGAAGCAGGCGATATATAGATCAATAACGCCAAGTAATTATTAATTAAAATTGGTTTCTTAAAAACAGTATGCAAATATACCGCACCAATTATGTGAATATTTATTTTTTAGGGATATATAAGACACATTGCAGGATTTTAAACAAAATAATAATATGGGCAATTTTGAGGCAAATTTAACTCAGATTTTCATAGAGACATCGTTAAGAGACAATATTTATTCTATTCTATGTATTAAGGATTTTGACTATGACTATAAATTAAATACTCGTTGACAAACTTACGCACTTACTATGGGTGACATAAGCAGCGACGTAGTTTCGGTTACAGACAGATAGACACCGAATCTCCATTATAATAAGATACGAATATTTTTCATACGTAAAAATGCCGGAAACTTTTACATCAATCAAATAAGTACGAAAGAAACATTTTCCCCAATTTTATAATAATATCTAACAATTACGCACAATCAGCACACTATCTACCGTCAGTATTTTTTTAAGACTACCAACAGAGAACGGTTCTAAAACATAGTGTTGCAGCTAATATACGGTACTTATATTACAGCAAATCCCCCTCTCTCTCTCTCTCTCTCTCTCTCTCTCTCTCTCTTTCCTTTCTCTCTCTCTCTCTCTTCTCTCTTCTCTCTCTCTCTCTCTCTTCTTTATAATCGTACTTGTGCTTATCTTATCGCGAAAAAAAAACGCGGGGTGAAGGGAATTGGGAGGGTGGGGGACATCGCGGGAAATATAGAGAAACGTCTAATAAGGAGAGATATTTACTAATCCTATCCTGGTCTGTAACAATGCCAGGTGGGGGTAATAGAGACCTGGAAGATTGTGTAGCGACAATCTTCTACGGGATGATGGTTGCTGCTTGCTCTGAAATCAGCATGTGAAATCCTGTTTTTTTTTTGTTGTTTTTTTTTTTGTACATGAGCTCGAACTCCGATCACGAATCGGAGTAAAGTATTAATACACAATAATCTCAGACACTCGTTTTCCAAGCTGTACCGTGACAGTGCTATTGTATGGCTGCACTACTATAACGAAAAACTTAGCGAAAATCTAGATGTGAACTGTGCGTGCTGTCTTGAACAACTCATCAAAGCAGCACCCAACAAAATACCAGCTGAAAGACACTTGCCTCCTATCAACAAAACCATCCGGGTAAGAGGGCAATACATTCTGGTCACAGCTGGAGAAGTAAGGACGAGCTCATATGTGATGTGATTCTGTGGGAACCTGAACACAGATACGCCAGTGTGGGTCGGTAAGCAAGAATCTACATCGATAAAATCTGCGTGAATCCTGGTTGCTGTGCGGACAACCTTCAAGGAGCGATGGCCTATAAGGACGGTTGGCGAGGAATAGTCATGGAGATCCGTGCTGTCGGCACGACTTGATGTTGATGATGATGATGATGATGATCTCAAAATCTAGGGAGATAAAACAGTTTACTAGGCACGCCTAGTAATTTAAAACTCGTCTTCGAGACGAGCTTAGAAATTATTTAGAGGTTCGTTTAGCGCAACGGTTATCGCTGTAAGAAATTAAAATCGACAATCTGAGGTCAAATCATGGACGAGGCTGTTTATGTTTCACTTCGGGAAAATGCCCTTGGAAAAGACACGAATCCAACTGTTCTCTCCTCCACCCAACTATGCGTAAATAGTTGTGCAGACTGAGTTTTTTAGCCTTTGTAAGGCAACCAGTCTAGGAGAAGAAAAGCTCTGAACTCAAACTAGCTTTACTCCGCTAAAAAACTGACATTGTTAACAATCTTACCCGTGGTAGAATGGTTGGTTAAATACATAATTTGTACACAGTTGGATGGTTTCAAGTATTTCTATAATAATTATTGTTGTGATGTTAATCCAACAGTAAAAAAAGAAGTCAAGTCGAGATAGGGTAAAATAAGACAAGTGTATTTACAATAATGGTACAGGAACGACTAGCTTGTCGTTAACGGTAACAGTACAACCTTTTCACTCGGTGTCTCACTATTTATAGTGAGAACCGGTGTATATTCTCCACTGTAGGAACGGCCGGTACAACAATTATCATCACCATCATTATGTTGCTGTAGTAACACAGATATCCATGACAATTTCCCGCCAACCATCCCAATCATTGCTCTCGGAGATCCTCTATGCAGCATCCAGTATCCGAACAGAGCTGATAAATGTAGGTCTTTGCTGGACAGTCCACATTGGCGTGTTTGCGTGCTACTTTCCATTGGAGAACGTCACTTATGAATTAGTACTTGTTTCTCCAACAGTGTCCAGCATGTGTTGCTCGTCTCTCTCGGATGTTCTGCGTGATTGGTGGCAAGTTGCCATACAGTGGCATTCTTGTAGGTTCTTGTTTCCACGATGTCTTTTTTAAATATTGCGCTCATCATTCTTGGGCAGCTCCCATTTAGCTTATTCTCCAGCCGCTTCGTTAGGATCCAAATGGTGCAGCCATACAGTAACACTGATACTACTACCGCTTGAAGATCTCTCTGATTTTTATCTAATACTAATACTTTATACACAATGGTTTCAGGTGACTAGTTCTATTTAATAATAATCAGTTGTTTTCACACCGATGTATAATATCAATTTTCAAATAATTAATTCTAATAATTATAATTAAAATAATTTGAACACAGTTGCGTGGATTCAAAATTCCTAAAAGTCTTTGTAATCTATACACAATTATATGGTTTCAGTTAATTACTTCCATCTAATAATATCATTTGTTTGCACACAGTTTCATGGTTACAAGTAACTAATAATAATATAATATAATAATAATAATAATATAATAATAATAATAATCAATAATAGCTGCACAAAATAATGCTATAGGGTTGGTCTGTGAACTGGGGGTCAGCCTGGTAGTGCAAGATCAAACTATAAAGCAAAACTTTGATAAGACTCAACAAAATAGTAATGTAGACTATGCAGCGACAGAGATGAGGAACTGTAAAACGCATGGTACTAAAGCGAATGTAAGCAAACTAGCACAACGGAGAATACAAACCTAAAGGCAACGACTGGGTTGGGAAGGGTGATCACTGGGAATTTATGGCATAAACCAGAATTCTGTTCTTGAGAATGAAACGCAATAAAATTCTCTGGGACTTTAAGATTAAAACGGATTTCACCTTATCCCAGGCCAGGAGGGACCAAGACCTGATGTGTTGATTAACGAAAAAGAAGAACTTGTCAACTGGTGGATTTTGCAGTTTTCATGGAGATCACAGAAGAAGATGAAGGAAAGCAAACATGGCAATCATGGATCCTTGCAGAGAAACTGAAAAGCTTATGGACATATGAAAGTCAAAGAGATACCAAGTTGTAGTGTTTTTGTGGCCGCGTGGAACGGTCCCCAAAAAGACTGGAAGATCTCGGAAATCAGAGGAAGTATTTGAAACCAATCCAGATACCTACACTGCTGTAATCTGCCGCAGAATTACTCAGAAGAAAACCAGAAGACCTGAAGAGACCCTCCAATGAAATACCATCAAGCTGAACGCTGGTTGTTGGATGAAGCTCTAATATTTATCATCTTTAGAAAAAATATCCTGTCGTGCCACTGAACTATGATCTTTAATTACAAGGTCAATTTACAGTTATGTGAGTGTTAGACTCGTAGCACGTAGTCACTAACATGCTGGAAGTCTGTGGATCGATTATAGTAAGCGAGTTCGGAACTTCAGTCGGACTAATCCTTTTGGGAAAGTATGAAATCGCATTGTCCCGCACGGCTATTATCATTCACGCTAGGTTGTTTTCTACAGAGGATGAATTTGTTGGCTATATTGAAATAATCCTCAGGAGGTTGGGAGTGATGCTCATTTAGATCTAAAGAAACGCGCGTAAATAATGGTAGATGGTGTGAGAGGTTTTCAAGGTAATTGCCTATTCTAATACAAATAATTTGAAGATGATTATCGTGGTGTGTGTTCCAGGTGTGGTATAGGTGGGGGACGTTGAGATTAGGTACTACACTCGCGTGTGAAGTCCGAGTGGCAAGGTACCTGGAAAGAAAATGGCAATGGGATGTATAAGGGCAGTTCCACACGCTTTCAGATCTTGCTAGAACTTTTGGTAGCCTCTCAAACAATATGCCGAGGTGAGCGTGGTGCCATATCGTCATGATTTGTTGTCCTGGACATGATGACGTTAAATCTCGCGCGTGTCATGGTTTAGGTGGTAGAAGTTTCATAATTGTTGCAAGCTTTTGGGGAATGTGCAGTACCCCATCATTGCTATTATCCCAGGTCCATCTTACCCGGAGTTGGTAGTACCTTAGTGTCCCATCTATGGGTTAAATAGAAAGAATGAGTTTTTAAAAATGGTGTGTTTAAAAAAATTGAGATAAGAAAAATTGAGTTTTTTTTAAATTGAGTTCCCATCAAGAATGAATAATACAAAACGTTTTTGATATAAAATAAACGCAACAAGGTTTGACGTGGCTGTAAAATCCAACCAACCAACCAACAATCTAATACAACGAGGATCTATCTCTCTGGCAAGATTTCTTAACTGTCTTTATTGTGTATGTTTTTGGGTTATTGTAGCACAGTTGTGGCGAGTGATAATTTTTCACATTATTCACACAAATAAGTTTTGAGTTTAAAAAAAATTGAATACCACCAAGAATGAATAAAATAAAAATAAAATACCCAATAAGGTTTTGACATGCTGTAAAATCCAACAAAACCAAACCAAAACTAAATAATATTATATCTATGTATAATATTTTTAGTAACTGAGTTAGAATGCAATTGGTTATATATATATTATATATATATATATATATAGTTATATATATATATATATATATATATATATATATATATTTCACTTATTGATTTATTATCGAATTTGTGACTAACTCGATATTATATTCCCTGGTAAGGCTCAGCCTCTTTACACACACAAACACACACACATACACACAAAAGATATACTATAATATATATAGTATATATTAATATATATATATATAATTATAGGAAAAGGTGACTTACCGGGTGATATGGTCACAATGGTTAGTTGATGCAAAATTCGGAAAGGTAAGGCAGCAATATAACAAATTACACATGTAATCGACTGCAATTAATCAATATCTTGATTAATCCAGTAGATTTTACCCTGAAGATCTTTATGGTGAAACTCGAGTAGGTTATCACTTGTACCTGTATTACAATATATTATATATATATATATATATATATATATGAATTAAAGATTTTTAGAAAAAACAAACAAATATAGTTTTTCTAAAAAATGTTTAATTCATACTGTCGGATTCACTTCCATTACTTGTATATATTATATATATATATATATTATAATATATATATATGGGTGTGTGTGTGTGTGTGTGTGCGTGTCTGTGTGTGTGTGTGTGTGTATGTATGTATATATATTATATATAAGACAGACCAATATTTATTGAGTCTTGGTCGAAATAAATTGATAATAGCCAAATGAACATTTTGTTAAATTTTCTTTTTTTTATTGAATGTGTAAAATATTGTCTGTATATAATGATTTATTAATTATCATACATTGAGCCTCTCTTTGGGATTTGAAAAAAATCCCTCTATAAATCTATAAGTGTGCATCAACATGAGTATACATTGTGGACGTACCGGAAATATTGATAATGCCAAATAGAATAATCCTAACATACCAGTCAATTGGATACTTTTACCTTCTCTCTCTCTATATATATATATATATATATATATATATGCTCCCCACCCCCGGTGGGTTGAGCTTCTGGAGGGACACCAACTAAGCTTAAAACGGCAACGCTCTCTCCTATGAAACGGATGGAGCACTCTCTGGCAGCCTTCACGTACATACATATGTATGTATTTATACGTTGAAATCCCCCACTCAGTCTGTAATTGCTAACGGCCGAGTGGTTAAGAAGCCTGAATGATGATATATCGATCGGGTTTCCATCTCGGCTGTAAGTAGCCTGTTAATGTCTAGCCACACTGAGGAGATGTATACGTTGAAACACGTGTCTGTGGATGACTATATATATATATATATATAATATATATATATATAATTTAATATACCAAGCTGTTGGTAAATCCTCGTGGTGAGAAAAACCAGCAAATAGTTTGATTGTAAATATACTACCAAACATCAACCGGGAGAAAAAATTTTTTGAAAAAAAGAAAAGACCAAGATTGTCGTACCAACAAAAAGTAATCTATTGGTACAGTATTTGGCCAAAAGAAAAAACAATTTATATGTATATATGTATATAAGATATGTATATATTCATACAACCGCTAGGAGAATAAGCTAATAAGTGACTACTGTGGTAAGTATTATTTAATTCGTTTTGCTCCTTGTCTCTGTAGTCAGATCTTAGCCCTGAAGAGCATTAAGCGAAACTGATAGTAGGTTCGTCTGACTCATTAGATTTATCTTTATATATATATATATATATATATCCGCTCTACTTACGTATTGAGCACTTTATATTTATTATAATGCTGACTTATCCGAGTAACACTTAAACCAACCAAATATTGAGACCAACCCAATATTTTTACCGGTAAGTCATTCCCTATATATATATATATATATATATATATATATATATATAAACACAAAACATCTCCGGCATAAAATAACTCAAGGGTTGGCATACCATAAAAGCCAACCTACTCAAGACATCCCTTTTTTTCTTACCCTTCTGAAGCATATTCTAAGACCCTCCGACATGGCGGTTATCAGAAAGAGGGTGGTATTCTTGATTTTAAAACACCCTACAGTTTTTTTTTCTTTACTAAAAGTGACCTTTAGTCTTCAACATAAAAGTCGTATTATCAATGTGACTCGTTGGTATGTCCTTGCTATTTGTGGCGGTCTTTTTTAATTACCTTAGCTGATAACAATGTACTCTTTGTCATTGTGTACAAAAGTCGTACTTGTCATTGATAAAATAAAATAAAAGTCAGAGCAGGTGCTTCTATTTCAGAGTTAAGGAAAAGATTAACGTATGAAGCTCAACTTTCTCTTGATATCAAAAAACTGATTAAGAAAACACTTTTAAAAATGAACCATCGTCTACGCCATTATAAAAAAGCCTCCCTACATGGATATATTGTTGGATGTCCCATCATGGTATGATGGTTAGCAAAATAGTCTCGCAGATTCGTTATTACTGTTAATATTCGTTAATACTGAATTAGTACTTGAAACCATATAACTGTGTACATTGTTTCGTTTCGAGACAGGTCGTCTTTATTTCTATTTTTTTGACGTAGTAAAATTTTCGCATCGCTAATTCAGTAGTAATTTACACACTACTTTGAATTAAATATAAATACTCTATTAATGATACTAGTACAAAATAAAAAACACCCTCCGGGCGATGTAAAAATAGATTTTTGATACATATTGCCTGAGGGGTGGGAGTAAAAAATTCAATGTCAGCGAGTTTGTACCCTAAGTAAGTACAATCATCAAATTCATTAAAGGATTAAAAAATAAAACAATTTGAAACGTAAACTTTAAATATGTATTAAAATAAAACAAACTATATATAGATATATAATACCAGTCATGTATTTATTAAAACTTAAAAAAAAACAAAAAAACAATGAGGACTGTCTAATGTTGCATGTTCGAAACATTGTGTGTATTTATTCTATGTTATGACGATTTTGGGTAATGTGACATAAGCAGTGACATAATTTTTGTTACAGACAAAAACCGGAAGTGAATCTCCATTATTAATAGATTGAACACTATTTACTTATAAATATACCACCCATATTATCTATAATACATATATATATATATATATATATATATATATATATATATATATACGCAGTTTTAATTTTGGTTACAGGAGTGTTGCAATTTTGTTTTTGAATAGTAAGTAAAAGTAAGTTTGGGTGGCCTAATGTCGGTATCAGCTAGACAGCGAGGGACCTGTGCTGTAAAGTTGGTAGCTGGTGGTAGGTGTGACGCTCCATCTCAAAGGCAAAAACAAATCCCGTTGGTCTAGCGCTAGTGAAAAGGGGATAGATCCCCTCGCTGATAGGTTGATACCTATATAGGCCACCCCGATGACTTTACTTTTACTTCTCTTTTTATACTTTTCTCTTGATCATCATTCTTTTTCCTTTACCTCTTCTTTCTTTCTTTCTTTCTTTCTTTTTTTGTCCTCTTCTCCTTTATTCGATCCTCCTACTCCAGCTGCTTTTATCCCTCTTCTTCTTCTTCTTCTTCTTCTTCTTCTTCTTTCTTTCTTTCTTTCTTGGATTCTCTTTCTTCTTCTGTATTTGACGATTCTCCTTCTTTACTTAATCCTTTTTCTTTTTCTTTATTTGACTCACTTTCTTCTTTTTGTTCCTCTTTTTTTTTCTCATCATTTTGATTCTTCTTTTTCTTTTCTTTTCTCTTTCTCCTACAGCCTGTTACTTCAAATGCTTTTTAATCTCCTTCACCACATTTTTTTCCTTCCTCCTTCCTTCATATTTTGTTCGTTTACTTTCTTTTCTACTCCCGTTTTTTTTTCGTTATTTCTTTCTTACTTTTTTTTTCTTCTTTTTCTCTTTTTCATTTTCTTCTTTTCGCCATTTTTCACTTCTTTTTCTATTCTCTTTTCTTTCTTTTTCCTTTCATTTATTTTTCTTCTTTTTAGTTTCTTCTTTTTTGTCATTTTCCTTCTCATCCTTTTTCATTCCTTTCTTTCTGCTATGTATTTT
>CM042143.1:90076737-90101737 GCA_023376005.1 Doryteuthis pealeii | reverse complement strand
CTCTCTCACACACTCTCTCTCTCTCTCTCTCTCTCTTCTCTCTTTCTCTCTATCTCTCACACACACACTCTCTCTCTTCTCTCTATCTCTCACACACACTCTCTCTCTCTATCTCTCTCACACACACACTCTCTCTCTCTTCTCTCTCTCTCACACACACACTCTCTCAAACACTCTCTCTCACACACTCTCTCTCACACACACACTCTCTCAAACACTCTTCCTCTCTCTCTCTCTCACATTCTCTCAAATCTCTCTCTCTCTCTCTCTCTCTCTCTCTCTCTCTCTCTCTCTCTCTCTCTCTCTCACACACACACCACACACACACACCACAAAACAGACACTAAGAATCTCCATCTATCACGAACTTTTCATCTCCACCTATTCAGCACCGAACGAACCGAGTGTTGCTTCCTTCTATCGGTTTGGGCGCCTGTCATAGAGCGATAGTTAGCATGTTAATCTCGCAAACCATTGACAATAGTGTTATTAAGCTCAACACATGTTTGTCCCTTCACTCTTATGATTGATTCTAAACTAAGTTTAGTAGACATTCATCCAACCCTTACGCCATGAGTTGAATGTGACACAACGTTGAAAATATTGGGTATCCAACTGTTGTATACCCATTCAACACATCGTTCATCTTGGGTATATGAGAGAGCGAGAGGGGGAGAGAGACGAGGGGATAGGATGATGAGATGGTGAGGGTTCGTACTTTTTTACTCGTCTACATCGTCGGCCATATTCTTTGGGTTGTTTCAGTGGGTTGTTTCTCCGTGTTGATTCTTCTTTTTTGTTGGGCTGGTCATCTCTTGTTTTAATCTATTTATCTATCTATACATATATAAAGGACAGTTGTGTGAATTTGACTGTCCGGAGGAAACTTCGAAAATAAAAAAATTGACGACAAATTAAATATATATACACATTAAATATCACCAGAGTTTGGTTTTTGAGCAAAGATAATGAAGATTTGATTTAAATTCATGAAAATATCTAAAAAATAATAATAACATTTAAATGATAACAACATGGATTTTTTCCATTTAATATTGTAGACATAAATTTCTATTTTCAGAGTGACTGGATCAACGCAAAGTCTTTTTTATGTAGGGATTTTAATGGGGCATCCAGCGGGGATCCAATTCACAATTCAGTAATAATGGATCTGCGAGAGTAACTTTTAAAAAATCACCCTCTATCCAGGCGACGCCGGGTAGCCACTTCTAGTACATATATAAAGGGCAGTTGTGTATGCATGTATGTAGAAAACTCTGAAAATAAAACAATTAATGACAAAGTAAATATATATATACACATTAAATATCACCAGAGCTTGGTTTTTATTAAAAAAAATAATGATGATTTGATTTATCTTCGTGAAGATAATTAAAAAATTAAATTTAAATGATAACAGCATGGATTTTTTTTTTTGGGGGGGGGCATTTAGTATTCTAAAAAGGAGACATTAATTTTTCCTTTAAGGGTGTCTGGATCAATGCAAATTCTTTTTTACACAGGGATTTTAATGGGGCGTCCTGCGATAATCAACTCGCGATTCAACAATAATGGATCTGCGAGACTAATATTTACCCCCCCCTACACAAGCGACGCCGGGAACCGCTTCTAGTGGGAATATAAGAAATAATTTTTGCAATAGCTCAGGGATAAGGTAAAAAAAATATACATTTGTAGTGGTGACTGCAAAAGAACAAATGCTGGAATTTAATGTCACTTGTGTAGGGAACCTAAATAGGAACTCTCCTGTGTTAGAGTACAAAAGAGTTAGGGATTAGCCCTCTTTAACCAGCTGAGGAGATCGGCCAGTTGGAGCTCGGGCCGAGGACAGTGAAAAAAGTTAACAAGCTCTCGGCCAGTCATGATAGCCGCTAAGAGACTGTTAAAAACCCTGAAGAATAACTCTGTACAATGTAACAGTCCCTAGAGAACCCTAGAGAACCATCATATCGTGAGTAGCCTACGAATTATGTAAGTAATTGTAGATAGATTTTGAATTGAAGTTTCAAGTTGAAGATTCAAAATACGAGTAGTGATATATATATAAAGGGCACTTGTGTTTATATGTCTGTCCGGAGGAAACTTTGAAAATAAAACAATTAACGACAAAGTAAATATATATGCATATTAAATATCACCAGAGCTTGGTTTTTAGCAAAAATAATATATTTGATTTATATTTGTGAAGATAATTAAAAAATAAAATTTAAATGATAACAGCATGGATTTTTTTCATTTAATATTTTAGATAGTAGACATTAACATTTTCTTTTCAGAGTAGCTGGATCAATGCAATATCTATTTTTTTACATAAGGATTTAAATGGGGCATCCCACGAGGATTTAACTCACGATTCAGTAATAATGGATCTGCAGAACTAACCTTAAAAAATCCACCTCTACCCAGGCGACGCCGGGTAGCTGCTGCTAGTCTATGCATATATAAAGGGCAGTTGTGTGTATCTGTATGTCCGGAGGAAACTTCGAAAATAAAACAATTAACGACAAAGTAAATATATATATATATATGCATTAAATATCACTAAGGCTTGGTTTTTGAGCTAAAATAATGAAGATTTGATTTATATTTGGGAAAATATTTAAAAATTCAAATTTGAAAAGTAACAGAAGGGAAAGTCATTTGCATGTTATTTTGTTTATCTTTTTTTTTTGTATTTTTATTTTCGCTTTGAAATATATTGATTGATTGAATTAATTGACATTTATATATATATATATATATATATATATATATATATATAATTGTAAATCATTGAATGGAAATTTATTACTATATTGTTATATATTTCCGTGATGATTTTTATGGGGCAACCAACGAGAATCTCACTCACGATAAGTAATAATGGACCTGCGAAATTAACTTTAAAAAATCCCCCTCTACCCAGGCGATGCCGGGTAGCCATTTCTAGTTAATCAATAAAACAAGACTTGTTGTTTCTTTAAGTCTTTATTAACAACCCCAGCCCACAAAGATTAAACCGTATGGTGAGTGCGATTCTGAGAGACATTCTCTCTCGTCAAGTGACTGGTCGCAACTCAAACTAAACTATCTAACGCCTCCATTCGCGGGCTTCCGATGGGTTTAAGTCGGGGTAACACAACGAGGATCGAACTCTACTGGCTCTCAGTCGGTAGATTACCTGCCTAAGATGCAGAAAAAAGCAAGTGCAGAATATGTAAAGACAGGGGTCGGTAAGAAAGATGTTCCACTGGGAATTGTGTAAGAAGTTCAGTTTTCACCATACAACTAAATGAACCTGACGCATAAAATTCTCTGGGACGTCGAGATACAGACGGATTAGGAAACCAGACCTAGTATTGATCGACAAAAAGAAGAAAACCTGTCATCTCGGGGATTTTGCCGTCCCGACCAACCACTGAGTAAAATTGGAAAAAAAGCGAAAAGATAGAAACATATTTGGATCTTGCCAGAAAACTGAGGAAAATAAAGGTGATGGTCGTACCTCTTGTAACAAAAAAGTGTGTTGCTGTGTTTAAATCACTATCACCTAGCAGGACCTGTGGATAAACCACAGTATGATAATGTAATTATTATGTTTGATATGTTAACTTAAGAACTATTGCAAATAGTTCAATATGTAAAAAGTATGATAATTTTGATTTAACTCGCTCATTCTTTTTTCCTTTCTTTCCTTCTTTTCATTTTTTCATTATGTTCGATTAAAAGAGATTAGCATTATCACTTCCGCACTTTCACCCCCTCCCTCTATCTTTCCTTTACACCCTTTCCTTCTATCTTTGTTTCTTATATTTTTCTATGTAGCATGTTCCTTTTCTTCCCTTACATTTTTATAATTCAAACGGAATGGTCCATTATTTAGCTGAGGTGACGATACACATAAGAAATAAGGATTTGGCGGATAAGTAACAACAGATAATGAGGATTTCCATTTTTGCATTTTATCTTGGACGGGTCTCACCTTTAACCAGAGGATGTTACAAGATTATAACGGTCGAACAATTAAGGAACACGAATATTAATCTATAGATAGCATGAGTAATGTCCAGCAGAAGACATGAAACGTTAATTTTTCAATCTTTTAATATGTCATTGATGATGTGGTGTTTCTGGATCCGGCGTAAATTTAGTTACTTTTCGAAGTACAATACAATCTATGCTTAAGCGAAATAGCAGAGGCAATTACAAGTATTAAGCTATAAAATATATGACATTCAGTAAGACAATTGATGAGCAAATTGAGCAGTACCCTTGGTGGGTTAACCAGTCAAGGAAAAGGAAAAGTCTGAATTCAAACCCTAATCAGTACATCATAGGTCAGCGTGTCTTCCAAACATAGGAGAGGGGTAAAGCTATGTGTTGGACTGAGAAAAGAGTGATAGCATGTAATGGAGATAGTTCTATCCTTTCTAAATGCTCAAAACTTGAGACCTTGTACCAAACTAAGAATTGTTAGGATCGGCCTTGTGATTGATATATATATATATATATATATATATATATATATATATATATTTCTTATTGGCGACAGAAATAGTTCAAGCCAAAATAAACAACGATAAATCTATTGCCCTTATAGCAAGCTTCAACCCTTTTTATCATATATGTGCTAGAAAGGACCCATCCGACGAATCGGCTGATCATGTCAAGCCCTAGCACCTGTATGATTGCCCCAACCCTATTTCCCTTATGGTTTTATCATATATATATATACTAGATTCTTTTTCAAGCTCAATTTTTAAACACATTTTTAAAAACTCATTTTTCTACTTAACCCATTGATAGGCCCTACTAGGTACTACCACTCTGGATCAGAGGGGACTAGGAAGTAATGGCGATGAGGGTATTCACATACCCAGAGCTTCAGAACTATACCACTAGATGCAGTTTAACGTCATACCCAGGGACCCTTAACCTCCACCTTCAAGCATATATTGATAAAAACGGTTGTGTGTTTTTCATAAGGGCAATAGGGTTTGGACAAACATGCAGGTGCTAGGGCTTGACGTGATCAGCCAACTGGTCGGAGGGACCGTCTCTGACCGCTCGTCTACCCAAAGTAGAGTGTTGCATATTATGAACTGCTCAGCCGCTAGTATTTCTTCCTTAAGCATCATGAGTCGCCACCTATGGCCAACCGGCCCTATTATGATGATTCAGTCCGGTTTAGCACAGTAGGTAGAGCTTCCGACTAGAAACCACAGGATTCTTGGTTCGATACCGACCGTCGCCAACTCAGCATATCTGTAGCACAGGGATCTATGCGGTAAAGTGGGGAGCTGATGGTAGATGTGGCGCACCACCCCAGAAGCGAAACATTCTCCTTGGTCTAGCGCTGGTGAAAAGGGGATAGACTCCCTCGCTGTCTGGCTGATACCGACAGTAGGTCACTTCGACGACTTTACTTTACAGAGGGGCGGTCGGTGTATTCTACAGCCCCAGATGACAGGGCAGGGAAATTAAGGAGTACTCCATACTCTCCAGGTCTTCGGAAATGGAGCCTCATCATTAGATGCAGTTTCGTGTTTTATCCAGGACACCTCTTTGGGGGGACTTATCCCTATTAAGGGGATAGATTCGGTGTATTCTACGCCACACCGATAAGGTGATGTTGTTTTGCTGTTTTTTCTGCTTTTAAATTAATATTCCAGGTGGCGTGCGTTAGTAATGAGGTGGGTATTTTCCTATGAGACGTCTTTTGTTGGGATATTGTGCAAACTCAAACTAGCCACTCTCAGGCCACCACCCTCACCATCAATAACACCACCACCATCATCACTATCTATGCTGATAAGGAAACCTATCGCCGATAACGCTCGGTTGCTATTGGCAACCACACACAAAGTTAATCGTGATATACACACATGCCAGAATATAGTTAGTTAGAGGGCGGGAAAGTCAATTTTATGTCCTCTCTCTCTCTCTCTCTCTCTCTCTCTCTCTCTCTCTCTCTCTCTCTCTCTCTCTCTCTCTCTCTCTCCTCTCTCTCAAACACACACACAATACCTATATACACACACATACACTCTCTCTCTCTCTCTCTCTCTCTCTCTCTCTCTCCTCTCTCTCTCTCTCTCTCTCTCTCACTCTCTCTCTCTCTCATACACAACACTCACGCACACACACTGTCCCTCTCTTTCTCTCCATCTCTCACACACACGCACATGCCCCCTCTCTCTCACTCTCTCTCTCTCTCTCACACACACACACACTGTCTCTCTTTACCTATCATGCATATACACACATACTCTCTCTTTCTCTCTCTCTCTCTCTTCTCACACACTCTCTCCTCTCTCTCTCTCACACACACACACTCACTCACACACACTGTCCCTCTCTTTTTCTCCATCTCTCACACACACGCACATGCCCCCCTCTCTCTCTCTCTCTCTCTCTCTCTCTTCTCTCTCTCTCTCTCTCTCTCATGATTGTCTTTACATTTGCAAGTGTCTTTGTCCTCGTCTATTTCTCCGACACCATCTCCCCCCTCACCACCACCCTGCATTTCGTCTTTGCGGCAACAAAAACAAAACAAAAGAAAAAAAGAAGAAACAAAAAAGAACAGAAAAAGATAAAGATTTATTTTAGTTTCGAGGTGTTATTTCTGTCATTTATGCCTGAATTTTTAATCTTTCTTTGTAAAAAAAAAAAAAAAGAAAAAAATTACGTACTTCCATGTTGGCATACCATTCGTTGACGTAGGCCGTTAAGAAATGTTGTGAAAGTATTTTTATCGAGGACAAAATAAAATAGATAGACATACATATATACATACATATAGATAGATATATACATACATACATACTTTGATTGATACATAGATAGATAAAGAGACTTAGATAACTTGATAGACAGATAAAGAAAAATAGATAGATACATACGTACTTATATAAAACATACATTGATAGATAAATAGAGAAACAGAAATAGATAGATACATTCATACATGTAGGCATATAAACGTACATAGCCTGATTGATTGATCGATCGATAGATATATAGATAAAGAAATATAGAGATAGATAATTAGATAGATATAAGCATACATTATATACATGCATAGATCGATTGATACATAGACAAAGAGACAGACAGACAGATGGATAGATAGATAGAGATTTAGAGTGATGGATAAATACTGCCATATATTTGTACTCTGCATGGATATCTCTCTCTCTCTCTCTCTCTCTCTCTCTCTCTCTCTCTCTCTCTCTCTCTCTCTCTCTCTCTCTCTCTCTAACCATCCCTATTGGCCATTGCCATTGGCAGGTCAGATTGGAACAGTTGGAGAGAGAGAGTTGAATATATATATTTACCAACCCCTCCACACGAGCAGGATGTGACAAAGCGGGTTTAATGGGTTTGAATTTAAAGTTTTCATTCTCCTAGACTGGTTGCCTAACCACGGTTAAAGAGCCCAATCTACCCTACTATTTATGGTTAGCTGGAGGGAGAGTAGTATTCATACATTTCCCAAGGGTATTAGCGTTAAGTGAAATGCAATTACCACGTCCATGATTTGAACTTGGGGCAACGAGTCCATTTCCCATGCCTTTAACCATTACACCACCGCTTCTATTGGAAGAGAGTTATGAATATATTGCTGTGTACATATTTATGGGGGGTACACTATCTATCACTCTATCTATCCAAGATATACTGAGCACTAAATACTGCACGCTATGTTATCAGTATATATATATATATATATATATATTATATATATATATGTGTGTGTGTGTGTGTGTGTGTGTGTGTAAATAAATGGAAATTAATCCGACAGAATGAATTTAACATAATTATTATTCTGTTTCGACGCCTTAGTAGAAGGGTCATCATCAACGAGCAAAAAATGCGCATACTGTTTCAAAATAAAATAAATTTTATTTTAAAAATCAGAAGCATTTTAATTTTGAGTTTATTTTTTAATTAAAATGCTTCTGAAAAAATACAGTATGCGCATTTTAAAAAATTCAAGCATTCCAGCGTGTGTTTGTATCGTTGATGATGACCCTACTAAGAGCAGATGTTTTTTCAAAATGTTAAATTCATATATATATATATATATATATATATAATATATAACAAATTGTTCTAAAATTGTTAAATTAGAATAGTGCTCAAATACTATTCACTAGAGAAGGATACTACCTCATATGTTTTTTTTTTAAATAACTGTAATAAATCGAATGACATGGCGCATTTGGTGATTGGATGTTTCTTTGAGTTTTTGTAAGAATACATGAAACTAAAAGTAATGTGACAGTCCCAAGGAGTGATTATTATATATATAATATATATATATATATATATATATATATTATATATATATATAAGGAGTAAATTGATGGTGTACAATCAAGTTTTTGGAGTTACTTTCATCTTTTATTTGCCCGATAACCATGGTTCTTAAGCCGGTTTAAGCACGTACACATGCATATATATACATATATATATATATATACTCACACACAAACAAATACACACACACACACATATATATATATAATATATAATATATATATATATATGCCATTTAACTACATGAAGTCAGAAGAGATTTGAAAGTGATTCACAGATAAGCATGAGAAGATCAGAAGAAAGGAAAGAAAACTTAGATTAGTTTACAAAAGACTATAAAAAAGGATAGGTGAGTGGGACGATAAAAGACTTGATAGATAGAAAGATAGAAAGACAGAGAGAGAAATACACATCTCGAAGACGAATGAACGGAGAAGGAAAGAGAGAAACAGAGACGACAGACAGAAGAATGAACAGGAAAAAGGGAGGAGAGAAAAGAATGAATGGGAAAAAGAGAGAGAGAGAGAGCGAGAGAAAGAGTGGTGAGAGATAGAGGGAGTTGTTTTGGAAAAGCCGGTGTGTTGTAGATAAAATAGCCAGAGCTTGCAAAGATGGCGGGATAAGTGAATGAGAGGAGAGACTTTCTAGTTAGGTCGGCGGTGCATCACTCGGCCCGCGCGCTGATAAAATTAGTCGATAAGCGAAAAGAAGATAAGGTTGACACGAAGGTAAACACAGACCCCAGCGAGTCCAGTCGGTGGAGTTTCCATCGAGTTCAAATTGGATAACTTCCAGTTCTGAAGAATATTGTTTATGTTGGACCTGGCTCTTGCTTGTTGTCAGTGTACGCATGTTTTCTAGTTTAAGACATTCATTGGCTCTTAGTCTTTCTTTTCGAACTTGTTTCTTTGCGTCTGGGTTCTGTCAATGCTCTCTCTCTCTCTCTCTCTCTCTCTCTCTCTCTCTCTCTCTCTCTCTATTTATCTATTTATCTATCGAGATAGCTAGGTAGTAAGCGATTTATTTATTTATTATGCTTTTTTTCTTCTTTACAGCAAACAAATGGCGTCATTTATGGACTAATCAGGTGCACATCTCGAAACATATACACAATGAGATTTTTTTGCATACTGGAAACACATTAGGGTAATGGATAAAAATCACTAGCTTAATGTAGAATTTGTAGTGATTAAGGAGTTAAATCCTGTGAACTCCGGCCTTGTAACCTTGTACCAGACTAAGAAGAGCTTTCTAAACACTCACATGAGTCACATACACACACACAAATATATATATATATATATATATATATATAGAGAGAGAGAGAGAGAGAGAGAGACGGGGGGTACTATTGTTCTGATGATCGAATATTATATATATACATATATATCTCTTATTATAATGGAGATTGTGTGTTTTTCTGTATGTAACCGAAACTATATTACAACTCAAGTCACAATTCCCTTAGTTATTGACATAACATTCTCAATGATTTTATTTTTATTTAAACCACAATTATTAATAAAATTGTTTTACATTATTAATACTGTTAACCATATCTGCACACAATCGATATGCAATTGTATTTATATATACAACAAAATAGCAGTTTACAATGTGAACGGGAAGGCTAATTTGCATATTGATATTAAAAAATCGAATTTAATAAATATATGCTCAGTGTTATTGATTTCTAATTGTTTGGTTTTATTTTAATGAATATAAGCAAAAATCTCTTCAATGAATCTTAAATGAAATCCATTAACAAGAAAAAATAACTGTCATTTTATTCTTTAATTCATCTTTTAACTAAATACTTAAATTAGAAAAAATAACAATGAAAGACGAGAGTGATAGAAGAGTAAGTTTCAGTTGTTCTATTTTTTTTATTCTACTCCCTCTGTTTCAAATCTTTTTATCTGCATTCTTATTTAGTTTCATTAGCCCTTCTAATTTAATACAATATCTTATTACATTAAAACTTAAATACTTGCACCCGGAGGGTGCATATATTTGCTAGTATATATAATATACCAAACTTGTTGGTAAATCCTCGCGGTGAGAAAAAACCAGCAAATAGTTTGATTGTAAAAATATACTACCAAACATCAACCGGGAAGAAAAAACTTTTGTAAAAATGAAAAGACCAAGATAATCGTACCACCAAAAAATAATCTATTAGTACAATATCTTTGCCAAAAGAAAAAACAATTTATATGCATATATATATAAGATATATATATACATACAAACCCGCCAGGAGACTAAAGCTAAAAAGTAAAAAGTGCTCAATACCTAAGTAGAGCAAATAATAAAGATAAATTAATGAGTCAGACGAACCTACTAAAAGTTTCGCTTAATGCTCTTCAGGGCTAAGGTTTGTCAAACCTTAGCCCTGAAGAGCATTAAGCGAAACTTTTAGTAGGTTCGTCGGACTCATTAGATTTATCTTTATATATATATATATATATATATAGTAGTTAATGTGAGTGCTATATTTGTAAGTAGACATTGCTCAATATCATATATCTATATTTAAGTTAGGGTAGTGTGGACATGGAGTCAACACTTGGTTACTGACATTTCTTGCCTATGAAAAAGAGAGTTAAATCAAGATCATTATACTTTGGATTGGATAACTTCCAGTTATGAAGAATATTGTTTATACATATTGAACTATTTCGCAATAGTTCTTGAGTACACATATCAAACGTTGTAATCATCAAAGTATCATACTGTGGTATATCCGCAGGTCCCGCTTGTCATATATGTGCTGGCTCTGTTATATTAGCTCTATATGTTGTATTTAATACCAAATCTTTTTTTCTTCTTTTTGTATATACATATATGTTTACTAAACGCTCTGCTCGATTAGGATGTGACAAAAGGTCAATTTCTTAATCGGAGTTTAACAGGTTTCAATTTAGAGTTTTACTTCTTCTAGATTGGTTTAAATAGGCTGTGTCCGATCCGGTATTTAAGATTCTTCGGATCTTGGTTAATGGCGTCGTATTCTGATTCTCTACCATAGTTTTGTTTGAAGACTTCTTGGAATGTTAAAGTGAGGTGCGTGATGTAATGGTTACAGACATAGGAAATGGACTCGTCGACCTGAGTTCAAATCCTGGACGAAGCCACAGTTCACATAGCGCTAATACTCTTGGGAAAGGTATGAATCCCAGTCTCCCATACTCTTTGCCCATGGGAAGAATAATTGGATTCACGCCTTCCCCAAGTTTATTAGCGATGAAGTGCAAAAAAAAAACACACGTCCAGGATTTCCATTGCACCACAAACACCTCATGTTGATATAAGGAGATCAAGCCTCACACGACATTGACTTCGTGTCACATCCTGCTCAAGCGGAGGGGTTGGTAAATACGAGTTATGTCAGGACTGGTGTTATAAAACATTTATTTCAAATCAAAACTACAAACTACAAGTTATTCCCTTCAAAGTAACCCCCCCCCTGGAGTCTAGACTTTCCTATCCTTCTCTGCTACGCTTGCATGCAGTCATTGAAGGATTCTTCCGGGATTCTCCGTAGCTCTGTCGTCACGGCCTTTTTGATGTCGTACATATACTCAAATCGGGTTCCCTTGAGCTTTGGGAAGAGAAAAAAATCACATGGAGCCAGGTCGATCGAGTAGGGAGGTTGCTTGAGCACAGTGATGTTCTTCTGGGCTAGGAACTCTCCGATACTCAGGGCAGTGTGGGCAGGTGCGTTGTTATGGTGAAGCACACACGAGCTGTCCTGACACATCTTTCGCTTCTTCTCGCGCACTGAACGAAGCAAACGCCGCAGTATCTCTTTTTAGACATGCTGACTGATTGACATACTGGAACTCTTCTGATGTACCTCGAATATCAACATTTTGTTACCAGAATACCATTTTCTTTTTAATCATCGTGCCCCGAGAAATATGCCCATTATAGATTAGTTTTGTATATAAGAGTAAGTTAAGTATGTAAAGTTAGCGGAGTGGCCTAATGACGGTATCAGCCGGACAGCGAGGGAGTCGATTGTTTTTGCTGAGGTGGAGCACCACACCTACCGTCAGACTTTACTGCACAGAGCAGATTACTGTGCTACTCATACGTTTGAGTTAGCATGAACCGGTATTGAACCAGGAACATTGGGGTTCCTAGGCAGGTAGTCTACCGACTGAACTAAACCGGTCCCTCACTAACTGTAATTAACGGTAATATCTGCCCGTGCATATTCGCGTGCTATATATACCTCTAAATCGCTGTCACTGCCTCTTTATCGTGTCCCTAACTCACCTGATATAGCTTATAAAGCGTAATTATGCATTTTGAAGTGTTTATATATATATATATATATATATATATATATATATATATTACCAAACGTCACATCATTGTGACATTAACCAAAATAAAAATCGCATAAATGCATATAAAGAATGTACTTATTATTTTTGAACTCTCTAGATAGATAGATAGATAGATAGATAGATCATCATCAAGTCATGCTGATAGCAAGGATTGCCAGCACTCTCCCCCCATCTGTGTGTGTGTATGTGTGTGTGTGTTCTTGTAAAAAGATACACAAAATTAATTACTAGTTGTTCATCATATTAACACCTTTGCATGCCAGCTTGTTGTTCTCTTCTTCGGATGCGTGTTAGTTTCCTCAGACAGACACATCTCTTTTAATTTTCTTTATTTTCGTTTACTTACTTCTTCAATGCCGTTTTGACTCCCTTCACGTGTTAACTCATATGTTCGAACACGCAGGCATATTTTTGTCCGGAAGAACAATCTTTAAAACATATTCTATGTGCACACTTCTTTTAGTCACTTAGTTAAGACGTATTTTATACAACTGGACTACATACGGGGAGCTGGTACCCTTAAGGTAACATGAGTGGAACCAAATTTGTCCAACTTATAATCTCAGCCCCTGCTAATTACCGTATTTGACGGCATATAGGACGCACTTTTTTCCAAAATTTTGGATCAAATAATTGCCCTGCGTCTTATACATCGTAGGTAAAGTTTGAGACCTCCCGTAGGCCTAGGCTAATCTTCTCTATGATGCTCACTAACCCAGCTTACGCTCAGTACTTTTACCTACCCTAAACACCATACATCCTTTTAAACAGCTATGTTTCTGCTTGTGTAATGCTCAGCTAGACTATTTTCAACAATATATTCTTATTTCTCTGAATGTTTGAGATGAGGCTTGAAGATTAGTATTATCTGCGTTATTCGGACTATTGTCCCCATCTTCATTGTTATTTGTACAACGTTTCGGCCGATATGCCCTCTGGATGGCTCCCGATTATGACAAGAAAGTTCCCAAGTTCGAAAAGAAGGTTCCGAATCCGAGAATGTTCCCGAGTCCGAGAAGAAATACATGAAGAAGGCCGGAGGGCATATCGGCCGAAACGTTGTACAAATAACAATGAAGATGGGGACAATAGTCCAAATAACGCAGATAATACTAATATATTCTTAAATACATTAAAAACTTTTTTTTCCTGAATCTGACCTGCCCGTGCATTTGATATGGCGTCAAATACGGTAATTTTCAGAACTATTTGTCTATCTTTCTAATGTCACCTTATCACATGACTGAACCCATCCAATCCCCACCATTTTTTCCCAGAATACAATTTTCTTATTAACCATCGTGTACTGATAGATATCCTCGACAGTAATTATAGATAAGTTTTGTATGTAACTGTAATTAATGGTAATATCTTCTCATGCTTATTTGCGACCTTATAAATACCTTTAAATCGCTGTCACTGCTTCTTTATTGCATTCGTAACTCACCTGATATATTTTGTAAAGGGTAATCATGCATTTTTGAAGGGTTTATTAAGGCATCTATTGATATCTGCTATACGCTTTGCATTTCATAAAAGAGTCGATGGGATTTACACATTTTGATAATCTGCTCCACACCTTTGATATTTCCTGGCTTGTCTTACTAAAACCTTCGCTCCATTCATCAAATTCTACTGCAGATAAGAACGCGTTAATTAAAATACGCATTTGCAGTTTTTTAGCGTATAAGTTACTTGTGAACCCGTAAAGATCTTGTTATTAAGGATTTTTCTTTTATTAAAGAGCTGTGTGGTGTATACTTACTTAGGTACGGTTGCTGAGATTCGCAATGTCTCTGGAACTATCCCCTGTCACTTGGACATTTTCCTGGAGATGTTATTATTTTCTTTATCTCTGACAAACCAATCAGAGTTTATTCTTTATGCGCATGCGCAGATAGGCAAGCACACATTCACGTGGACAAACAAGTCAGTATTCATTGTAAATCCGTAAAGATGTTGTCATTAAGGTTTTTTTTATAGGGGGTTTGTGTAAACAACTGCTTGTAGATATGTAGAGAAAAATATGAATATATCTCCTATAAAAGGGATGCTAAACCGATCGGATTTCAATCCCGGCAGTAAGTAGCTCACAAAATGTCTAGCCACACTGAAGAGACTTGATAAGTCGAAACACGTGTCTGTGGATGACTATATATGCTCCTCATCCCCCTGGGGTTGAGCACTTTGGAGGGGATTTTGCTGACGACCGCCAACTAAAACGTAAACGCAACGCTCTCCTATAAAAGGGATGGAGCACATAGAGATGTGTGTATTAAAACAGTTAAAATCCCCTTTGCATTCCGTGGGTGACGATACCCAAGCGGTTAAGCTGTTTGACTGATGCTGAACCGACCGGATTTCAAACCCGGCTGTAGGTAGCTCACAAAATGTCTAGGCACACTGAAGAGACTTGATAAGTCGAAACACGTGTCTGTGGATGACTATATATATATATATATATTAGTTACAATATGCAACTGTCTTCCAACAATCACATATTGGCACACAACTTATATATATATGTATGTGTATGCTCATGCTTGTAAACAACTATAGAGTTAAGAGAAGAGATATGCATACTATACACACCCATCATATAAATATATAAATGTATTTTAATATAGTTATAACAAGACAAACACACATACTTAAATATATATCTTATTATAATGGAGATTGTGTGTTTTTCTGTCTGTAACCGAAACTATATTACTAATCGAGTAACAATTAACATAGTTATTTACATCAAATTCTTCATGATTTTATTTATATTTAAACCTCAATTATTAATAAAATTGCTTCACCTCTTTATTAGTGTTGTCCATATCTACATGATATTTACCGCGTACCCCACTTGTACGGGTGAGGCAAAGTCCCTATTAACGTGGGACCACCCACAAGCCGAAGCTCATGGAGTGGCAGGTGAAAAAATTGCGTCGATCCCGTCGGCATTCCCCCTCAAGGAGGGCGCCTAAGGCACTGGGCAATAAACCCAGCCCTGCCCCTTTAAATCGAGGGGCAGGTGTTGCCTGGGGGGATGGCCCCCTGGGATCGACGCCGTTAATTATAGCAATGGTCCAGAGGCCGAAGCCACTGTTGACCATATCTACATACTAATAACATGCTATTGTATTTATATATACAAAAAATAGCGATTTGCAGTGTGAACGGGAAGGCTAATTTGCATATTGATATGGAAAATGTGATTTTATTAAATATGTGCTTAGTATTATTGATTTCTAACTGTTTGGTTTTATTTTAATGAATATAAGCAAAAAGCTCTCCAATGAATCTTAAATGAAATCCATTAACAAGAAAAAAATAAGCTTAATTTTATTCTTTATTTCCTAATTTAACTAAATAGTTAAATAAGTAAAATTCAGCAATGAAAGACGGCAGTGATGGAAGAGTAAGTTTCATTTCTATTTTTCTATTATACCCCCACTCTGTTTCAAATCTTTTTATCTGCATTCTTATTAGACTTTCTAATTTAATACGATATTTCATTACATTAAAACTTAAATACTTAAATATATTTGCTAGTACATGTAAAGTACATACAAAATGGAGTAAATCCAACAGTATGAGGTACAAATATATAAACACAATAGTAAATATTGTGCTAGCAAAGGTCTGTTTCAACTCTATGGGGTTTATAAAATGGAATTCAATTGAAATCATTTTAAAATTAAAATTAAAACAAGTGTAAAAAAACAGTTTATAAACACTAGTCATCATCAGAGAACATTGTTTATTGAATGAAAAAGGACATTAAATTTTCGTTTTTTCATAGTAATGTATGTGAAAATAAAATGGAAATTAATCCGACAGTATGAATAAGATATAATGAAAAAACAAACGATGTTTACAACTGAAATAGGCTCATCAGAAGAGAAAGTGTGTATATTCCATATACACTTTTTTACATATTTTACACTTTTCTATAACTTTACATCAGACTTTTTTGAGTCTTATTTCATTACTATAATGCTTCTGATTATTTTCAAAATTGAAAATGAGATTCATTTTATTTTTAAATAAAATTCCTTTTATTTTTAAATAAAATTCATATTATTTTTAATGCAGACAGCACAATTTTTTTTTTTTTTTTTTTTATTAATTCCAACGTTTAACTAGCAGTGTTCTGTTTTTACTAACGGTCTTTTTCCCGTCTTGTTTTTGTTGGTGACCGACCCACGTGCGGTTGATACATTATAAAGCAATAGGGTCCTCATATTAGTTGAGGATGGGCCGAGTGTTGCTTTTTAAAACCGTCAAGAGATTTGGCCCCGAAACGGTTTGCACACTTTCTCTTCTGATGAGCCTATTTCAGTTGTAAACATCGTTTGTTTTTTCATTATATCTTATTCATAGTAATGTATATATATTCGTTAACGAAAATTTAACGTTTGACACGAGATGTTCAAATAACGCTCACGTTTGTTTATATATATTGGTTTGGAAGTTGATTTTGAAGGCTATCACAATGCAGGTGTAAAGAATAAAAAAGGTAACAATGGTGTTGTTTGTTAACCTTTGATTTATTCTTAATATTAATATTTCGAGATAAAATCTCTTCTTCAGAAGAACACTGGAACTGAAGTAGTTGTCGTCTTGTTATGGCATTTTTAGTTTAACTAAACCTCCAAACCAATATATACACAAGGCTTCAAGCAAATTATAAAACCCTTATATATATATATATATATATATATATATATATATATATGTTATAAATATTTTACAGACGCTGCCGCTGTCAATAACAACAAAGACAAAAGATCCGTTGAACGAGCAACATTCATTTGAAAAAGGGTATCTAACGAACCCGAAAATTTATGATAAATAATGAAAAATAAGTGAATCCAATACTCCATAACATCGAGTTCATTCATTTATTTTTAGATGCTTCGTAATAACGCCCAACTTAAAAAAACATAATATATATATATATATATATATATATATATATATACATATATAGTTATTATTATTATTATTATTATTATAACTATTATTATTAATGCTACTAAGTCCTGCTATTAATATTTTAAACTGTTTAAATGATAAAGTAAACATATGAAATAGCAGAGGTAGTCACCACTAGAATAGGCTCAGTTCTAATTAGTGATCATCATCCACACATCTATCATATGTTGTGTGTGTGTGTGTGTTGTTTTTTTTTGGGGGGGGGACTTTTTGTTTATTTTTTTTTAATGTTATGTGTCAAAATAAACATATTTCTTTCTTTCTAAACAGCTTTAGTGAACGGCAAAAGAATAGCGTTAACAATTCAAGATATGTTTCGCTATATTAAAGAGCTTTGAAGAAAATAGACTGAAACACCGAGATCAGCTCCGTCTAACTTTAAAACAAAAACATCTGGCTCCCGCTTTAGGAAATTCCATCTGTCAGTGTGGCTTCATAGCTCGCAGCAAGGCTGGGCTGCTATCACACTCAAGGAAACACAAAATGACTTCTTTTTAGCATGCACAACATGGGAGGAAACAAATCGCTGACCCTGATATATCGCTCACGATAGGAGAGTCTACCAAATATATATATATATATATATATATATATATATATAATATATATATATATATGCGTAGGTACGGTTGCTTAGATTCGAAATGTCTTTTGGAACTATCCATTGTCACTTAGACATTTTCTTGGAGATATTATTGTTTTTTTTTAATCTCTGACAAAACTATTCGGCATTTATTCTTTACGCGCGCATGCGCCGATATGCATACATACACACGTCATATGAGATAATTGAGGTATTTAAGAAACAAAATGGCTTCCCCAAAGAAAGAAAAAAATGAGGTTACTACTGAAATCATCACGAAACATGCTCATCTCTCTCTCTATATATATATATATATATATATATTACATACATACAGATGTGTGTATTAAAACAGTTAAAATCCCCTTCGCATTCTGTAGGTAACGATAGCCTAGCGGTTAAGCTGTCCGGCTGATGCGGAACCTATCGGATTTCAATCCCGGCTGTAGAAAGCTTACAAATGTCTAGCCACACTGAAGAAACTTGATAAGTCGAAACACGTGTCTATACACATGACTATATATATATATATATATATATATATATATATATATATATATATATATATATTCCCATATTCATAAGGAGTGCTCAATATTAACGATGGAGGATATACAGAATCCATGCCCCTTCCTTGACTCGCTATGTTAAACTCATTATTTTCTATTTGACCCATAGATGTGACCGAACAGGTATTACCACTTCCGGTGAGAGTGTACCAGGGCGTAATACTTCACTAATAGATAAAATTAAAACTTCACTAATAGATGCAGTTTAACGTCATACCTACGATACCTGTATATGGGATGAGTAGGTGTGTTCAATATACAGTATTGAGCTCGTATTTATTTGCTTCCCTACAAAGCAACTATGTTGTAAGGCCATTCTAACTCGTACATTTATTTGTGTGAATAATGTGAAAATTCATCACTCTCCACAACTTGGCTACATAACCCAAAACATACACTATAAAGACAGTAAGAAGATCTTGCTCGAGAGATAGATCCTCGTGTATTAGATTGTTGGTTGGTTTGCTGGATTTTACAGCACGTCAACCCTTGTTGGGTTATTTTATGTCAAAAACGTTTTGTATTATTCATTCTTGATGGGAACTCAATTCTTTTAAACTCAATTTTTTAAGCACATATTTTTAGAACCCTTTTTTTCCTATTTAACCCATAGATGGGACCCTAACAGGTACTACCATTTCGGGTCAGAATTAACCGCGTAGATTAAGTGGTACTCCACATTCCCCAGAGCTCAAGAATTGGAACTTCACCATCAGACTTAACGTCATATCCAGGATGATAAGACGCTCAATCACCGCCTTCTAGCATATATATGACAAAAAGGGTTGAGGATTGCCAATAGGTTTGAGACAATCATATAGGTGCTATTGCTTGACGTGATCAGCCGATTGATCGGAGGGGCCCTCTCCGACCGCCCATCTAGCACAAGTAAGGATCAAAGTGGAGTGTTGCATATCATGGACTGTTCTGCCACCAGGAATCCGTGTTTAAACATCACGGGTCGTAACTCCCGTTCAAGAGGTGGCCCCATTTGGGGGGAGGGGGTCTTACTCCTCTGCAGAGGTGCAGTCGGTGTATTCTACAGCCTCCGCCGTATTAGACACCAGCCGCACAAACATATACGATTAGTACTACCCATGAAGCTTAGAATGAGCAAATTCATTGGTGTTTTGACAAGTCTCGCCTTAAAACCGGAAGTTGTAGCCATCAAGATTCCAGACTTTGGTATCAATCAGACAGACGCCATATATCAGGCCATGAAAATGTCGAGTTTTTCAGACGAGAAATCTAATTCTCAACATAGCATTACCCAACTATCTTTATAGCCGAATAGACAGGTTATCTGCTCAATACACACACACACACACATATATATATATATATATATATATATATATATATATACTGCATCGTTCGAACCACTAGCAATTCCTACTACCTCCCACTACCTATTACTACTACCTCCCACTACCAATTCCTACGCTACTGCTCGTTTTCTTTAAAAACGAAACACCATGAAACATATCATCAGTTTCTAACCTGAAGATGGCAGATCGACATGCCGAAAGCGCTCGTAGAGACACCTTTGGTGGATTGCTACACCAGTTCCACCTTGACACCAAAAAGATGGCCAGACACCTTGAAAGGATGGAACAGAAACTCGTACGACAGGAATTGTCACGCGAGTTCAACCAAACATGTTTCAAAGAGAAAATGCTACCAAAATACACTTTATAATATATATATATATATATATATATATATATATATATATATATATTGGTTAACATTTTTAATATAATAATCATTTATAGTATTAACTATGTTACTCTAATCATTAATTTTAAAATATATAACCGAAATTCATCTTTAATTAAAAATTAATAATAATTTCTTTTATTATACAACTCTAAAAGTTATCAATCCTTTAAGATAATCTTTTCCATCTTTAATTTAAATATAACTTTTTTTCACTAGCACTAGACCAAGGAGATTGATTTGGCGTCTGAGGTAAAGCGGCAAACCTACCATCAGCTCCTCACTTTACCGATCAGATCCCTGTGCTACTCATACGCTAAGTTGGTGAGGCCGGTATCGAACCAGGAACCTTATGATTCCTAGTCAGACGCTCTACCGACTAAGCCGAACCGACCCTATTTTGGCATGTAGTGTAGTTAGTTTAAAACGGATATGAAAACTGTTGGCCAAACAAGTGTGATCGATGTGTGATGACCACGTGGTCATTTGAGAACTTGGCTCTTAGTCGGGATAGTCATGTTACGATTTGAGTTGCCATTTTAAGCGATTTAGTTCCGCTGTTGTATTGAGTGCTGTTTCAATGGATATTACTTGTGGCATGAATTGTAGTTTATTCTTTGAAGTAGAGAGATGTAGTATCAATTTAATCCTTGACTGTTGATCTGTAGTATTCCTTGAAGTAGAAAGATGTAGTATCAGTTTAATCCATGTCTGTTGATCTGTAGTATTCCTTGAAGTAGAAAGATGTAGTATCAGTTTAATCCATGTCTGTTGATCTGTAGTATTCCTTGAAGTAGAAATGTAGTATCAGTTTAATCATGTCTGTGATCTGTAGTATTCCTTGAAGTAGAACCTTGACTATCTGTAGTATCCTTAAAGTAGAAAGATGTAGTATCAGTTTAATCCTTGTCTGTTGATCCTTGAAGTATTCCTTGAAGTATAAAGATTATGCATCAATTTAATTCTTGTCTGTTGATCTGTTGTATTCCTTGAAGTAGAAGGACTGCTGTATCAGTTTATACATAAGAGATAATCCAACAGGTCACCTGTCAAATGACCCGAGAAAGTTCAGAGTAGCATCTTACAACGAGAGCAGTTGTGATTTTCCATCTCTGCTCCAACTGTCTCCCCGTAATTACAATGGAAATTAATTATGTCTACATAGAAATGTGGGAGTCCCATTCTTCATGCAAACAGAGAAGAATTTAAAACTGCTGTGGTCACGGGAACAATAACACGGGAGACGAGACAGTATAGCGAACGGGAAGTGACACAACCAGAGGCGATAAAGAGGTGACAAGGAAGGGGGATAGGAGAATCCAAATAAGGGAGTATGTAATAAAATCATTATAGAATATAATTGAATATCAGTGGTGAAGAAAAAATATTGAAGCCGTTCAGTTTCCTTTAAGGAGATTGATGAATATTCTAATTCGTCTGAAGATCAATTTGTGTAATACCAGAATCTCTGAGTCGTTGATTTGTGGTTTGCTTCTGTGAAATAAGAACGAAAACAAAACATCGGCATTTTGATTTATTTTGTAGATTTTGATTATGCACAAACTTTGATCGAACTTATCGGTGTTTTTTGTTTTTGTTGTTTATGGGTGCGTTGAGGTTATCGTTTGTCTTTAATGTTTTATCTTCATACAAATAATATTTTCCTTTTAACAACTCATATATATATATATATATATATATATATATATATATATATATAGTGTACATGTATGTGTGTGTATGTATGTGTATGTGTAATATATATCTATGTATATATATGTATGTATGTGTTATTATTATGTAGACAATCAAGGGCTTCAAATCGGTCTTCTATGTGACCAGTGTGGAAGGCTATGTATGAGCAAAGCTGGCCTGATCAGTCACCAATCTGTGCATCGGCGGGATGGACTAATAAAATACCCTGTGCTCCCTGAAATTACCTGTAAATGTGGGAAGATGTGCAAGACTTTGGCAGGACTAAAGAGCCACTTTCGTGCAGCTCATTGTTGAACTTTTTTGAAGCTCATCATTATATTGTTTGAACTGTTGAGCTTTTTTTTTTCTTTTTTTTTATTATTATTATTGTTACTATTTCAAGCAATGGCAATACTTGAACACGAGTTTGCTGCCATCATCATATATTTATTATGTAGGATATGTGTATATTTTTATTAATATTATATTTATACAATATCATATTATCTATTATATTTTAAGGTTTTACTATGTTTATTTGTTTAATAATAATAATAATTTTTTATATATCATAATATTTAATGATTTATTATTTTTTACATATATTTTTATATTTTATATTTTGTGTTTTATCTTTGCTTCATACTTATTCAGACTTATTTAATTTTCATAGTTGTTAATTTGACTGATTACTATCCCCTAAAAAACTTTGCCCTGAAAATTATTCTTTTTTCTCATTTGAAATGTCTTCCTGTCACAATAGTGACAGTCTTTTAATGTACACATTTTGAGGAGGAAGAAGATTCTACATTGAGACAATTTTTCTGTTATGCAATTCAAATTATTGAAGATTATCCATCTGATGAGACTTGATTTTGGGGAGGTTTGTTAAATCAACTTAGATTTATAAAGTCTCCAATTTTGGTCGAAATAAATTTATTATGGAATAACGGTGTTGAGTTTTTCCTTCCTTTTAAAGATAAATATTGCTCTGTATATAATCTAAAAATATTATTATACATTGAGCTCTTTGTAGTGATTTAAAGATTCACTGTATTTATACATACTAAATCATACAATAATAATACAGTGTGTCTTAGAATCATCCCTTACTAACAAATTTTGGATACCCCACATCCATATATTTTTATTTATTTATATATATATATATATATATATATATATATATATATTTGTAAAAAATACATACATATATACATACATATATTTTTTTACATATATATATATTTGTATATAAATGTGAAGGCGCGTGGAAAGGTATGAATCCAACTCTTCTCCTTCTAGCAATGTGTAAATAGTAGGGCAGACTCTTTAACTTGGTTATACAACAGCCTAGAGAAGGAAAACTCTGAGTTAAAACCTGTTAAACCCACTTAAAAAATTGACCTCGTGTCGCATCCTGCTTATATGCACACACACACACATATATATACATATATATATATATGTGTGTGTGTGTATGTATATACATATATAGGTGGATGATATGAAGTGTTTCCTTAATAGAATTCAACCAAAATTGAGAACCCAAACGTACATATAAAGATTTGCGTATATATTTGTACACATAAGGTGTATTATAAATAAAGGAATGAATGGATACATTTGTACAGATAAGAATTTATTTTAGTATGCCGAAATAAGATTATACATGTATCAAGGTATCCATTTGTTTTTATATATATATATATATATATATATATATATATATATATATGTATGCGTATGTGTGTGATTTTACATAAGGTTGAAATGAGCTCTATTCCCTTTTTACCATACGCTAACCGTAAGAAAATTTGGCCTTAAAATGTTTATATATATATATATATATATATATATATAATATTTGGTATGTACGTGCCGACCTATAACTCAAAAAGAGGAGTCACACAGATTTGAAATCTTGCATATAGATTAATATTCTTCTAACTAAGAAACACGCCAAATTTGGTTATTGATTTTTACTAATTAAGGGATATAATTAACTAATTAATCCAGAATCACCAATTTGCGGAACTGTCCGTATACCAGCACCTGCTGATAATAAAATATTGTCCCCTGTCTGATTTTTTGTTACAGCGATTTACAGCGATACCAGCAGGAAGTTTAATTTTAGTGAATAAATTTCACAGTCTAAGCTGTTCCGCTCTGAATTTATCGCCTATTCTTGGCCTAATCTTAAAATATTTTATATGGTCGGAACGAAAAGAAATAATATTTTTTAAATATGTAATTGTATTCGTTTTTATCTATTGAATTATTTTTTACAGCGAGTTAAAAAAAAAAATTGACTTCGGAGAGCTGATAAGAATGATTTTTTTTTTAAGATTAAATTTTAACGAAAAATCAAATTCTTTTTTCCCGAATATTTACGGTTCAATCTTCTTTGAGATATTATATGGTTAGAAAGAGAATAAAATAATCTTTCTAAATATGAAATTTGATTGAGTTTTTATTCATTGAATTATTTTTACAGCGAGTTAAAAAAAATATATTTTACTTCAGTCAGCCTAGAATTCGTAGTATAATTTTTCCATACTAAATTTTAACATAAAATCACATCTTATTTATCGCATATTTCTGTTCCTATCTTAAAAATATTTATTTGGTATAAAATGATCTTTCTAAATATGTAATTAGTGTGTCTTTTCATACATTGAATTATTTTTACAGCGAATTAAATAATAAATCAAATGAAAACATTTCGTCGATTTTAAACAGAGTCTTTTTTATATTTCATA
>CM042143.1:90014237-90074237 GCA_023376005.1 Doryteuthis pealeii | reverse complement strand
GATAACATTGATAACGATAATTTAGATCAAACCAAAATACCAATCACATTTGTATCAATAAGTAAATAATATATATATATTGTAGTCCACATACACCATGTTTCGACATACCAGATCTCCTCATTGTGGCTAGATTTAGCAGGCTACCCCCAGCAGGGATAGAAACCCGACACTTTTTCATCAGTCTGGGGTTTTAACCACTGGACCATCTGCCACCTGCAAACAAGGGGTAGAATTTAACTAATAAATACACACATGTTTATGTTACAGCCGCTAAGAGCTCACACCTGTTTTATAGGAGAGCCCTGACATTTAAGCTTAATTCGCGGCCGACAGTCAAATTTTACGCCAGAGAGCTCAACCAACAAGGGGTTGGGATCATATACTGAGTATATATATATATATATATATATATATACTCAATATATGGATACTAGTGTATATATATATATATATATATATATGCTCAGCCGGACTACAGCCAGTTCTCGTGAGATATTTCATCAACCGGGATACGATATCTTTTAAGTTGTTTTGAGGCTATATTTAAGGGATAAAAAAATAAAAAGAGTATTTTATGTTGTTTATCCATTTTCTTTTAATGTTTGAAGAAATGAATCACATTTTATAAGCCATAAAATAAAATTTCACTGCTTATAATTTTTTTAAAAAAAGCTATTTTAGGAAAAAATTAATAATTTTACCGATATTTTCCGTCTTTATTTTTTAAATAACTTAAAGAAACATGATAGTTAAGTTTGTTTGGGTTTTATTTTTTGTTTTATTTTCCTAATAAAACAAAGACAAAAGATTACTGTATAAAATTTTCATACGAGACTTTGTTTTTATCTTATTTCTTGAAATGGAATATTATTTTTCTAAAACAATATCTGTCCTCATCATCGTCACTATCAATCTGTTTAGAATATTTTGGGGTACTCGTTTGTATTTATTTATTTTTAAAACTATTTTTGTTTTCTTTTTTGTTTTCTTTTTCAACTGAGAGGGTCTATTTTTAATTTTTCTTTGTTATTTTAAATTTGATATTCGTTACAGACTCTGCTTTTATTTGTTTCATATTCCAAATATTAATTAATGGGTGACGAGACGGATTTAATTATTTATTTTCTGCCAAAATGGAAATTCAAATTATTGATTAAAAAAAAAAGCAACATTTAAAAATTTCTATTAAAGATTACAAAAAAGGAAAAAAAGTGAGAGAGAAATAAAAATGAAAAAAAAAACCCCGACAAACATGAAATAACGACAGTATCCTTCCGGTCAGAAAAAAGCCTCCTTTTAGAAAAAACATCCGAAAATGTGATTAAACAACTAAAACGATGGAATTATAGTTTATTGGTATTGTATTAATTAAACTTTCTAGCCTTTATGAACGAAAGATGAAAGCGTACACAAATTACTAGCAAAATAGAATAAGATAAAATAAACGCAATAAAAAAATGTCTAAAGAAAGAAAAAAAAAAGAAAGATGTCTTCTTCTATTTGACGATAATAGTCAAGATGAAGAAGAAGAAGAAAAATATGTCGTCTGCTTCTTTCCCGGGAAAGATATGGCAAATATGTCGCTCTCAAAGTGAACTTAGATAAATTCCAGATACTCCAGTTTTAAAACTATAAAAATTCAGAAAAAAAAACAAAAAAAAAAAAAACAATGTTTATTTAATTACTTAAACAACACTATCATTATAAAGTAAAAAGTTTAAAATTTTGACAACGTTTCCATAGGGTCATCTATGATCTCTGGGTGGTCCGAAAGTCTTGTCACTTATATATTCTTTTAACTTTCATTATGTTTTGTTTTAATAATAAAATATATAAGCTATAGGATTATTTAACTCCTAAAAAATCTTTAAAACAGATTATTTTCTCGAATTTCGGGTTGTATTATCTAGTTATTTAATTTCTGAAAATATGTAGGGCAGTGATGCTGATAGCTTTTTGATTTAGTGCGTCCCGTGACGCACATATTTGCTTTGAATGAGTCCCCGGGAAAATTTATGGGTCCCAACTAAAGTTTGATAGATTGTACGGTTTTTATTTATGATCTGGGGAAACAACTAAAGTCGTGTAATTCCTACCTTGTAACCTATCCTGTGTAATTCGTTTCTAAGAAACTATTGAAATGTATTTACAGTTAGCTTGAAATGGTGAGGAAGAAAAAGGAAAACCACTGAGATGCATGGATATGATTTTACTGCGTCTCTTTAGATTTTTTCGCGTCGGGAACACAGGACGCGTAGTGGGTGACACAACTTTCAGACTACCATATACATTCAGTTATTTTGTAAGAATGATCATCTGAAAATATAATAATGAACGACTTAAATTAATAACCAGCTAATGACACAAGTTAAATTATTTCCTAATTTCAGTTCTAATTGCTAATTATTTAAGTTTAAAAAATCTTCTGATTTAAATTCAAATAATGATACTTCCTGTACAAAAAAATATCATCGAAAGTGAATGGTGTATAATGGTTAATGTTGTGGGGAATAGACACGGTAAACAAATTTCAAATCCTGGACGAGGTTGTTTGCATTTCACATAGCGCTAATATCATTGGTAAATCTATGCATACAACTAATATTCCTCCAGATATGGGTAATTAGTAGGGCAGACTGGACTCTTTAACCTTGATTAGGCAACAAGTCTACGAGAAGGAATTTTTAATTCAAAATTTTAAACTCTGCTTTTGAAATTGACCTTGTGTCACGTCCTATTCGCGAGGAGGTGTTGGTGAAAAATTGAGCCACACTGAGGAGAAGGGATAAGACGAAACACGGTGTCTGTGAATGACACACACACACACATATATATATATATATATATATATATATATATAATATATAGTTTTGTATGAGAAAAAAATCCTTTAAAATTTGTACTTTCATCTATGTCATTCTGAATATATGTGTGTGTGTGTAAATTTTAGCTTCTGAAATGCACACGTCTGTACGCTTATATATATATATATATATATATATATATATATATATATATATTGATATATATTGTTATTGTTTTCTCTGTGTGCTTTGTGAGTGGCGCCGATAAGTTGTTCGTCATCTTACAATTAGAAAGATAAGCTGATAAAGATAAAACTTTTGCAGCTGGCAAATGAGACGTCATCACAAACATCTTTCTTTTCTTCTTCTTGTCAATGAAACTGTCAGGTTTAACTTATTCCTCTCGTTTAGTTCATATACAAGTCGATCAGTCGATTACCATAGTTTCGATAGTATTTAAACTGCTGCTGACTCGCCAGTTTTCTCGAGTGGAGTTAAGAGGTGATGAACCTGATCAGTACTTAGATAGGTGACCACTAAGGATAAGCATGTATTTATAAGAAACCTGTGGACAGTGCGCCAGACCAATTATTCTCAACCGGTGTCCATATAGACCACTGGTGACCATATTACATTATATATATATATGTAGAGAGAGAGAGAGAGAGAGAGAGAGAGAGAGAGAGAGAGAGAGAAAGTGAGAGAGAGGGGGAGTGAATATAACGACACAACTAAATTTAAATATTTCGCCTTGGTACTATGCGAAACTGAGTGCTGAGGCGAAATACCATTTAAATTTAGTTGTAGTGTCGTTATATCCGCTTTTTCTTCTATTTTCAACTCAATCCTCTACTCTTCACACACACACACATTATATATATATATATATATATATATATATATATATCGTTCCTGTAAAATAGGTGTAATTTCTGAGATACTTATGTTGTAAAAGTATAGAAAATGGCCATGATTCTCAACAAAATTTGCTTTTATTTCTTGGAAAATTAAATTTAGAACTGAAGTTATTTCCTATGTAGAAACGGATAGATTTGAAAATGTCAATTGCATAAGGCGTGAATAAAACAATATATAAATCAAAATGTATAATAAAGTTATAGAAATATTAACAAAGTTTTTCGAAATTTGAGATTCTAATGTAATGTTTCACGTACTATCCCCTAAATATAATCCCCCATTCATTACTCATCATAAACGTTCCCTGATCATGAAATCAAAGTTTGAAAATATCTAGAGATTTTTCATTTGATTTAAGTCTAAGGCATTGGAAAATGATACTTTACGTACAAGAAGATAAAAAGTTTTTGTTACATAATATTCTACTCATTATATAAGTTATCCACAGACACGTGTTTCAAGGTCTACCTCTCATCAGTGTGGCTACACTTTAACAGCTACCCCTGGCCGGGTTTGAGACCTGAATGAATTTTCGTTCGCCAAGTCTCTTACCCGTGCGGCCAGTGGCGGTTGTCAAATATAGGAGAATATTTAATTGATACATTTCTAAGCGGAAATGAATTCACTAGAGTCCTCGAACTTTGTAAACAAAGTGAGGGTTAGCTACACGCCAGAACGGTGAATTTTACAATTAAATCCCTATTTAGAGAACTCAACCAAATTGGGAGTATATCAATAAATAAGTTATCCACAGACACGTGTTTCGGGGTCTACATATATACACACATATACATACACACACACACACATTAATATATATATATATATATATATATATATATATATATATATCCATCCCCTAGTGTGTTGAGCACTTTGGAGGGTATTTCACTGACAAACGCCAACTAAGCTTAAAAAAGGCAACACTCTGCAATGAAAAGGACCTTGCGGCCTTTACATATATACAGATATGTGTATTTGTCAGTTAGTTTGTAGGTGACGATGGCCGAGTGGTTAAGGAGCCTGACTGGTAATGAATCGATCAGGTTTCCATCGCCTGCAGGTAGCCTGTAAATGTCTAGCCCCACTGATGAAACGTGATATGTCGAAACACGGTGTCTCTGGATGATATATATTATATATATATATATATATATATATATATATATATATTATTATATATCATCATCATGTCGCGCTGTTGGCACGGATATCCATGACAATCTCTCTCCATCCGTCCTTATCACTCATCATTTTCTAGAGGTCCTCTGTGCAGCATCCTGTATCCGCACAGAGCTGATCAATGTACGTCTTTGCTGGTCGACCCACACTGGCATGCCCATGTGCTGGCTTCGACTGGAGGACGTCGCTTATGAGTTCGTCCTTGCTTCTCCAGCAGTGTCCCACGTGTCTTGTCCGTCTTACTCGGATGGTTTGGGTGATATGTGATAGGTGGCCGTACAGCTGCTCTCTCGTGGGGTGCTGTTTCCACGTCTTATTCAGGATCACCCGCAGCATTCTTGTGCAGCTCTCATCTAGTTTATTCTCTAGTCGCTTCGTTAGGGTCCAGGTGGTGCAGCCATACAGCAGCACTGATACGACAACGGCCTGGAAGAACAATATATATATTGTTATGTATAAACTTTGTTCTTGTGAACGTTGATTTTTTCTGATCTTTTGAAGCATTGGAAAAAAGAACAAAAACAAGAAAAACAGAACAAAAATCAGAATTTTAATATTCAATTGTTGTGCTGTTCCTGGTTTGATCAATTCCGATATTTCGGGTGACCCTTCACCCTTTTTCAAGGTATATGATATGAGACGGTCTGGAGAAAAAAATGAAATGCTGTATATGAGAGCAAAAAAATAAATAAATGAAGTGAACGGATTTGACATTTTTTAGCCGTTATTTTTCTTTCTAAATTGTTTGGCGTAACTCATTCGAAATACGATCATGGTCATCGTTCGAAATTCGGCATGACTTTGATCGTGAAAGTCATGCGCAACTTAAAGAAAAACAAATGAAAACAAAGGGGAAAATATATATTATATATATATATATATATAGGGTGACCGAAAAAAAAACAGAACCCAAATAAATGTATTTAATCTCATCAACGTCAATAAAATTACAAGAAACTTGTTGGACTTAAACTTCTGTCTTTGTACAATCATTCTTCAACGTTTCAGTTATCTTTGTTGCTTTGCTTTAATTCACCAATTGTTTGAGGATCGTTCTGGTACAGCTTATCCTTGAGGTCCCCCCATAGATAAAAATCTGGCGGATTCAAGTCCGGTGAGTCTGGTGTCCATTCAACATCACACTTCCTGCTGATCAACCTCTCCTAAAACAGTTCTCTAAGCCAGGCTAGGGAATCATTCGATGTGTGGGGTGTAGCTCCGTCTTGTTGAAATCATTGTTCATTTCGATTCATGTTTGCGTCGTGACAGAGATGCCCAAAATTTTCTCAGTTTTGCCACATAGCGCCACGTATTCACAGTTTGGGATTTCTCATTTTTTCATATATCCAATAAGGGCCATTTTTAAAAATTGCTACCCAAGATGTGCATTTTGTCGAATGTAACGTCCTCTGTATTATATCTCCGGTATGGCTGTGTCCCAATAAACATTATTTTTGCTATTTAGATGTCCTGACAGCAAAAAGTGCGATTCGCCAGAGAATCAAACATGATTCAAGAAGTTTGGAGTGGTTTCGATTATGTCATAAAACAATTCACACATATCTATGCGTTTTTCAATGTCCGCATCCGTAGGTTTTTGCTTTATTTTGATCTTGTAAGGATACAAATGAAGATCTGATGTAAGAACCCGCCTCAAAGATTCTCGAGAGATTCCCAACTCTTGACTGCGTCGTCGAAGTGATTTCTTTGGGTTCCTCGCAACTGAGTCCCGTACAGCATCAATGTTTCTTTCTGTCCTAGCACTCACCCTCCTACGAAGTGTCTTAGACATTTAGAATTAAGATTTTTCACAGTTCCAAACTCTCTGAATTTCTGAACCCAGTCAAAAATCCTGCTTTTTGATAGAGCACGGTGACATCGAAACTTTCTCTGAAAATTGGCTTGTACTACAGTGTATGTTTTTTTGGTGAAATAGGTCACCACGCACAATGTTTTTTTCTTGTTTGACCATGACATATTGGGGAAAATTATTTTTACAATATCTTAAGTACCAAGTTGACTGCATATTCTGAAAAAAAAATTAAAATTAAAATCAACAGTTTTATTACAAAATTTGTGGGTTCTGTTTTTTGGGATCACTGTATATATATATATATATATATATATATATATATATATAGGGTGACCCACTTAGTTAGAGCAATACTGCTGTGAAAATAGTAATATATATATATATATATATATATATATATTACTATTTTCACAGCAGTATTGCTCAAACTAAGCCTTCGTCAGATGATGACTGCGTTCGGGCATGGTTTCAGCATCATTACCACTAACCAGAGCCCATCAGTATCTCATGATACCACCATACTTCGGATGTTTTAACTCCGTGGGATTGCTATATCCACGATGATGCAGCCTTATCTAGGATCTTTTCTATAAATTTCCTCTTGCCTGATGGAGAAAGTCCAAGTATATATATATATATATATATATATATATATATATATATATAGAGAGAGAGAGAGAGAGAGAGAGAGAGAGAGAGAGTGTGAGTGTGTGTGTGAACATCGTGTTCCATCTCTAAACTAAAGTTCTTAACAAATTGATGCGTATCTACTTTATATATCGTCGTCGGGGCGGCCTAATGACGACGATATATATATATATATATATATATATATATATATATATATATATATTAGAAAAAACGTGACCCGTTGGGTCACTCATTGAACCCAGGTTAGATTGTTGAAAAAATTATATGATAATGTTATTTCGCTAATTTAAAGTTTTCCCAAACTGTCCAAATAATTCATTTAAAATGGAGTAAACATTTTCATTTGACCAAAGGAAAAACAAGAGAAGTGTCACTTAGTTAATTTCTAATTACAGATAATTAGGATTTTAATCATGGATATCCATGACAACTTTACCATATCATTCATTGCTCTCGGGAGGTCCTCTGTACAGCATCCAGTATCTGCACAGTTGGTCAATGTACGTCTTTGCTCAACGGTCCACACTGGCGTGCCTGTGTGCTGGTTTCCATAGAAAAATGTTACTTACGAGTTTATCCATGACCTCCAGTAGTGTCTTGTCCATCTTACTCAGATGGTTTGTGTGGCAGGTGGCTAGACAGCTGCTTTCTCGTAGGGTGTTGCTTCTACAACTTGTTTAAAATTGCATACTGCATTCTTGTGCAGTTCCCATCTAGCTTTTTCTCTAGGTGCTATGTTTGTGTCCAAGTGGTGCAGTCGTACAGTAGCAATGATACAACTATGGTTTGGAAGAAAACTTTTTTCACTTAAAGGGTGGGGGCAGTCAATGTTTGCTCATTTGAATAAAATTCCATAATTTTTAAATATCTAGAAAAACTCAGTAACTACATGAACATGAAATATTTTTAATTAAAAATTCATCTAATCTATTAAAAAAAAGTAAGTTTAATAATCATGTTAAGTCAGACATGTTTTCCGAATTTTTATATATACATTTTTTTTTAATACTAACGATTGTTCTCATTTATTTACAGCAGACTATAAAAAAATTACTGGTAGCAAATTAAAAAAGAGTCAGCTTCAGGTATGATTTTTCTTAAAAATTATTGTGCATTAAATGTGTATTAAACAAAATAGATACGTAATTTTAATTTTTTTTTTACAGATGCCCATTATGTTACTACTTTTCGACTAAAACAAAAATCTGACTTTAAATAATGGATTTAAATAATTTTAATTCGTTTTTACATTGAAAATGAGCCAACATTTTGGTGCATATCACATAAATGCGTCCTTGTCTCCTGCCAAAAAAAATATTGCTGAGCGGTGCCTGCCGAAAATCCGACCCGTGCTACTTATAAACTCCCTATCTGTTTGAAGGAGATTTTCCTGAAAAGTTAATGCGATATGGAAGCGATATTTTGCCCCCTCAGGTCTTTTCTCGACAAGTAAGTGTAAATATCTTACCCTCCCTCTCTTTAAAATATTTTTAACGGTTTGAAGGCGTTTTTATCGACAAATAACTTTTTAAGTGGTTTGAAGGCGTTAAAAAGTAAGCCACCTCTAGGTTTTTTTAACCGACAAGCAAATGTATATATCCCACTTCTTAAAAGTATATTTTTATTTTTTCGCTATTTTCATTTTATTTCAATTCAAAACAACTGTCACGATTTTTTAAACAAATACGAACGAGATTCGCATTAACTTTTCCGGAAAAACGCCTTCGAATAGCTAGGGAGTTCATAAGTAGCATAGGTTGAATTTTCAGCAGGCATCGCGTAACGTTTTTTAAGGCAGGAGGCCAGGAGGCATTTATGCGATATGCGCCAACATTTTGGAAGTACAATTTAATAAAGAAGAAATATGGCCAGATAATTTAAAAGATGTAAATAAATTTAAGTGAAATTAAATGTAAATGGCAATTAAAGTAAACAAAAGACAATTTATTTACTAAATGAATAAGTAAATGAAGTTATTAGTGAGACAATAAAACTGGATAATTTGGTAGCTGAGAATTTTATTTTAATCAACTTATTTTCTAATAAACTCTGGATTTATTGTTTTGTATTAAAAACTGTAGGAAACATAAAAATAATGTAAAATAAGAAGCATATATTAACATTACCGACAAAAACTTAGTTACCATAAAAGGGTAATTTTTTTCCTCGTTTAATTCGTACAATTTTTAATCGCAAAACATCAGAAATCTTGATTTTATAACAAAATAAGTTGATTTGGAACTTGCACCCTTTTTTTTGTTACATTTAAGACCGTTTATTTTTACTTGTAGTAAGAAATGTTGATAGCGATTATCAGTTATGGGTTTAGAATGGTAACAATTAAAGAGGGTGGGGCAATTGAAATGGATCTTGGAATTTTATTAACATACGTGTTGTCCCTGAATTTTGGTATGCAAATAATGTCAATAGTTATATGTCTATCACAATGACTCTCCCACTCCCGCTTATTCACGCGGAGAGACTAATATTTATTTGCAGAAATGGTAATCAAGATATAGACAAAGAGTGAAAGTAATATGTAGAATGTGAATGAGAGATTGGTCAGTTTTTTTACTTAATTGCCAATTACGACTAATTAGAACCAATTAAAATGGAATTTTTCAAAGATAACGTAATCATAAAAGCAAGGTATATTTTAATATGAATTTTGTGTCATTAAACTAACCAGGAAAAAGGCTTTAGACAATAAAAGGTGATAATATCAGCTTCAGTATAATATATATATATATATGTGGGGGGGGTGTATATTATATTGTGTATGTATTCATATATACATATACACAGACACACACACATAATATTGTGTGTATACATCAAATATATATACATATACACAGACAACACATATATATATTATGTATATATATATATATATATATATATATTATATATATATATATATATCATATTTTTGCTCGATGATATGACCCTCTAGTAAGCGGTCAAAACAGATAGCAGATATAATTACTAATTGTTTTTTCAAATGTTAAATTCATATATATATATATATACAAGATACATATATAGATATATATTGTGTGTGTGGTTAACATGCTCCTAAATAATTTAAAGGGTGTGCTTAACAAATTGAGACATTTGAGCACTGGATTCCCACCTAATCTACTTACAGAAATGCGCTTAACTGGATTATATATAAGTTATATAATAGATGAAGTGGTTGTGTAGTTGTGGTTGTGTAGTTGTGACAGTCTAAGGGATACAAGTAGAATTTTATACGAGTCTAGCGTTTGACAGGGTAAGACCAACATGAAAGTATTACTCTTTATCTGTCAGTCTGTCTCTCTCTATATATCACACACACACACATATATATATATGTTTGTATGTATTTGGCAGCATTCTCATTTAATCCATACGGTGTTGAACAAGATGAACATTTCATGTATCTCGTTTTCTTCTAAAAGTGGGGATGGCGGCTGTTGATTAATCCACTAAAGTTTTCGTCCCAAGTACTTCCAGTCCTCCCATCATCAGGGTTAGATGACAATAAGTTGGTTCCTGATTATTTTTAAACGAGGAAGGTGGGTAAACAACCGAGTAGCAATGGGAGTAAGTAGGAGGGGAAACTCACTGAAATTATATGAAAGGGTGTGGGTGGGTATATATATATATATATATATATATATATATGATTCAAATTATTGGCACAGTTATGCTTTTGATAATTTATTGAAAATCATTGCCAAAATAAATGAGTTGCAATGATTTCCTGCGAGCCAGACATGGCTGTAGATATAAGGTAAGTATCTAAATGAACGGAAAATCTAAATATATAATTTTAAAATACTGTAAAGAAAGAAAAAAGAAATATAAGTTTAAATCGAAAATTAATGGCTTGAGAAAATAGTAAATTGTAAATCATTTTTTTATCTGTAACTTTTTCAAATCTTTTTCGATAAACTTTTAGTAGATTAGAAATAAGTATTTGTAAGGATATTTTGCCAGTATTCATGAGCAGTATCTATTTTATCTTTATCTGTTTTAGACGTATACTGTGCATCACCTGGAGGGACAGGATGACTAACACAGCAGTCCTGGGAGAAGTCAGCGTGTGCTCTCTATTAAGATTGTGTTGTCTCTGCTGGCTGGGCCATGTACGCCGGATGGACGAAGGGTGAATCCCAAATGACATATTATATGTGGAACTTTCGTCTGGCAAGAGACTGATTGGTTTTCCGCAGCTGCGATTTAAGGATGTCTATAAGTATGATCTCCAGTCCTTCAACATCAATCCTACTAGGTGGGAAAATTTGGCTCAGTACCGTCTTCGGTGGCGACAGACAGTGAGTTATTCTGAAGACACCCTGGTACCACACCATGAAGCAAATAGGAGAAAGTGAAAACAACAGAGCCCAGGCACACCAATATCTTCAGGGCCGGCCTTAACATGTGACATCTGTGGTCGAAACTGCCTTTCAGGCATTGACCTTCACAAACACATAAGGCGCTGTGCTAGAACGTAACTCCAGGGCACGGGAAATTTATGCTGAACGTCCAGCATAAAGTTTTATAATGTATTGGTCAGAAAAAAATTGGCTTTCTGTCGGGTTACTATTTCTTGACTGTTAAATTGCTTTTTACTCACATCAGAAACTGTATTTTTATGCAAATAATATGAAAGGTCTATTTGAAAATATAGAAGACATTCTGTCTTTTTTAGGGAAATTAAACTATACCATAGAATATAATCATAAACTTGATCAACACCATACAAAATTAACCCCTTAACATGATCCCCATCGATGCTAACATATCGTTAAAATCATTAACTACAAAAGTGTAAATAGAGATACACAACATATTATTTCCTAACCGCTTTTCGTGAAATAATCCCAGATGGGTTGATATGCCGTTAAAATCCACCAACCAAGCGATGTCTATATCTTCATTTTCTTTAAGAAAATATATTTGCCAGTGAGTTTTCTTTGAACTTTATCATACTTCACAGAAAAATACACGAGGAAAACGAAAAAAAAAGATATTCGTGTATATAACAAGGTTATATTTAATTATCATCAATAGAGATAGAAAACATAAATTCTTCAATATGCATGATATATGAAACATAAGCTTAATTATAAGCAGGGACTCAATATTAGCAAAGATTGAAAATGAGATAGAATGAGAAGACTTGGTAAGAATAATTTGCTTGTGAAATGTTCATAAAGAAGGAGAAATAGAATTACTATTATCATCTATCTAAATGAATCGGTTTCTAAGAATTTGCTAGTAATACAAAAATAGAAAGGATATTTGTTGGTTGGTTGGTTGGTTGGTTGAATTTTACGGTATGTCAACAGTTGTTGGGTTATTTTATGCCGAAGACGTTTTGTTTTATTCCTTCTTAATGGGTACTCAATTTTTTAATTCAATTTTTTAAATACAGTTTAACGTTATACCCAGAACACTAAGACCCTCAGCCACCGCCTTCTAGCACATATATATGATAAAAAGTGTTGGGGCTTGCCATAAGGGAAATAGGTGCTAGGGTTTAACGTGACCAGTCGATTGATCGGAGGGGACCTCTCCGACTACCCTTCTAGCCTAAGCAAAGGCCAAAGTAGAGTGTGGCAGCCATCAAGGTCCCATCCTTAAAAATCATGAGTCTCCACCCTCAGCCAATTGGTGGCACCATTGGGGGGTGTCTTACCTCTCTGCAGATGTGCAGTCGGTGTATTCTAAAGCACCAACAGGACCGTGTTCATAAAGTAGGAGAAATAGAAGTTTTCCTTCCTTGTTACGTAGTCAAGGTTAAAGATTCCAATCTTTTATGCTCCTCAGTAAATAGTCCTCGGCTTTTAAGAGAGTCATATCCCTATTCTCTTTTTGTGTGATTAGGATCTTCCACGTCATGGGTAAAAAAGTTATCGGTCTATAGTTGCTTGCGGTGATTCCATTTTAGTAGGGGTCTAGATCAGTTTAGGCTTTCTTGCCTCTTGTCGGTGTTTACTTTGTTGCTGGGCAAATCAATAGTATATATATATTTACCAACCCCTCCGCACAAGCAGGATGTGACACAAGATCAAACTTTAATTTAAAAAGAGTTTTCCGTCTCCTAGACTGGTTACCTAGCCAAGATTAAAGAACCCACTTGAACCCTCAATATTACAGAGGGATTGAAATTTAAGATGGCTTGTCGAAGATTAAAGAAAACAATATAAACTAACGAATTAGTTCTATTTGCCAAAATTCTAAGCTTTTAAAGAGAGGGAAAATTATTCACAACAAAGAGAGAGAGAAAGGGGGAGAAAAAGAGGAGCGCGTGCGTGCGTGCGTACGAGAGAGAGAGAGAGAGAGAAGGAAAATATACTCAAGAGAGACTACGAGAGAGAGAAAAATATAAACCGAGGAAGAATATATAGAGAAATCTAAATTGGTCGCCCTGTTGGCTGGGGCGTTAGAATACACTGACTGCACCTCTGCACCTAATGGGGCGACCTGTTGGCCATGGGTGGCGATCCGTGGTGCTTAGGCATGGAAACCAACTGGCTGAGTAGTCCAACACTACTCTTTGACCTTTACTTGGGCTAGACGGGCGGTCGAAGAGACCCTCTCCGATCAATCGGCTGGTCACGTCAAGTTCTAGCACCTATATTATTGCCCCAACCCTATTGCCCTTAGGTGGCTGAGGATCTTCATGTCCTGGGAATGAAGTTAAATTCTCTCTGATGTCGAGGTTCCAGTTCTGGAGGTTTGGGGGATGTGGTGCACCCCTTCTTCACCATTTCCTACTGGTCCACCCTGACCTGGACTGGTAGTATATGTTAGGGTCCCATCTATGGGTTAAATAAATCAAAAAATGAGTTTAAAAAAATGTGTTTAAAAAAGAATTGAGTTTGAAAACAAACTGAATACCCAACAAGAATGAACTAAAAAAAAACGTTTTTGGCATAAAATAACACAAGGGTTGGCATTATAGGTTAAATTTAGGTTAGATTTAGCTGCTGAAAATTCTAATTTGTCGGTGCGTATTATACACGAATGTTTATTTTTTTATGTTTTTAGTATTTCGTAATACAGAGTTAATGGTGCATGTTATAGTCGGTGCATATAATACACGAATGTTTTTTTTTGTTTTTTTTAGTATTTCGTAATACAATGTTAAGGGTGCGTATTATACACGAATGTGTATTTTTTGATTTTTTTAGTATTTCGTAAGACAAAGTTAAGGGTGCGTGTTATAGTCGGTGCGTATTATACACGAATGTTTTATTTTTTAGTATTTCGTAATACAAAGTTAAGGGTGCGTGTTATAGATGAGTGCGTGTTATACAAAACTGATCATGGTATTTCTTTAGCAAGTTTTTTTTTAAACTTGTGATGATTTGTATGTCATTATAATGTTATAGAATCAGAAATTACGTTGTGATTTTTGCATGTCTCAAAAAAGAATTTTTAAAAAACGCATCTTGGTTTTGATTGGTCAATATTGTTGTTGTTTTGTTTTTTTTTAAACTTTTTTGATAAAGATTTCTCATGACTTGAGGCAAGACGTCGTTCTAATTATCAACACAGCTTTGTAGTACATTATCTCGGCCAAATATCTGCATTTATATTTTAATTAGTACAAATAATTTACATAAAAGCTCGTCATTTTTTTTCTCTCTTCGTTGATTTTCGGCAAGAGAAATGAAAAAGAAGAATCAACAACAATTTTTACTTCATTGATTTCAGATTGTTTGTTTTGTATTTTGTTTTTTGTTGTTATTTTTCTTTATTTCTTTTTAACATAAAATCTCTTCGTCCTGATTACAGATTTTAGAAGAACGAATCGCAAGTTGGCAAGGAAATCTTTATTCTTGTTCGGGTCATATCCCTAGTGGCGGCTATATTTGGTTAATATAAAAACCGGATCAGCAAAATGAATCTAAAAGTTATCCTTGCATTATAAAAAGACAAAATAGGAGAAAGAAAAAAAATTATTCTATCTGTTCTTGTATTTTTGTTTTCAAATTTTAGATTCGAAGTTAAAATTCTTCATGCTTTAAAATTATAGAAGTTTGTGAATAATTTATGGTATTTTCCCGAAAATTCCATACTCTTATAGAAAAACATTTTTCTCTTGTGATTTAACATTGTCTTAACGATTTTCAAATGCTACAAACTAGACATGAGCCGATAATCACATAGGCGTGAAACTGACAGTCACCAAGTACCGTTGAATTTGTATCTACGCTATCCTAAATTTATATATATATATATATATATATATATATATATTCTTTGTTGGGGTACCAAGTTTCTTGGTACAAGGTGATTCTAGGCTGGTCCTATTCTCTAACAGTAGTTTGTTGTAGAGTTTCGGTTCCGTATGAGAGCTCAATGTTTAATTTTCATAATTATATATATATGTGTGTGTGTGTGTGTGTGCGTGCCATGTGTGGCAGGGCCTGCTTGTCGAAGGCTGGGCTTCTCAGTCACGTACGGTCGCATACGAGAAGAAACCGGGGAAGAGGTTCATATGTATGACGGTGGGTAAAAACAAAGCTAGACGCCTGGGCCTCCGCGTGCTCATAACTGAACCTATAGAAATGGCCTTATTCTGTGAAGAAGTGGCAATCACCATATATATATATATATATATATATATGAGAGAGAGAGAGAGAGAGAGAGGGGGGTGGTTAAATTTTAACGTATATTAAATTTTTACGTATTTGATGACAGGTTTATGAAAAACAAATGTACTACTTTTTTTCAGGCATGAAAGAATGATGAAACTAAAAATTCCAGTGGGCTAATATTGAAGAAATACATAATTACCGGTCTCAAGGGCCGGCTTAGCTCAGTCGATAGAGCGTTCGGCTAGGAATCACAAGGTTCCTGATTCGACACCGGCCCTCGACAACTCAGTGTATGAGTAGCACAGGGATCTGTGCAGTAAAGTTAGGAACTGATGGTAGGTGTAGCGCTCCATTTCAGACGCTAAAATAATCTACTTGGTCTAGCGCCAGTGAAAAAGGGATATACTCCCTCGCCGTCAGGCTGATACCGACTTTAGGCCGGCCCAAATACTTTACTTACTATATTGAATGATAACAGGGAGTAGGTATTCGTGTAATATTACTTTTGGACATTTTTTAGTGATATGCATGGTTGGTGTTTTATATATATATATATATATATATATATATATATAGTTTTCTATATTTATAAGTAAATATTACTCAATATCATTGATAGAGCATATACATCTGAATTAGGGTAGCGAATTCACTTGGTTTGAAAATCACAAAGGCAAAACACTGACAGTTACAATTCGTTATCAATTTTATGTCTTCGCTACCTTAACTTGCTCAGAGAGAAAAAGTGAAAATAAATCCGACAATATGTAATTTAATTAAAAATTGAAAAAGCACAAGTTTCATTAATGTCTATTTAAAGTATGTCTTTCCTTTCCACATATTTGAATATCAACAAAAGCAGCCACATACCAAAAGCAGAGACTCACAGATTTTTGTTTTCATTAATAATTTTTTTTAAACCAACGAAGGCCCTAGGGAAGGTTTGGTAAACAAACCGAAACACTGTAGCGTCGGCTTATCAAACATCACTCGGTAATAAAACTTGTGTTTTTTCAATTTTCAATTTTCATAAAATTACATACACATACACACACCCAAACACACTATATATATATATATATATATATATATATATATATATATAGATAGATAGATAGATAGATAGATAGATAGATAGATAGATAGATAGATAAGAAAAATGAATGAATGAATGGAATAAAAAATGAATAAAATGAATGGAATAAATGAAAAATCTTTCCCTAAGGACCTCTCTTAAAAGAAAAAAATAATTTTTAAGAGAGGTCCCTAATAGAAAAGCCTTCTTCATCTTCACCGGACTCTTTATTGAAACATTGAATTAGTATAATTATTATATAAGATATTGGAGAAGATAAAATGTGTCTTACCTTTGTGAGGTTCTGTTCAGAAATGATTCAATTTTTTTTATATTACTTCTATCTAATGTTGTCTGTTTCGGTAAAAATTGCAACAATGTATATATATATATATATATATATATATATATATATATATATACACACATAAGGAGTGAACTTATTTTTGAACTAATGTATACTCCTGGGAGGTAAGTGGCCGTACATCTCCTTTTTTCTTGCGTGCCGTTTCCAGGATTTTTTCAAGACAACATTCAGCATCCTATTTCGTTCCCATCTAGCTTTTTCTCCAAGTGTTTTGTTTTGTAATGTAGCCATACAGTAGTTCTTACACGCTTACAGCTTGGAAAAAGGCTCGGTGTATCTTATCAAAGATATCATCATACAAACCATCCAAGTAAGATGAACAAGACATGATGGACACTGCTTGAAAAGAAGGGACGAGCTCATTAGTGACACCTGCACATGGAAACACTAGAGTAAATCGACCAGCAAAAACTTGTATAGATTAACTGTGATGTGAGGATGATGTATGCTCAGAGGAGGACTTGCCAGGAGCAATGACTGATAGGGACAAGTGGGGAGAGAGAGAGAGAGAGAGAGAGAAAGAGAGAGAGAGAGAGAGAGAGTCATGGGAATCCGTACTATCAGCACGACTTGATGATGATGATGATATAATCATTTTTTTTTTTTTTGCTTTCAGGGTTCGGGAGTTTTATAATAGATAATCTATATATTGATACTCGTGTTCCTTAATCGTACGACCGTTATCATATTGCTACACACTCTGGTAAAAAAAGAGACAGTCCAAAATTTCCAATACGAAAGGCAAAAAATTAAATCCAAAGCTAAATACTGGACCATGCCATTTTTATCATAAAGAAAGAAAGGGAAGTAAAAGGACATGCGATACATAAGAAAATATAATAAGAAAGAAAGAAAGAAAGAAAAAGAGAGAAGGGGAAAGATGGAAAAAGAGTGTGACAGCCTGGATGCGATAACGCTAATATGTTTCAATGGAACCTAATGAAAAGAGGGAAAGAAAGAAAAAAATGAGTGAGTGTTAAATCACGATTATTATACCTTTTAAATATTGAACTAACGCAATAGCTCTTAATTAAACATATTAAACGTTGTAATAATAAAATTCTCATACTGTGGTATATCCACAGGTCCTTCTAGTACATAATAATATCCAATTGGATTTTAAAATCTTCCACCGGAAATAATAAAATCATAGTATCTTTGACTTTAGAGGAAATTGACTTTTTATCTAAAAATTGTTAGGGTTGTACTTATGTGTAGGCGATATTATATATATATATATATATATATATATATATATATATATATATATGAGTGTGTGTGTGTGTGGGTTCTTGTACAAGTGTGCGTAAATTAAATAACGGGTGTGACACACATCAATACTTTTGGAATCACAGAAACATACACGAAATACACACACAAACATATATATATATATGTGTGTGTGTGTGTGTGTGTGTTTTTTGCGTCTCTCTCTCTCTCTATCACTCATTCCAGAAGTATTAATATTTGTGACACCAGGTGTTTAATATACGCATATTTTACAAGAACAACACACACACACACACACATATATATATATATATATATATATATATAATATATATATATATGTAAAGTTTTTTCCGATGTTTTCATTTTATTTTTATCTGTGTCGTCTGTCTGATGAGACTGAACTTTTAGGGAGTTTTAGGAATTTATTTAAATTTCTAAAAGCCTTTTAAGTTTTGGTCGAAATAAATTTATTACAGAATGACGGTTATATATATATATATATATATATATATATATATATATGTGTGTGTGTGTGTGTGTGTGTGTGTGTAAAGAAAGAGAGAGAATGAAATACACGAACACTATATGTGAGTGTGTGTTGCCGAAAATAACACCAAAATTAATGTAGGTAAAGTGACAAAAAATCTATGTATTGGTAAATACAGTTTTTGTCTCGATACTTATGGAACGCATCCCATATAATAATAATGTAATATGCAAGTGCAGTGGTGCCTTGACTTACCAGTTTAATTCGTTCCGCTCGTAACTCAATTTCTTCGTATATCAAATCAATTTTCCTCATTTAAATAAAGTGAAATGCTATTAATCCATTCCAATCCTCCCAGTGGTACCTTGACTTACGAGTTTAATTCATTCTGCTTATAACTCAGTTTCCTTGTATATCAAATCAATTTTACCCTTTGAAATAAACTAAAATGCTGTAGTGTAATAAGAGATGGGATAAGCAGGTGTCTCAAAGCCTGAAGGAAAAATAATATTCGAGGATAGGTTAAAACCTGATAATGAGAAAAAAATTTGGTTGAGAGATAATTAATTTCCCATTACTGGCTAGAAATAAACAAAAACGAGATCCTATATTTTCTTTTATAAACAATTTCGCCAAAATATCAGACTTGATAGCACTGTGAGGAATTGGATCTCTTTTGATCTTAGAAAACAGATGTCTTAGGAGTGACCAAAATATTTTAACTAGATAAACACGTGTGGAAATTTTGGTAATGTTCGAGAATGTTCCGAACGGAAAAGGATTTATACAACTGTCCCGATGAGCAGGCAGAAAGTTGCAGTTAAGCACTCATACGGAACGGACCAAAGTGAGAATTTCGGACTTGGAACGAATTAAGTTAATGAGAGCCAAATACAGTTAGATCGGTTAAGTCGGGATTAATGAAGAATAGTAAGAACACTTTATCGATGAGATTTTTCTCTCCTCTCTCTTGAATCCATGTTCTGAGAAAATAAATCTTTTAAGAAAATCAATTTCTGTATCTGCAAACTTCGTCCCTCAGTAGAGATTTGTGAATGGAATGTTGCGAGTGAAAAAAGCAAAACAAAACAGTAAGCAGTCTCACTCCAAGCCAGGACGTGAAACAGAGAGAAAGATAATCTGTTGACTTAAATTAACTAACCATGACGACACGCGTCCTTTAAAGCCATCTTCCACCCTCAGAATAACGACACGTGTCCCTGACCTCTTCTTCCCAGACTATCATCACATCACGGGAGACAGTAGTACTAGTCGCTGTTCTCTGTCCACTGACATTAACGTTTCCACAACCGAAGGAAGAACCCGACCAGGTTGCTAGGAATTTCTATTGGTAAACAAACGCCAACCGCGTAAACATAAACATAAGCTAGAATATAATTGATTATATGCTGTTATATGTTTTAAGTTTTTTTTAAATTCTTTTTTATGAATAATATTTTTCTTTGGCGTAATAATTTTGGAAACTTGAATGTTTTTAGTGAACATAACCGTATCTAAAGCTCGCCTGTACCTCAAATTTTAGCTCTCAACACAAAGCAAAAACTCCACTGAGTGACAGCTCGTAACTTTGAAAACTCGTAAATTGTGCACTCGTAATTCAAGGTAAGTAAAAAGTAAGTAAATTTGGTGGAGTGACCTATTGTCGATATCAACAGGACAGCGATGGAGTCTATTCCATCTACGCTAGACCTGGGAGATTGTTTCTGTTGAGGTGGAACGCCAGACCTACCGTCAGCTTTCCTCTTTACCGCACAGGTTAGATTACCCAATCTGCGCCACTCATGCGTTGAGTTGGCGGGGACCGACATCGAATCAGTAACCTTGCGATTTCTGGCTGGCTACTCTACCGACTGAGCTAAAACATCCCCTGGCACTCGTAAGTCAAGGCACCCCTCGTAAATTGGAGTATTCGTAATTCAAGGCACCACTGTGTATTTCTTGTAATTTATTAAGTGCAAGTGAGCCGGGCGGGGTCACAGTTTTTTTGTTTTTTTTTATTTCATTTTATCATTTCAAGACGCAAAGCCAAAAAAGAAATTTTATCCGCTTAGCAATTTCTTGTCGGGTTCAATCATTCTCTCCAATCTTTACATTTGTATTGTCGGAACTTCCTTCCGACAATCAGGAAGACCTGGATTAAAGAAAACGAAAAAGAAAAGAAAAAAACTGACACGTTAAATTAAAAACGAAAAAAATTTTAAGAAAATCAGAATGATCGTCACCGAAGCTGTCAAACCGTTCGCTGTTCGTTTGCCTTTCAATTCATTCGATCTTATTTTTTTATTTCTTTTTAAGGATGATCCGATAGAGGCAAAATGATAAAAATGGGGATAGATATCCAAGATAGAAACGAGATGATGAATCGATTAAAGGAGCGAAGCAGAGGATTTGTGTCGGTAAGAGAAAAAGAAAAAAAAACTTGAAACGTATAAAAGGTAAAAGACCCTGTCAAAAACATTAACATTGAATTAAGTCCTTTTTACTAACAATAAGTTAAACCATTCCTTTGTCGATGGAAGATTGTTTGGTTGTTTTACGATATCATCCTCATGGTTATGTCACGCTATTAGCACGGATATCCATAACAATCTCTTGCCAACTGTCTTTATCATTTATTACCCTCGGGAGGTCCTCTGCGCAGCATCCTGTTTTTGCGCAGAGCTGATCGATGTAGGTCTTTGCTGGGCGGCGCACACTGATATGTCCAGGTCCGGGTTTCCACAAGAGAACATCACTTATGAGTTCGTCTTTGCTTCTTCGGCAGTGGTCAACATGTTTTGTTCGTCTCACTTAGATGGTTTGTGTGATAAGGAGCAAGTGGCCGTACAGATGCTTTGTTATGGGGTGTTGTTTCTACGTTTTGTTTAGAATCGCGCGCAGTATAATTGTGCAACTCCCATCTAGCTCATTCTCTAGGCTCTTCGTTAGGGTCCGAGTGGTGAAGCCGTACAGTAGCACTGATACAACTATGGCTATTTTAATGAAAAGATGAAAAGGAAAGAAAAAAAAGAGTGAGAGAGAGTTTTATCAAGATTATTATATTTTTTACATATTAAACTATTTAGCAATAGCTCTTAAGTAAACATATCAAATGTTGAAATAACTGAATTATCATATTGTCATATATCCACAGGTCCTGCTAGTTTCTATATAATACAATTAATTTTCAGATCTAGTAATCTGTTTCTAGTGGTGGAATTTGTATAGAATTAGCTGTACTTTTTGGATGAGATGATTAGGTATAAAAAGAACATTATACGGGTTACCATGCAGTTAAAATCAATTAATCCGTCAGAATGACTATCCTGCCGGATATTTTTTAAAGAAGGAATAAATTTCCCCGTTCACCGGCTTATCTACGGGAAGTCGTCTGCAAAGTGATGAGACTGATTCTGTTGAAAAATGTATTATCAGCTTAATTACAAATCAGTTTTTATCTCCTTCAAAATGGTGCCTTTGGGAAGCCAAACACCGGTGAAGGCGGTTTTTATTTTCGCTGTTGGAAGTCTTTAACTCACTACTTGGTCTCTTCAGTTGGTCTCGTCACGGCCTCTTACATGTTCTCAACAGATGGGCAAACACGGGGCTGGGTTTTATATTGGCGGGGAAACAGGAAATAATCACATGGATTCAGATCAGAAGATTAGGGTGGATTTAGGGAGTCTGTTGTACCGCAGGGATATTCTTTTGGTGGGTGGGATGAAAACCTCGTTTACAAAGAGTGCGAATAGTTTCCATTTTGGGTTTCGAGTAAAAGAGTAGTACAAGTCAGTTATAAACGAAGAGGAGCACAGAAAAACAAACAAGATAGTTGCATAAACACGCAATTGTGGGTTATTAATGTTTAAACCGTTACAATCCTCCTGTACCATGGTCTGTGGGAATAAAAAACAAATATTGTTTGAATTAAAAAATACATTTTACTGTTTTGTATTATTATTTGTTGATCCTAGCATTCTGGGTAATAAGAGTAATATAAACATATATATATATATAAACAAGTTGAAAACAATTGAAGTGAATCCGACAGTATAAAAATAAATAAAGGAGAGAAAATGTTGAATGGAAAAAGATATTTAATAAAATGCCGACACGTGCTTCAGCCGATATGTTCTTGTGCACATTGTATTCTATTCATTATTATTTTAAATATAAAATAAAATAAAATAAGATAATAACAGAAAATCTTATTATAATGGAGATTGTGGGATTTTCTGTCTGTAACCGAAACTATATTACTATACAAGTCACGATTCCCTTTATTATTTACATCACATTTTCCATGATTTTATTTTTATTTAAACCTCAGTTATTAATAAAATTGTTTTAAATATAAATAGTGAGAACCGGTGTATATTCTCCACTGTAGGAACGGCCGGTACAACAATTATTAATACTATTGACTATGTCTACATATTAATAACATGCAATTGTATTCATATATACAACAAAATAGCGGTTTACAGTGTTAATGGGAAGGCTAATTTGCATATTGATCTTAAAAATTTGATTTTAAGAAATATATGCTTAATATTATTGATTTCTAATTGTTTGGTTTTATCTTAATGAATATAAGCAAAAATCTCGGGGATAAATCTTAAAAGAAATCCCTGAACAAGAAGAAATAACTGTAATATTATTCTTTACTTCCTATTTTAACTAAATAGTTAAATTAGGAAAAGTTACCAATGAAAGACGGGAGTAACGGAAATTGATGGAAGAGTTAGTTTCAAAGTTGTTCTATTTTTTAATCATACCCCCTCTGTTTCAAATCTTTTTATCTGTATTTTTATTCAGTTTCATTAGCCTTTCTAATTTAATATGATATTTTATTATATTAAAACTTAAATACTTGCACCCGGAGGGTGCATATATTTGCTAGTATATTTAAAGTTTTTTAAGTATACAGAAAAACGGCCATCATCAGGGCAAGATGTATGATATTTAAAAATATCAAACATCTTGCCCTGATGATGGCTATCTTCTCGGCTAAATCACGTGTCAGCATTTCATTAAATATCTTTATCCATTCAACATTTTCTCTCCTTTATTTATTTTTCTCGATTTGTTTAGCCTCACATTTAAATAGGTATGCCCACCTAATTCATTAATTATTAATTAATTAATTTTCAAAATTAGGTACTACTTCAATTAAGCACATATTCTCCCAAAAATTTTCGGCTAAAAAAAAGCCTTATCAAACACATTATTTGTTTGTTTACTTCTCATATATATATATATATATATATATATATATATATGTGTGTTGTGTGTGTGTGTGGTGTGTGTGAAGGGAATAGTTGGATAGAGGAAAGCAGTTGTATAGTGGTATTGGAATTTGAGGTTAACTCTAATCCAGTTGAAGAAAAATTACACACTTAATTCTGTGCCTACCTTAAACCGGTCACATCGGCTTTCCCACCACTTGTTTACAATGAAAAATCACTACGTAGACATACTTGTCATCTTTTGTTTTGTCCATGAGCTAACCCTGAGACTGGTAGACAGTAAACCGGGTTTCTGAATTCAAACCAGCTTTGCCCCGCATAAAAATTGACCTTGTATCACACATCCTGTCCGTGGCGGAGAGGGTTTGGGTAAATACATGCGTTCTATAATGATTTATGTGATAATGGGGTATAAAGCCAACAGTGAGGTTAATAGGAATAGGAAGATTGTATTGCGCCAAGAAAATAGAAAAATACACGTGAATGTTTCTCGTAAGTTATTTAATTCTCAGAGTGCCGTGTCCAATAATCCTCCTATTGCAAGTCTAACTTAACAGTACACATTCTTTCTGCAACGTTATGACTCATTTCGGAATGGAGTGAAGATATGTCATATAAAAATAATTTGTGTATACTTATCTCTGGACCGGTACTACGTGGAGAGGCTCGAATCTGGTTGCTGGGCTGATGTTGAGTTGGCTGACAATTCCTTGAAGTTTGGAAACCAACTTAGGGTGCAGGGGGAAATCTTGTTTGGTGCCATTTATAGTTTTTAGTAAAAATACAAGGTGACTTATTTGTTCTCATGAGATTTTCCCCCAAACCAAACTACACTGAGTATGAGACCACGTCTCACTCTCTCACCGGATCGTTCCAAACTCATCTTCTTCTCACAACTCATTCTCTCTCTCTCTACCACTTCGTCACGTGACACTTCTCGACCAGTAAACGAGAATGACATGTGGCGTTGTGCTGATTCATCCTCTCTCTCTCTCTCTCTCTCTCTCTCTCTCGTTACATACTTCCAAGTAGCACGGGACAGGTTATAAAAGGTTATATGGTACCAGTACAATTCCTGACCTTATCTGTTATTAAGCATAGAAGAAATATTGTCTTTTTAGAAGATTACAGGGCTCAGAGTACTCTGTTATTTGATCATAGCTGGGAGGAGGGGAGAATTGGATTTATGCCTTTCCTAATATTAGAGGCTTACCTGTAAATTAGATACGGTCAAGTAACGCCGAAAGCACCGGTTCCCGTTATATCACCAGAGTTAAGCAGCGACGAGCCTGTTAAATACTTATGTCAGTGACCACTTAAGCAACAACACGTACTGTAAGCAACCTGAATCCTTTAATTAACAGATGTGGTATTAAATGACCCGGAAAGAGTTGATATGCCGTAAAACAAAACAACCAACAACCAACCTGTAAATTAGATATTAGTGCCAAGGTATGTGAACTGGTATACTAGTTTTAGAAGCTTACCATCCGTTATGGAGATGCATCCATCGTGTTTAAAATATATGAACTCCGATTCATCTGAGTTCACATCCCGTATTAGAAATTTCAGATTTTAATTGTGTCCTTGTACAACTTAATACGAGATCTGTCAAGAGCAATGGTTTTCATCCTTTTTTTTAACTCATGGACCCCTTTTCCTCTTAATTTTTTTTAATTCAATTCTTTTTTTGTTTAAATCTTGGACAAGGCCGGTTGCATTTCATATATCATGTTTAAGATACGCCTGATAAAAATAGCGCTGGTAGCGTCGTCAGTTATGTTATTAACTGGTTTCATTGGGTGTTTCGGGTCTTTCAACATAATACCCCCTCGCCAGTTAGACCCCTTTAGAGATGATCAGCCTCTAAAGCGCTACCCGTGTATCAACGGTAACAGAAAGGGACAGGCTTTAAATGGAGTTTTTGTCAACGCTTACCTCGGCTTCTGAACATCCGATTGGTTAATGCTAAAGCCAATCAGCGTACACTCTTAACACCTCTGCGAAAGGTATATATCCAACGAATTTCCCTCCAACTATGGGTAAATAGTAAGGCGGACTACGTCCTTTAAATTTGGTACGACAACTGATCTAGGAGAAGGAAAACAATTCCAGCCTGTTAAACTCCGTTTAAAAATTGACCTTCTGTCACGTGCAGAAAGGTTGGTAAATAAAAGAATAAATAAATAATGTGGTGTGTGTGTGTAGTCATCCATATACAGTTCTGTTTCGACGTATCACGTCTCTTCAGTGCGGCTAGACTTTGTAAGTTACTTCAAGCCGAATCGAAATTCAACCGATTTATATCATCAGTCAGTGTTTCTAACCTTGGGCTATCAGCACACCCACAACCAGGAAGGGAATTTTTTTACTGATAATTACAGACATATGTACAAAGCTACTAAGGAGAGCTCTATTCGTGTTAAGGAGAGCATATATATATATATTTGAAAATGGTTTTAAAAAGCGTGTGCATTGTGAGATGTTATAATAAATACAATTTCACCAATTTTTTTTTTCCTTCTGAAAAAGATATCTTTTTTTCGGTCACGTCTCATCAGAGAAGCATACCGAAAAAAGAAGGAAAAAAAATTGTGAAATTGTATTTATTATAACATCTCACAATGCACACGCTTTTTAAACCATTTTCAAATTTTGCTCGTACCACAATCTATTCACATATATATATATATATATATATATATATATATATATATAATATATATAGTGGTAACTTGACTTACGAGTCCCTCAATTTCCTTGTATATCAAATCAATTTTCTCCATTGAAATAAAATGAAATGCCATTAATGCGTTCCAGACCGCCCCCCACCTCCAAAAAATACTTTTTTATTACGTTTTTTTACATAAAAACATAGTACTATACATACATATATGTGTGTATATATATATATATATATATATATATATATATATGTGTGTGTGTGTGTGTGTGTATGTATACATATATATATGTGTGTGTATGTATACATACATATATATGTGTGTGTATGTATACATATACATATATAAACTGAAATACCATTAATCCGTTCCAGCACCTCCCCCCAAGAAAATATTTTTTATTAAGCTTTTTTTTAGATAACAACATAGCACTTATATATATATATATATTATATATATATATACACACACACACACACACATATATTTATACACAAAACACACCACAAATATATATATATATATATATATATTGTGTGTGTGTGTTTGTGTGTATAAATATATATGTGTGTATATATATATATATATATATATATATACACATATATATTTATACACACAAACACACACACAATATATATATATATATATATATATATATATATCTTCTTTCTAAATATACATTTCATTTTTCTGCGTTTATTTTTTATTTCAATTCCTACCATTATTCGCTTATCTCGATAGCCATAGTTTCTCTATTCATTCGCTTATTGTAGATGTCACCATACTTGTCTAACATGGCCGAGATAATGGCTATCTTGACAAAAAATGGCCGATAAATGAAAGCTAATAGTCCGAAAAGAATGATTTCTGGCGTCTTCACTGGAAAATGATTGGCACAAATGGGCGGGTTTCTTGTTAGATTCAGCTCCAATTAGATATGATATTTGTTACTTTTCAGTGATTGTGTCACGGTTTTGGGTGGGGCTTTATGACTTTGCGGTCGGGAAGGGAGAAGAATTATTCTTAGATACCTATCTATATATCGCTAAATGTCTCATTACACTCACACACACACACACACACAATATATATATATATATATATATATAATATTAAGCCTATTAGTAAAGCCTGGCGGTAAGGAAAAACCCCGGCAAATAATTTGTTAGTAAAAACATACTACAAAAAATTGCCTGGAAAAAAAATAAAGAAATGACCAAGAGAGTCGCACCAACCGAAAATAATCGATTAACCTTATATGACTTTGCCAAAAAAAAAAGAAGATATTTATGCTGCTAGGTTTGTTTAAAGTTAAAATGTAAAGAAGGCTCGATACCTAAGTAGAGTAAATGGTAATATCTTATTATAATGGAGATTGTGTGTTTTTCTGTCTGTAACCGAAACTATATTACTACTTATGTCACAATTCCCTTAGTTATTGACATCACATTCTCCATGATTGTATTTTTATTTTAAACTCAATTATTAATAAAATTGTTTTACATTATTAATACTGTTAACCATATCTACATACTAACAACATGCAATTATATTTATATATACAACAAAATAGTGGTTTACAGTGTGAACAGGAAGGCTAATTTGCATATTGATATTAAAAATGAAATTTTATTAAATATGTGCTTAGTATTATTGATTTCTAACTGTTTGGTTTTATTCTAATGAATATAAGCAAAAATTTCTTCAAGAATCTTAAATGAAATCCATTAACAAGAAAAGATAACTGTCATTTTATTCTTTACTTCCTCTTTTAACTAAATACTTAAATTAGAAAAAATAACAATGAAAGACGAGAGTGATGGAAGAGTAAGTTTCAGTTGTTCGATTTTTCGATTATACTCCCCTCTGTTTCAAATCATTTTATCTGCATTCTTATTTAGTTTCATTAGCCTTTCTAATTTAATACAATATTTCATTACATTAAAATTTAAATACTTGCACCCGGAGGGTGCATATATTTGCTAGTTAATCCTAATGAGTCAGATTATTGTCCTGATGAGCTAGTAATCGAAACTCTTACTTGGTAAACCTGATTCATTAGGATATATATATCACTTGATGGTGACACATTTCTTTGACATTGTTACTGGAGTCCTACAAGGAGATACGCTAGCGCCGTATATATTCATAATATGCCTAGATTACGTGCTTCGAACATCATTAGATCCCAGAAAAGAAAAAGGCCTCACACTAAAATAGGCAAGAAGCAGATTATATCATGCACAGACTATTAAGGATGCGAACTATGCAGATGATCTGGCACTTCTCGCAAAAACACCTACACAAGCCGAATCTTTGTTACACAGCCAAGAAAAGGCAGCACGGAAGATCGGCCTATACGTGAACTCCGATAAAACTAAATTCATGCGTTTTAGAAATGAAGTAGACCTCTATGGTAAACTTCCTAAACTCGGTGAAACAATTCAGGTACATAGGTAGTAATATCTCCTCAACAGAAAGGGCGTTAATGCACGCATAGGAAAGGCATGGGCTGCTTTAAACAGATATGGATATCCGATCTCACTGACAAGTTAAAGCGAAAATTCTCCAAGCTGTAGTTGTATCAGTGCTACTATACGGCTGCACTACATGGACCCTAACGAAACGCATGGAGAATAAGCTAGATGGGAGTTGCACAAGAATGCTGCGTGCAATCTTAAACAAGACGTCGAAACACCCCACGAGAAAAACAGCTGTACGGCCACCTGTCCCATATCACACAAACCATCCGTTTGAGGTGAACAAGGAACATTGGACACTGCTGCAGAAGCAAGGATGGACTCATAAGTGGCGTTCTTCTGGGAAGCCATCACATAGACACGCCAGAGTAAGCCGTCCAGCAACGACGTACATAGACCAACTCTGCGTGGATACTGGATGCTGTGCAGAGGACCTCACAGACGCAATGAATGATAGGGACGGTTGCTGAAAGATTGTTATGGATATCCGTGCTGCTAGTGTGACATGATGATGATGATCATAATGATGAACCGACATCTGCATTGTTATAGGCCCGTCTCATATAGCCCTCTCTTAGTAGCTGGATTCGTAATCTTTGCCATTGGCTTCCATCTAAGGCCGAACTAGGCCCAAATCAGGCGGCCTGTGCTGACTGGTGACGCCTCACACTGATTCCTGCCCCTCTAGCCATCCACTGCATAGATATAGACCAGTCTCATATTGCCTCCCTACTACTTGGACTCGTAATATGTGCCGTTTGCTTCCCTCTAGGCGGCATGTGTCGTCTGGTGCTGATATTGATTCTTGTCCCTCTGTCCGTGTGGATATCGACCCGTCTCATTTCCAGAGCTCCAGAATTGGAAATTCACCATTAGATGTAGTTTAACGTTAACACTAAGACCATCGGCCACCACTTTTAGCACAAATATGATAAAAAGGCTTGGGGTGTGTCATCAGGGCAACAGGGTTGGGCCACTCATACAAGTGCTAGGGCTTGATGTGACTAGCCGATTGCTCAACCACCAGGATGTCGCCTTTAAGCATCATGGATCGCCACCTACGACCAACAGGTGACCCCATTAGGGGATCTTACCCATCTATAGAGGTGTAGTCGGTGTATTCTTCCGTCCCAGCCGACAGGTCAGCCCACCAGTTGAAAATTACTATAGACCATACTTATTGTATGGTTTAGAATATATTATTAAGACTACTATGGTTTAGAATATATTATTAGACTGTATGGATTTGAATATATTAAGACTACTATGGACCATACTTATTGTATGGTTTATAATATATTATATAATCAAATACCCGTTGTACACTTGAAACAAGGTCATAAGCTGGCACGCTGTGCGGCAAATTAGTCTCAGTACTCCTCAATAGCCTACTATGCGTTTTGGTAAATCAGATTCTGGTCGCTGGTTTAGTAAATGATTTTTTTTTTTTACTTGAGATCTGATAAGATAATGCGGAAAGTGTTTCAACTGTAGCCATGTGCTTGCTACTATATAGCTGCACCAATTCGACTATAACGAAACGCTTGAAGAAGCCAGATATGTACTGTACAAGGATTCTGCGTGCTGTCTTGGACACATACTGGAAGCAAAACACCCCACAAAGGACCAGCTGTGCGACTACTTGCCTTCTATCACACAAACCATACAGTTAAGACGAACATGACATGCTGGATACTGCTGGGGAAGCAAGGACGAAATTATAAGTAACTTTCTCCTATGGGCACGATATATGGACACAATAGTCTGGGTCACCCAGCAAAAACCTACAGCGATCAGCTCTACATGGACATTGAATGCGGTGCAGAGGACCATCCAGGAGCGATGGCAGATAGGGTGGGCTGGCGAGGTAGAGTCTAAGTATCTGTGTTGTAGGCACGATTTGGTGATAATGAGTTTTTATATTGATCTGAAAATGATGTGAAAGAAAAGAACATCTGAATAGTTTCAAAATCAACCACATTAATTCAAATACCTAGAAATTGTCTCGTTGGATACATGGTGTAACGGGTATAAGGGGGGATTTAATACAGTTCTAAGTGACAATCATCTGTTGGTTGCAGTTTCAATCCTGGTCAAGGGCGATAATAACATAGAAACATACTTAACATGGCTTAACACTTCTATGTTATTATCGCCCTTGTCCAGGTTAAAGGAATAATTAAAATAGTCTATACCGGTTGATTAGATAATGGATTAGGTTCGAAGTTTCATGAAGGCTACTGATTACGACATAAATGTTCCCGAGTCTGACAAGAAACACGTGAAGAAGGTCAAAGAGCATATCGCTCCATAATTCTGACCTTGTGCCAAAGTAAGCTTGATATATTACTCCTTCGTAAACTAAGTTTATGTGCCACACTGTAAAGATGTTCATTTACCTGTTATTTCCATTTATTGGTGTGATTATTTGTGGCAGTTTTGAGAACAGAGATAGATATGAACATAGATAGATAGATATATAGATAGAGATTCGTGCTGTACTGGACATAATCGTTATTTCAGGTTTAACGGAAAAAGAAAATCTCAGAGCTGAACAAGAGTTTACTTCTCTGTACAACTGGTCGTTGTGTATATAACAATATATATATATATTTTTACCAACCCCTCCACACGAGCAGGATGTGACACAAGGTCAATTTCTTAAGCGGAGTTTAACAGGTTTGAATTCAGAGTTTTCCTTCTCCTAGACCGGTTACATAACCAAGGTTAAAGAGCCCTGTCTGCCCTGTAATTTATCCATAGCTGGAGGGAGAGTAGGATTCATACCTTTCCCAAGAGTATTAGCGCTAAGTTAAATGCAATTACCACATCCAGGATTTGAACTCGGGGTGACGAGTCCATTTCCCATGACTTTAACCATTACACCACGCGCTTCCAGATAACAATATAGACGAGGTCAATAGTCCGAAAACTCCAAATAATACATAATACCTACGATTAACAAACAATGTATTTGTCAGGATATTTGTTTTATATTTGAAAATCTGCACAGAAATCTTATTTGTGTACCCCATAACACACTCGCCCCCCCCCACAAACACAAATAGAGGGGAGTGAGGTGTTGAATTTAAGGATTAGTTTGAAAATATGATCTTTATTTTAACACGAGTGCACGAATGTTGGTTGTGGGTTTTTTTAGGTTACAAGGGCGATAACATAAAATACTTAACACGGCTTAACACTTGTACCCGTTTATGATTAACAGAATGAGAACGGTCTACCCTCGGTGGACTGTATAAAGGGTTCGGTTCGAAGTTCCGTGAAGGCTATTGTAAAGTTTTTAAGTGCCATCCTTGGCCAATTGAAAAGGGCTTAAAGAAAGTCCTGTGTTATGGAATCCTTTGGTAAGCGTACAAGTCCTATCCTGCGTATTGGTAAAGGCCCGGTGATTTAATCCTATGTCCGTCGTCCATGAATGTTACAGTAATTAGGGTCGGTTTAAGTATTGTATCAACCTCAGAGTACTGCCAGTGATTGTCCAAGAGTTAGATTACATGATTCTGGCCTAGTTTATAAGTAGGAGCGGACATTTAACACACACCTTATATCATAAAATTCTCAACAGCTACCGATTACGACATGAAGGTTCCCGAGTTCGACCAGAAAGACCTGAAGAAGGTCGGAGTGTACATCGGCTGAAACGTTGTGCAATAGTTATTTACGTAGCTTAGATGTGACACAAATCAAAAAGTATGGCGCGTGCAGTGAGAATCGAACTCACTATCAATGGTCGGCGAAACTAGCTTGCAGACCATTACACCACGTGAGGTGCCCAGACGTTGTGCGTATAACAATATAGATGAGGACAATAGTCCGAAAAATCCGAATAATTCATAATACCTACCATTAACAATTGTTTGGATTTGTTTTATATATTTGAACATCTGTACTGAAATCTCCCGCACACACCGAGAGGGGGGAGGTGAGGGTTGAATTTAAGGATTGGTTTGAAAATACGTTCTTTATTCTCCTACGTGTGCACGAACGTAACGTGGTTGCGTTCCGTTTTGGATGGTTACAAGAAACGAATGATTTATTAGAAGTGACTATGTACATCTGTACAAAGTGAATGAAAAAGAAAGAAGAGACAGCCACCGCGCATGCGCGTCGGCAGGACCCCACTATGTCTCCTCCGCAGGTATACGCTCGGGCATGTTATTATACACTGCAAGGGTGTCTTGGTTTTTTTTTCTTTTTTTTTTTTTTGTCATGGTGGCTGAGCTGGGAGTGTCTCGCGAAGAGCAGAGATCAAAAGATAACAGATGACAGACGAGGCAAGATGTAATATATAAAAATAAGAAAAAGAAAAAAGGAAAACGAAATACAAATCAGCATGAACATAATAAAAGGGCATTGCTTTCTAGTTTCAGATAAAGATCTTCAGTGAAAGTAAAATGCGATGACGCCATAGGCGCACAAAGACAAGAGAGAGAGGGGGAGAGAGAGGGGTAGAGTGAGGGAGGAGAAAGAAATAGAGGGGGATAGGAGAAGGAGAAGAGAATAAGACAGCAAGGAACGAAACATATGGGAGAAAGTGAAGAGTTGGGAAAAAGTATGAAAAAGAAATGATCTAGAAAGGAGAGAGAGAGGGGAAAGAGAGAGAGATAGAGGGAGAGGGGAGAAAGAGAAAATGGAGAATAAATACAAAGAGAGAGGAAGGGAGGGGTGGAGAAAGAAACAGAAAAGAGAGGGAAGGAAAATATGGGAGAAAGTGAAGAGTTAGGAAAGAGGATAAAAAAATAACCGAGAGAGAGAGAGAGAGAGGGGAGGGAGAGAGAGAGAGGGAGAGGAGTGGAAGGAGAACAGAATAGAAGTGCAATAAAGGAAAATATGGGAAGGAATGAAACGGAAATAATCTAGAAGAGAGAGAGAGAGAGAAAGAGAGAGAAAGAGAAATAGAGAGAGAGGAAGAGAAGAGGAGAGAGAGGGAAGGAAGAAAAGAGAGGGGGGAGAAAGAGAGATAAAGAGAGTGGGAGAAAAGGAGAGAGAAAGAGAGAGGGAGAGAAAGAGAGAAGAGAGAGGGAGAAATAGAGGGGGGGAAAGAGAGAGAGAGAGAGATAGGTGGAGAGAAAGAAACAGAGGAGTAGGAGAAGAGTAATTGGAAAGGGAAAAGGAGAAGGAAATTGAAGAGCAAGGAAAAAGAAACATGGGCGAAGGTGAAGAGTTGGGAAAAAGGATGAAAAAGAAATAATCTAGGAGGGAGAGAAAGAGAGGGGGAGAAATGGAGAAGAAATACATAAAGTGAGAGAGTGGTAAAAAGATACAAAAATAGAAAGACAAATGAAGAAAAGGAAAAAGAAAGGGAGTGAGAGAGATGGGGAAGAAACAGAGAATGAATATATAAAAAGGAAGAGTGAGAATAAATGAGAAGAATAGAAAGAGAAAGGGAGAAAAGAGAACAGGAGGGGCGAGAGAGAGAGAAAAAAGTGGAAGGAGGAAAGTAATATACAGAGAGATTGTGTCTGATGGAAGAAAGACACGTAAAAACAAAGAAAGATTAAAAAAGAAAGTTGTGTGAAAAAAGATAAAAAGAGACACAGGGAAGAAGAGTGTAAGAAAGAATGAATGAAAAGAATGAAAGAAAGAAAGAAGAGAAAGAATGAAAGAAGAAAGAATGAAAGAATGAAAGAAAGAATTTGGAAGAATGGAGAAAGAGATAAAGAAAATAGGGAGAAATTGGAGAGTTTAAAAGATATGAGAAAAATAGAGAAAGAGAAAAGGAGAGAAAATTAGATTCGAAAAGATAGAGATAATTAGAGAGAGGGGGTTATAGATTAGAAAAGAAGAGGGAATTCGAGACCAGAAAGAGAAAGAGAGTAAAGACAGGGGAATTCGAGACTGAAGAGAGATAGAGTGAGTAAGGAACGAAATAAAGGATGATTATAAGCTAGAAAGACAAAGGGGGATAAAGTAAGAAAAGAGGAGATTAGAGAGTAGAAAAAAGATACTAGAAATAGATAAAGGATGGTTGAGAAATATATACATCGAGAGAGAGAGAGAGAGAAAGAAAGAGAGAGAAAGAAAGAGAAGAAAAAGAGAGAGAAAGAAAGAAGAGAAAGAAAAAAGAAGAGAGAGATAAAAAGAAAGAAAAAGAGAGAAGAGATAAAAAGAAAGAAAAGAGAGAGAGAGAAAAAAAAAGAGAAAGAAAAAAAGAAGAAAGAGAGAGAGAGAAAAGAAAGAAAGAGAAGAGAGAGAGATAAAAGAAGAAGAAAGAAGAGGAGAGAAAAAGAAAAAGAAAGCGAGAGAGAGAGGAGAAAGCGGAGAAGAGAGAGAGAGAGAGAATCGAAGAAGAGAGAGAAAAGAAAGAGAGAGAGAATCGAAAGAGAGAGAGATAGAAATCGAAAGAGAGAGAGAGATAGAGAGAAGAGAGAGAGATAGAAAAGAGAAGAGAGATAGAAATCGAAAGAGAGAGAGATAGAAATCGAAAGAGAGAGGATAGAGGAAAGAGAGAAGAGAGAGAGAGAGAGAGAGAGATAGAAAAAGAGAGAGAGAGAGAGATAGAAATCAAAAGAGAGAGAGAGAGAGATAGAAAAAAGAGAAGAGAGAGAGATAGAAGCGAAAAGAGAGAGAGAGATAGAAAGCGAAAGCGAGAGAGAGAAAAAGAAAGCGAAGAGAGAGAAAAAAAGAAAGCGAAAGAGAGCGAGACAGAGAAGCGAAAGAAAAAGAAAGAGAAAGAGAGATAGAAATAGAAAAGAGAGAGAGAGAGAAATAGAAAGAGAGAGAGAGAAATAGAAAGAGAGAGAGAAAGAGAGAGAGAGATAGAAATAGAAAGAGAGAGAGAAATAGAAGAGAGAGAGAGAAATAGAAAGAGAGAGATAGAAAGAGAGAGAGAGAGATAGAAAGAGAGAGAGAGAGAAAGAGAGAGAGTTATAGAAAGAGAGAGAGAGAGAGGATAGATATAAACAGAAAGTGGAAAAGATGAGAAAAACGTGGATGATGAAAAAATGTAGAGAGAGAGAGAGGGGGAAGAGAAAGAGGGAGCTAGTAAAGAAAGATTGAGAGGGAAATTTGAGAGAGAGAGAGAGTAAAGAAAGGGGGAGTGAGAGGAAATAAATGAGAAATTAACAGAGACTAGAGACCTGAGAAGAGAGAATGGGAAAGATGGATATAAAAACGGCTTATTTAATGCTAAAGTCATTCTTGTAGAAGAACAGTGGTGGTACTATTTGACCCATATCTGGGGGACGAGTGTTCATACTTATCTAAGGGTATTAGTCCGGATATGAACGTAATAGAGCGACTGGGGTTTGAACTCGCATACTACGGTGTCACAGTCCAGCAATTTGGCCCTCACAATAAGAGAAAGACAATGTGAAGGAAATGGGAAAGAGAGAGAGAGAGAGGAGTAAGAGTTAATAAGAGAGAATGATAGAGAAAATGAGAGTGAATCAAACTGAAAGATACAAGGTTGGTAAAAAATATTAAAAAAAAAGAAGAAAGATAAAGATTAGTCCGAATGGAAGAAAGAAAAATAAGCAGACAGAGGAGCAGGTAAGGTTGAAGAAAGAAAAAAGAAAGAAAAGTGTATGTTCAAATTGAAACAAACAAATGCATGGGGCCGAAGAAAAAGAAAGAAAGAATTTCGGAATAAAACAAAAAAAAAAGAAAAAAGAAAGGTAAGAAAGAAAGAAGGAAGGAAAAAGAAAATAAGTTCGAATAGAAAGAAATAAACAAAGAGAGATTAAGGCCGAACAAAAAGAAGAAAGAAAGAAAGAAAGAAAATGTTAGGTCTAAACAAAAATATATTTAAAAAACCATTAAAAAATAAAAAGTGGGGTAAGGCCGAAAAAAAGAAAGAAGAAGGAAGGAAGGAAAAATAAACTAACACGCTAACAAACAAACCAACAAAGGATGATTAAAACCGAAGAGAAAGAAAGAAAGAAAGACACACAGACACATAGATGTTAAGTCGGAATAAGAAAATAAAAAAGCATAAAAAATAAAAGGTTAGAAGGCCGAACAAAAAGAAAGAAAGAAAGAAGAAAGTAAGGAAGAAGAAAAGAAGAAAGAAGAAAAAGAAAGAAGAAGAAAGAAGGAAGAAAGAAAGAAAGAAAGAAGAAAGAAGAAAGAAGAAGAAAGAAAGTAAGGAAGAAGAAAGAAAGAAAGAAGAAAGAAAGAAAGTAAGGAAGAAGAAAGAAAGAAAGAAGAAAGAAAGTAAGTAAGAAAGAAGTAAGAAGAAAGAAAGAAGAAAGAAAGAAAGAAAGAAAGAAAGAAAAAAGAAAAAAAGAAAGAAAGAAAGAAAGAAAGAAAGAAAGAAAGAAAGAAAAAGAAAAAGGAAGAAAAAAAGAAGAAAGAAGAAAGAAAGAAAGTAGAAAGAAAGAAAGAAAGAAAAATGGAAAGTCCAAATTAAAACAAACAATCAAAAGTATTCGAGTAAAGTTTATGAGAAATAGAAAGAAAGACATACCGAAAAATTGAAAGAGAGAAGTGATAAAAATCATAGAATAATTCATAGATTTATCGGGGCGTGAGATTTTCGAAGTGAATATCTTTCAATTGAGAGCTTATCTCATTGAAATCGTTACGTCGCGAATATCAGGCAACAATTCTTTCGACAAATGTTTGCCTTCTGTTTAGTTGGTTCGCTCTTTTTTTCTTTTCTTTTTTCTCTCGCATTTATTCGTTTATTTTGTTGTGTTGCTTTTGTTTTCTCGGGTGACAGATATTGCAAACGATAAGGCCTCCTCCGACGCCGCCGCCGCCGCCGCTGAGGACGATTGGAAGGTAGGTACGTTGTGCAAGAGACCGTGAAGTCAGAGACAATGGCCGTCATTCCATTACAAATCCCTTCCGTTAAATTACGCGCCTGGGGGTTCGAGCTTTCAAAAGTCGCCTGCCAACCAGAATTTTGCCATTGCTTCTTTTTTCCAATCCACAAGAGAGAAGGAAAGAAAAAGATTGAGTTACCGTGGTTTTGATTCATTGGTCGATGCTTGTGGACTCTTTATTAAGCTAAAGGCAGCCATATTTACAATCAAGGATTATTATTCATTAATCTCTGTATATATCCTTGACGGATTAAATGACGTCATCGGCTTTACATACAGAGATTTAAGATTAGGCAATTAGATAATTATCTTAAATTTTTATCGATGAGAAGATAAAGAAGATGCGAGATGTAATGGGTATCGTCATAGAAAACGAACGCATTTTAAAACTCCTTAGTCGTTTCCCACCCCCTTCTCGATCCCCTACTGAGGGGTATGACCCCACTAAAAATAGGGATGTTCTGAGTATCAGATAAAACTACAATCGATGGAGAGGCTCCAAATCTAGGGCTATGGGGAGGAGGCAAAAGGAAAGCAGCAGCAGGAGGTGAACGGAAATACAACCCTTTACGACAACAAGGAATTGTTTTTACCATTTTTTTTCAACACAGATCAAGTTGTTGAATAATCTATGTGTCAGCATAGATTATTGACAAGCACCTGTAGAATAGGGTTTTCAAATCAGAACGTAGGCGGGTAGGTTTCCGTGGAAAAACACCAGACCGTTGGTAAAAGGGGCGGAAATCTCGCACGTCAAGAGATTTGACTTAGTTAAGTCAGTTCAAGCCGAGATGTGACGCAGCACAGATGTGTGACTATGGTCTCTGCTCACTCCGCGCGATGGGTTAGTAAACGGGCAAATAAAACCTTTTGATCAAAACAATAAACCTTGTTAATCAATTACGCATGCCCTTAGTTAGAAGATCCAATGAAGATACAAACAAGTAAAGAAGACTAGGCAATCACATCATGGCCGAAGTAGAAAGAGAAGAGAACTAGTAGGTTATCTATCTGTCTATCTCTCTCTAATGTCTCCATGTTGGTCCTCTTTCTCACGTGCACCCACTCTCTCTCACACACACATACACTCTCTCTCTCTCTCTCTCTCTCTCTCTCTCTCTCTCTCTCTCTCTCTCTCTCATAAAAAACTCTTGTTTGTGTACCAGCGACACGAGTACATAACAAAGTTTTTCTTGCTAAAGAGCGACACCCAAGAAAAAGATCTTGGAATCGAACGAACCGTAACCCAAGAGGCCTCAGAGGCCTTAATTTCAGGCCATGTAATGATTGTTATTTCCAAAGCTTTGATTAGTTCGACACACAGACTTCAGGTTGCTTAGACTGATTAGTTATTAGTTGGTTTCATATCAACCCTTGTTGGATAATTCAAGGGTCAATGCTACTGTATGGCTGCACCACTTGGACAATAGCAAAACGCATAGAAAAAAGATAAATAGGAACTATTTAATGTGGTCTTGAAAAGATCTTCGAAGCTGAACCCCACAAAAAAGATCAGCTGTTCAGCCATTTAACATCGATCCAACCAAGACGAATAAAACATGATGGGCACTGTGGCTGCCACAAGCGTTTACCATTATTTTGGTTTTTAGTTAACAGGTTTGTCTTATGTCCCTTCCTTCCCCTATCCGGTGAGTACCCAGTGACCTTGGCCCCATTTTAAGATTTCTCTTAGAGAAAATAGTTTCGTTAGTTTAAAATCCCCTAAAAGTAGATGTAAATGCATTTTTGGAGATAGGTGGAAGATTGTTCGTGTAGCTATTTGTAATAGAACACTGCAGTAGACATTGAAAACAAAAGGTTTTAGTAGTAAAAATGAAAGTTTTATAAAGCTTACATTCAGCGTAGAAATTTAGTCTTAAGCAGATTTTCTCTTGGTTTCCAGTAAAATACTGGACTTTTGAACGGTCTTTTGTCACCGCATTCTTAGTAAAGTTACTAAGAAATAGTCATTCGAATCCGACCCCGACAAGGTAAACTGTTTTCCATTCTTCTTAAAACTGTATTTGTTCTGTATAGTTTAAACAAGTGTTATTTTCTTGTTAAATTATAAATTATTTTAAACTGTAAATTATTTCCTTACCCTAGTTTAACACACTGTAATAAGTTAAATAACCCAAAAACCCCTTTTGTATGTTCCTTTACTTTGTAAGTTATAGATAAGTTTAAATATTTTATGTTTTAGAATTTTGGTAATTATGAAGCGTAAATCTTTCCTGTTGACTTTTTAAGTAAGTAAAGTCGTCGGGGTGGCCTAAAGTCGGTATCAGCCAATCAGCGAGGGAGTCTATCCCCTTTTCACTAGCGCTAGACCAAGGAGATTATTTTTTGCGTCTGAGGGGGAGATCCACACCTACCATCAGCTCCTTACTTTACCGCACAGATCCATGTGCTACTCATACGCTGAGTTGGCGAGGGCTGTTATCGAACTAGGAAACTTGTGGTTTCTAGCCGAACGTTCTACCGACTGAGCTAACCCGCTTTTGTCTTATTGTATTGTAAATTCATCGTCCCTTTTTGTATATTTTGTGACTTATACCAAGTCTTTCGTCTTAATTTCAGTTTTCATGGCTGCACTGTGTGGAGATAAAACTTATAAAAAACACTATCTGCAGTTTTTATGTCTTCATGCACAAATTATGCAAACAAATGAATGCTAAATCAAGCGAAGGAAAGTCATTTGCAAACATAATTGTCGGGCGGATGCGACAGGCACTACTGGAGAAGCAAGGACGAACTCATAATTGACTTTCCCTTGTAGACATCTACACACCGACACACCAGTATAGGCCAACCAGCAAAAAACTATATCAATCAGCTCTGAGTGGATTCTGTATACTATTCGGAAGACCTGCAGGGGCCATGGCCGATAGAAACGGTTGATGAGAGAGAGTCAGGAGAATCCGTGCTGTCAGCGTAACATGATGATGATGTATAATCCAAGTAACCAATTATGATCATTACTAAACGATAATAGCTTCAAGTAACTATTCTTAATAGTAATAATTTGAAAACAATTATATGCTATCAAGTATCCTGATAATTTTCAAACGTAGATAGTACCAGAGTGAACCTGGGAATAATGGAAACAAAGGGGGGGGGTGCTCTACGCTCCCCAGACCTCCAGTATTGGAGCCTCGCTATTAGATACAATTAAATGTCATGTTCAGAAAAAGAATCAATGCTTTAAGATCCAATGTATTGATAAAGTTCAAAAATATTTTCGAGCTCATTTCAAATAAATTATTCAATAAAGTTAGAATTTACTACGTTTAAATCGCCACTCAAATTACCTGCTATCCCTAAATGGTTACCCATCTAACAGCTGAGCAGGATTATCACTACTTAACTGTATTGTTCTCGCGGGAGCCAGTGATTGGTTGTAAGTAATGTTCACTAAAATGTACAATATTGTTCTTTTAGTTTATTTAATAGACCAAACAAACAACAACAACGTAAGCGGCCTCACTTCATTTGAGGTCAGGTGTAGATTGTTATTTCCTAAACTGACACACATGTGTCACGTTGCATGCAGACAATTCCAAAATGACATCGAGGCTGTCCTCAAAACTGAGGGCGATTTCATTGAATAACATCTTTTTTTTTTTTTTTTTTTTTTTTAATTCAACATTTTTTCAGACAAGATCCGGAATTTTTCTATTGAAAGTCCGCGACACTATTGAGGCCTGTAGTAATTAAACTGGGTTTTGGAAAACAAAATTAATCGTATTTCTCTGAATTTTTTTAGATGAGGCTTGATAATTAGTATTATTAGGATTATTCGGACTATTGTCCTCATCTTTATTGTTATCTGCACAATTGGACACATAGCGTAGTGGATAAAGGCATTGGTTTAAAACAGTTCTAAGTAACAGTTATCTCTAGGCTGTAGGTTCAATCCTAGTCAAGGGCAACTGTAACATAAAATAATAATTAACACAGCTCAACACCTCTACCCATCTATGTTTAGCGGGATGAGAACAGAATACCCCCGTGGATTGAATAAAGGGTTAGGTTCAAAGTTCCGTGATGGCTCCCGATTGCAACAAAAAGGTTCCTGAGTTCGAGAAGATTTTCGAGTCCGACAAGAAATACTTGAAGAAGGCCGGAGAGTACATCGGCTGAAACGTTGTACATATAACAATAGAAATGTGGACGATAGTCCGAATAATCCTAATGATACTAAAATTAATCGTTGCTGTTATGTACAAAGGTTTCCTTAGTCTAGCACGGTAGCTGCTGTTATCAAGTGGTCACTCATCTAAATACCGAACAGACTTCGAATTGCTTTGACCACACTGTCGGCTGGTGCTGTAGAATATACGGACTGCACTTCTACAGAGGGGTAAAATCCCCCCAATGGGGCCATCTGTTGGCCATGGGTGGCGATACTTACGGACGAATGTTTGATGGCTGAGTGAGTCGATAACAAGCAACACTCCACTTTAGCCCTTACTTAGGCTAGACGGGCGGTCGAAGAGGCTCCCCCTTATCAATCGTTGGTCACGTCAAAATCTGGCACCTATTGCTCTTATGGCAAGCCCCCAACCCTTTGTATCGTATGTTTTAGAAGGCGTACGCTAAGGGACTTAGTTTTCTGGGTTTGACGTCAAACTGCATCTAATAGTAAGCTTCCAATTGTGAAGCTCTGGGGAATGTGGAGTAACCATTTATCACCATTACTCTCAGGTCCACTCTGACCCGTAGTAGTAGTACCTGTTAGGGTCCCATCTATGGGTTAAATAGAAGAAAATGAGTTTTTTAAAATTGTTTTAAAAAATTGAATTCCCATCAAGAATGAATAAGAAAATCGTCTTCGGCATGAAATAAGCGAACAAGGGTTGACATGCGGTAAAAACGAAACACAAGAAACCAACCAACCAACCAACCAACACTGCTTCGATGATATACTAGAAACCGATGACTTGAACGGAAATTTATTGTACCTAATAAGAAGAGTATTTTTTTTACTAAAGAAACATTTTTTTTTGTTGTATGATATAGAAATCTAAAACTTACCGGCTAAATTCCGATCAAGGGAAATACGGGGATTAATAAGGTAAAAGTTTGATAGAAATAAATCTGATAATCGAGCCGAAAAACTCTTATTTCTAAGATAAAAGCCTAAGCTTATATATATTATATATATATATATATATATATATATATATATATATATTGTGTGTGTGTGTGTGTGTGTGTGTGTGAGAGAGAGAGAGAGAGAGTATTGCGTAATGAAATTAAAGCACTTCTTCATATTGCAGTCGACAGTATATATATATATATATATATATATATATATATATATATATATATATATGGGGTGATTGTAAAAAGGAATCCAATGAGAACATTTAAAGAAACCTAAAAAAACTGTCTGAGGATGATAAAGTGTTCTAAAGCAATGTGATAGAACAAACACATTCTGATAAATTGTTTTCAAACACTAGGATCTCTCTCTCTCTCTCTCTCTCTCTCTCTCTCTCTCTCTCTCTCTCTCTCTCAGAGTATAATAAAAAGTGTGTGTCGCTGAGTATGCACAAAAAACGAAATTCCAATATGGCGCACGAACTGGACGTAGTTGCAACTTGCGCCTGCAGACATTGCAGGTCGGCATAACTCTAATTATACTTGCCACATGCCGTAGTTTTGGATCGACTAATTGGGGAGGGGGATCTTACTCTTCTAAAAAGGTGCGGCTGGCGTATTCTGCAGCTTTATTCTGTAATGGTCCAATAGAACTGACCCAGAGTGGTAGTATATGTTAGGGTCCTATACATATGGTAAATAGATATAAACATTTTACAAAAAATGTATCTAAAAAACTGAATACTCAACAAGAATGACTAAAGCAAAACGTCTTCGGCATAAAATAACCCTAGGGTTGACATGCTTTAAAATCCAACCAACCAACCAACGATTTCAATGACGTCAGCTCGTCACCAGTGTGTTCAGCCAATCAGATCAAGCCAATCTTTCTTTGTGCGCATGCGTGGGTCTCAGTTCGGACAAAAGGGCGACAATGTATCGTCGTTCAAAAGGAGCGACAGTCCCGCTTAATCAAATGAATCCAAAGTCAGATTTGTACGCGGATAATAGGCGGTAAAAGGCTGACGAGGCGGGCTCTACAGCTTCTAATAAGATAAAGATGATTGTGAACGAGAAAGCCAAACTCCATCTTCCTTCCAGTGCTGCCGATTCCCCGAACGAACGACACACCACCACCACCACCACCCCACCCGACATCACCACACCCTCGCCTCGCCGCGCCCTGGTGGGCATCTGTCGTTTGAAAAGAGGACGACGAAGAAACTTCGTTTATCTCAATCGCCGTTTAAGCAAAAGCCGGATCGATGCCGCCCGATAAGATCTGCTGTCGATTAGGAAAATCTAATTGGAACACATACGGATCGATATCACTAACCTATTATTATTATTATTATCTTCGTTGTAGTAGCAATAAGAAAAAAGTAGTAGTTGTAATATTAGTAACAATAGTTATTCTAATCGTCCTATCTCGATTTATTTTACACTTTCTCATACTCGCTTCAATAATTCAATCACCAGTAGCAATTACAGTAGTAATATTAAAAAAAAGTAAAGTTGGCGATGGGGCCTATTGTCGGTAACAGCCAGACAGCCATGGAGTCTATACCTTTTTCGCTATGGAGGTACGCGGTGTAATGTTTAGAATCATAGGAAATGGACTCGTCGACGCGAGTTCAAATCCTAGACGACGCTTATCGATTTCACAAGCACTAATACCCTTGGGAAAGGTATGCATTCAACTATTCTCCCTCCAGCTACTGGTAAATAGTAGGGCAGACTGGCTCTTTAACCATGGCTAGGTAACCTGTCTAGGAGAAGGAAAACTCTGAATTCAAACCTCTTAAACTCAGTTTAAGAATTGACCTTGTGTCACATCCTGAGGGGTTTGATAAATATATATGCCCTTTCGCTAGCACCAAACTAGGAGATTGTTTTTACTGAGGTAGAGTGCCACAACTATCGTCAATTCCCCACAGTTAAGATTCCCCAATCTGTGCTATTCATGCTCTGAGTTGGCAGGGACCGGGATCGAACCAGGAACCTTACGATTCCTAGACGGATGACACTTGTAATAGCAATACGAAAAAATAGTTGTAAAAATATTAGTAGCAATGGTTATTTTAAGCTTCCATCTCGACTTAGTTTCCACTTTCTAATCCTCGTTTCAATAATTCAATCACTATTAGTATTAATAGTAGTAACTAGCAGAGGTACCCGGCGTTGCCCGGTATTTAAAAATAAATCTCTTATCTATATTCATATATAGATTAATAATAATCATTTATGTATATATTTGTTTTATTATATTTTGTTCTTTATATATTCTTGTTTTTAAGTGGTTATATTTTATTTTTCTTCATGTTTCATTTTTATTTTATTTGAAATGATTCATTTTTAAATGGTTGAAATAAGAATTCGATTGATAAGCGACACCAAATAATCAGGATTTAGATTTTTGCATTTCAGCTTTTGGACGATCTTACTTTTTAACAAGATGATAACGGTCGTACAATTAAGGAACACGATTATTAATATATAGATAATATCCTTTATTTTTCTTACTACTATATTACTAGTGCTGCTACTGGTGGAGGCTCGTTTATTGTAACGGTTATCGTCGTAGTAGGCTGAGGTTGTTCTGGATGCCTACCCTAAATTTAACATAGCTGGAGGGAAAGTTTGTTCCATACCTTTCCCAAGGGTATTAGCGCCAATCGGTTGTAAACAGATGTGAATTTATTTTCAACCAGAATAATAGAGCTTTTCACATCAGTTTTATCTGATTTTCTTTTCACTGGAAGTCTCATCAGGTCTCCAGGACACTTCTCAGTATCCAAGTCGATTTTATTGTGCTATAGACTGCTTGCTTTCAATTTTTTTTCAATCTCAATATATCTTCCAGTTTCTTATGGACTGTTCCAATGACCCCAACTTACTTATAGAATACCTCACTCGACTTTGAAACTTACGTGTGAGATATTTTAAGTGGAAAGAGGGTGCACAGACTTCAGTCCACTGCCTTGGCAGTCTGTCAGTTGGTACAGACGCAGGGGAAAGTCCGAGATGATTGGACTGCCGAGTTGCTGCAAGGTGCTATCTCGGGCAGTATTGAGTCACTTCACGAGAGGCAAGCCTCTCCCAAAAGCCCCAGCGCTTGCACCCAAGAGCCGGGGTATATTGGGAATTTATCTGAGTAGTAATTACCCCAATCTTACTACTACTACTACTACTAGTAGTAGTAGTAGTAGAACCCCAACTACGATTAATATCACTGTCACTTTTAGCTCTCTGGCAAGATCCAGGTATTTGTCCAAGTTTTTGTATTTTTTTCTCTTTCACTCAATGGTCTCCTAGCCCAGCAAAATCCACTTGATAAGTTATTTTCTTCTTGTTAATTAAAATCTAATCTTCTGCTCAAATTTGGTGATTCATTTGTATATCAAAGTCCAAAAGATTTCCAATTCTTCAGACTCTTTTCAAAACCATTGGGGACTGTTCCAAGGGCACCAATTAGAATTGATTGGACCTTTACCTTCAACACAAGGTCTAATATCCAGGTCGGGATCAGGTTATCCACCTGTATCTCAAAGTCCCAGAGAATTTTATGCGTCTCATTTTCCAAGACAGGTTCAGGCTTGTGCATATACAATTTAGTTGTGTGATGAAAATTTAATTTCTCGCACAATTCTCAGTGAATCACATTTACCACCCAGTCGTGCTTAGTCTTGTATTCTCATTGTGCTAGTTTGCTGCATTTGGTTATTATGTGATTGACCATTTCGTCATTGTCTCCACATATTCACCACTTAGTATTCTGCTGCGTCTTATTAATTTTTGCTTTGATTTAGCCATGTCCCTGTTTTCTAATGTGCTATCTCTTCAGTTTGTCACTTGGAGTACCCATATAGGTGCTTTTCTTCCCGTTTATGTTTTCTAGTTTTTGTTGTATTTCTGCTAGTCCATATGTTGCTGTTATTGGCTGCTTTAATTAATCTTTCCTTGCTCTTTTTGTGTATTCTTCGAATCCTTGTATCGGGGCATCTACGCAATACTCAATCTTGGCGAGACCCCTTTCACCTTCTTTTCTTGATACATATTATCATATCACTCCTTGTGAGTTTTTCACACCAACGATAACTGGTGGTCATGATCATTATTATTTGTTCAGTCTGTTTAGCTCGGTCGGTAGAGCACCCGCCTCAGAATCGCAAGTTCCGGTTCGATACCGGTCTCCACCAACTCAGCGTAATCAGTGCAATAAAATGGATAGATGTGGCATTCCACCACAGCAAAAACAATCTCCCTGGTTAACGCTAGAGAAAAACGGACAGATCCCCTCGCTGTTCGGTTAATATGACAAGAGGCCACTCCGCAAACTTTACTTATTATTATTGTAATTGTAATAAGTAATTGAGTTGCCCCTCCTACTTTATGATTGCCTCCCTTTGGAGAACTCTCTCGGGAATACTAGATTATATAAACTCTTAGTAAGTGTACTAATTATTCTAAGTAGAATAAAGCTTTCCAAATTCTATCGCTGTTATCATTTGTCATTACTATTATTATTACTTTCACTACTTTTGTCTCCAGGATTCTTTTGAGTATTCTAGCCGATTGCAGCAGTGCAGTTGTCTGGATGGACTCAATTCTTCCTATGATTTCCAGTTCCTCCAGTCTTTTTTCCAAGTTTATTGGGACTGTTTCAAGTGCACCAACTACAATAGGCATCACTTTCACTCTGATATTCCACAGCTTTTTCAATTCTCTGGCAAGGTCCAGGTATTTATCCATCTTTTCATTTTCCTTCAGCTTCACCCTGTGATCTGCTGGAACCACAAAGTTCACCAGTTGATACGTTCTCTTTTCTTTTTTTTTTCTTTAATTTTGTTAATCAACACTGGGTCTGGTCTCCTGGCTGGGATAGGGTGATCCGTCTTTATCTCAAAGTCCCAGAAAATTTTATGCGTTTCATATTATCATTATTATTATGAAGTTTTTCACACCTACCGAAGGCGGTGGTTCATTGGAGGCTGAGTCACATGTTTTTTCTTTTTTTGTTAATCAACACTAGGTCGGGACTCCTGGCTGGGATAGGGTGATCCGTCTTTATCTCAAACTATTATTATTAGTATTATTATTATTATTATTATTATCTGCAACTAACATTAAATGCACACTTATTCTTTGTCATTAGAATGGAATGAAATAAGTAAATGTTTCTTGATAGAATCCACGATTTGAATAAAGCAATATCAGAAATAAAGAATCCAAAATGAAAAGATTTCTATCGGTTTAATGATGTCGTCCACCAACAGCGTTCAGCAGAAACTGATAAATCTTTCCACATTGGCCATCTCACCCCGCTTACTTCTAAAAAATCCCTTGCTTTTCATTCCAGTCGTCTATCGCCTTGAAAGATCTTCTTACTGTCCTTTTCTTACATTCGTTCAAATGCTAATAGATTTTCTTTCATTACATCATTTTTTTTCTTCTTCTTTGACGTCCAGAAGTGTTGAACTTGATTTGTATTTAGATGGGTGACTGTATAGACAAAAATCAGACACGAAGAATTATGTGGTCTTCTGTCGTACGAATCAAAGCATTGTAAATGAATAAGCTAGAGTTACCTTAACTTAATTCAAATCTTGATAAAATGGCTTTCATTACGTCACTTCCTGTTTCCTGCTTGAACAATAGTCTTTATTTATTCTCGTTCTTTCAAACATTTTATTCTTTATTTTTCATCCTTTTCTTATTTTCTGTTTATTTTTACTTTTTCCTTCTTTTCGGTTTATTTTTTATTTTCCTTTTTTTTCTGTTCATTTTTACTTTATACTTACTTTTTCATTCTTTTCTGTTTTTGGGTTTTTTCCCCTTTTTCCTTCTCTTCGGTTTGTTTTTACTTTTTCATTCTTTTCTGTGTATTCCTTCATATGCTTCTTTTTCATTCTCTGTTTCTTATTTTTCGTCTTTCTTTCTTTTTGCAACATATTTCTACGTCTTCCGTTTCTTTTCTGCATGATTCTTTTTCACCCCCTATTTCTTTTTTCTTTTTTCTTTTCTTTTTTCTTTCTATATTCTTGGAATTTCTTTTTCTCTCTGATCAATTTAATTTTCCACGTGTCTTCTTGTTGGATTATCTAGGTATAAGATGTTCACCAAATCACCACTTCTATGTGAGAACATTCCCAAGAACAGCAGCAGGCAATTCCAGTAAAAATTGTCCAATGAGAAACGTATACAGAACGCATTTAAGATCGTAGCCAGCTGTCCTCAAATCAATTAATAATAAGACGTTCTGCTTAAAGGTGATCAACTGATACTAAAGTATTTTCTACCAAGAAACTCTATGGACTGGGATTACAAGGACTATCTACTAATAAACACTCTTTTCTACCTAGGATTTCAAAAAAAATACTACAAGAATAGGAATACAAGGATTAACCAACTGAACAAAAATTCAATACCAACAGAAGAACTAAACTCCTAAAATTTCAAGGAATACAACACTTTCTTCTACAATAAGTATTTACTGAAACTACATACTTTTCTACCATTGGATTTACCAAAATGGGAACTAAACGCCTAGAATGGCCACCAGAATCGTAACACAACAAGAGAAAACAAATATTATAGAAATGGCGTGAAAGTGTGCACCCCTTTCGAAAAGGCCGCTCTTTAAACACACACTTGTATGTTTATCGACCTCAAGGCATTTACCTGGCCAGTTGCACCGGCCAATGATACAAGAAACGTCATACCATCGCCTCAACCATCGCCACCCGTTGGTTGTTGGCTGACATCTCTGATGTGTTATCTTGTCAAATCAGCAGACTCATTGATAGCAAAAGTGAACAGGGAATTGGTTTAATTGCAGAAGGAAGGCAAACACCAATTCTAAACCCGCCACCCCCACCCCCGAAACATGCAATTGCACTTATAAAGTTCACCATTATCTATAAAAGTCATAGCATCTTATTTCATGACGTAACCGGGAATTTTAAAAGAAAAATGTAACCAGTTTAACACTTTTGTAGAAAATGAATTACATGAGTAAAACTTCTTTTTTCGATATGCCCTTGAGTAGTAATGACGGAAGATTACTCTAAGTAGAAAAGATAGCTGATTATTTATATATATATATATATATATATATATATATATATATATATATAAGAACATTTCAAACGAATTTAACTAACATGTTTTTCTGAAAAGATGAACTCGATAATTCTAGTACATTTCTCTTCATTATTGGAATATGTCAAACACTTTGAAAACTTTTGAAAACTTTCTAAAAACAATTTTTTTCACATTAAATTTTCTACTGACGATGATAATGTCAAAACAGTTGAGACCAATCAAAAAAATAATAACATGAAAGTGTTTGTCTTATCACCTTTGTTCATCTTTATATATATATATATATATATATATATATATATATATATATACTTCTGGGACATGAAAGAATCAATCACTATTGATTTCCTGGAATAAGGTTCAATTGTAAACAATGCTTCCTTCTTAGGAAAAATCACTTTATTGAATGACTCTCGTATATATAATTTTTATATAGATAGCGTAGATATAAAAATAAAGATGCTTGGTGACTGTCAATTTCTCACTTATGGGATCATCTAGAAGTTTGTTTTGTTCTTGGAAGTTCATTCTTGCTATTTCTTCTTGGAGACAGAGACAGACAGACAGACAGATAGACAGACAGAGTTCTTTCATGCAATAATATCAATTGTGCGCAAGCTGACCCATCGAGAGTTTGAACTTGGCTCGCCGATTCCATCCTAAACTTCGGTAAACCTTTGAACAGGAATACCTCCACGGATAATTCTTTAGTGCGAAATAATTAAACCAATTTATTCTTTTATTCGCAATCATAGCTCTGAACTACCAACGCGCCAAATCTTTCGAAGAGTTTTGTTCGTCTCTAACACATAAAGGATGATTGAAAAGTAACTCAATATTTTACACTATTTATATATTCTTTTAATATATGCATTTACATTTTTCTCAATTCTTAATGTATGTTCTTTAATATATGACAATTGAAATCTGTGTTGTTGTTTGATCGTGCTCTCTACATTTTGCTATTGCTGTTTGTGAATGGCTGAATCACCATTTACCCGGGAGATGGATGGGTAGACGTTGTCCGCATGAGTGGCCGACAGAATCCCTGATATAACACACTGCCATTTTTCTTTGGGGTTTGGTTGAAGGAGCAAATATATTCTACGAAACCAACGGCTTTGGAAGAACTTGTAGGACGAATTTGAAAATTTATTTATGTTAAGTATCTGGCCGCCATCCTTGGCCAGTTGTAAAGAACTTAAAGTAAATAAGTAAGTCCTGAGTTATAGAATCCTTTGGTAAGTGAATAAGTCCTGAGTTATGATCCTATGTTCCGTCGTCCACGAAGATCCAAGTATTGTGTGTAGGTATGACCAGAACAGCCAGTATAAATAATGATATCAGCAGCAGAATACCGCAGTGTTGGTCAATAGGTTGGTCACATGGTTATCGTGAGTCTATAAGTAGAAGTGAACATCTGGCACACGCCTTATAACCAAAATTCCAACAATTTCTGCCATTCCTCAAGAGTTCCTTGGGAGAACAGTTGCCGAGCGGTCTGAGAGTGTAGCGATGCGGAGTTTGATCTAAAAGGAGTAATGAAGTTATAATGTTCATAGTAATATATTTACCTTTCATTATCCTGTTCTACTTCTCGATGCTGGGTCAATGTGGCTGGTATCTCTTGATCGGTTGTTGGGATGGCATTTTCGACCGTTCTTCGAGCCTAGAAATTACTTAAGTCGTCCCTTGAGATATCTTGTCTGTGCCGTTCATATTTTTAATAACAAACGCAAGACCTTGTTTTATCTGAGTCCATTTATTTTAATTCCAAGTCAAAATGCCTTGATGAACAGACACTCATACTGCGTCTGTTCCCTTCAACAGCTAAATCCAGATTGAACTCTCATCACACTGCTTCTCTTCCATTCTTCGTCACTTGGCATTTATCGACAATCAGAGTTCGACTTTGCCTTGTGCTTCGTCATTCAAAAATCCTACTTAGTTTCCACTATAATCTAAACATAATTTAGATTTGGGGGGTGTTCCACCTCTTTATATTTCAAGAGGCTAGAGGCGAATGGCTGTGCCCATATAAAGTTTTAAATAAAACTCCATGTTATGTGTGTTCTTCTCATATTTATTCAGAAATAAATTATATTTTTTTAGAATAGAGAAGGAAGTTATTGTACAATCCCCCTGAAGAATTTTCGATCGCAGCCCGACTGCACCTTTGCAGAGAGGCAAGACCCCCCCAAATGGGCCCACCTGTTGGCCATGGGTGGCGACCCGGGTTGCTTAAGGACATAATCTTGGAGGATCAGCAGTCCATTACATGCAACACCCCACTTTGACCTTTACTTAGGCTTGACGGGCGGTCGGAAAGGTCCCCTCCGATCAATCAGCAGGTCACGTCAAGCCCTATCACCTATATGATTGTCCCTATTGCTTGCTATTGTTGGCCTGTCCCAACCTTTTTATCAAATGGTGCTAGAAGGCTGTAACTGAGGGTCTTCATGTCCTGGGTATGACGTTAAACTATTTGATGGTGATGTTCCAGTTCTGGATGTATGCGAAATGTGGAGTAACCTTCATTACCATTGCTCCCAGGTTCACTCTGACCCGGAGTGGTAGTATCTGTCAGGGTCCTATCTATGAGTTGAATAGAAAATATGTTTAAAAATTGAGTTTAATTTTTTTTTCTTCTAAACTATTGCTACAAATCTTTCAAAACTTTGCCAGCATTAAATAACCCACTGTGGTTAATATGCCGTAAACAAAACAAGAATTTGCGATCGAGATCATTGTGACCCTTATTGATTTTCTCAACAGCGTCAATCAATTGTTTTCATGGTGTCGATATTGCGAGAAAAAGAGTTATTTAATGGCATTAAATAAAAACAAACTAAACCGATGTGTCAATAAAAAAATGTTTTACATTAATAAAAAAAGATAAAGTGCAACCATTCTTTTGTGATCACGTTATAAGTACATTCGAGTTTAGACATACATATAAATACTTACATTCTCACACGTCTATAGGGATTTGCATGTATGTGTAGGATTTGTATCTATGTGATACTTACAATATATATACATATATATGATATGGTGTATATATATACATAAATATGGGTATGTATATATGTATATATATATGAGGTATGTATGTATATATATATATATATATATATGAGGTATGTATATATATATATATATATAGTAATATATATATATATATATATATATATATGTATATATATATATATATATATATATATGAGTATGTATATAATGTTGTATATATATATATATATATAATATGCACGGCTAATTCATTTAATTATAATTAATTAATTAACAAAATTAGGTATGACTTTAATTAAGCACACAATCTCCCATATATATATATATATATATATATATATATATGAAAAATAGATGGAAATTAATCCGACAGTATGAAATTTAACATTTTGAAAAAACATATGATGTTTGTTATGTGATTGCTATATATACTATACTATTTTGATACCCACTTTACATTTTTTTATATATTTTTACAACAAACTCTTTTGAGTTTTATTATAAACTATAATGCTTCTGATTTTTAAAAATTAAAAATAAAATTTATTTTATTTTAAAACAGAACATGCATTTTTCAAAATTTCAGCGGTTAAATTCAGCTTTCGTTTTTTTGTAAACAGTCTTTTTAACGGATATCTTTCTTCCCGTCTGTGTCGCTCTTTGATGAAGACCAACTTATCGATTTGGTCGAAACAGATCTGTCAGCAATCACATAACAAACATCATATGTTTTTTCAAAATGTTAAATTTCATATATATATATATTATAGATATATTTTCTGCTATATTTATAAGTAAATAGTGCTCAATATCATAGACAGAGCATTCATATTTAAGCTAAGGTAGCGTGGGCACGGAGTTCCTAGTTACTGTCAGTTTCTCGCCTATACCTATATCTTCAGACCAGGCGCCGTTGACTTCATTTCCACGCTACCTTAACTTTATATATATATATATATATATATATATATAATGAGGAGGGAAAATAGGATATAGATATATGGTACGAAATATTGAGTGAGAAAGGGGGCTGACATAGATAGATAGATAGATTAAGCTGGGATATATAGGTTTTTAATCGTGCGTAGGTATACAACTATAAATGTACCAGAATATTGCCGTGAGTGTTTATGATACAAAGTGTGTAACGATGCGTTCAATTGTCTGTCTATCACTCTCGCCCTCTTCCTTTGTCTTCCTGTGAGTGTGGGTGTATGTGTGGGTGATTTTCTATGTCTAAATCTGTGAGTGTGTGTGTGTGTTGGAATCTGCGCGTGTGCGTGTAGGTATAAGCATTATGGGAAATACAAACAGCCACATCTCGGATTTGAACTCGGGTGGACGGGTTGATTTCGTATGAGTCTAACCATTACAGCAAGCGCCTCCACTCATATATAGAGAGATTTATGTGTGTATACACCTGTATGTATATGTGACTAAATCTCTGTATATTTATTTGCTTATCGGTATGCCTCAGCAACATTACTTTACTTTACTTTATATATATATATATATATATATATATATATATATTGTGTGTGTGTGTGTGTGTGTGTGTGTGTGTGTGTGTGTGTGCATGTGTACACCAATATGTATTTGTGACTACATCTTTGTAAGTGTGCATGTGTCTGAATGCTCGTATATTTCTTCTTGTGCCTCTGCACGTGTGTGTGTGTATATATATATATATATATGCGTGTGTGTGTGTGTGTGTGTGTGCGTGCGTGTGTGCTTTTGTTGTGCGTGTGTGCGTGCTTCTGTGTGTGTGCCTGTGTCTCTGTGTGTGTCTGTGTGTGTGTCCATCGAGGTTTTGGGCGAAGAGACAGTGGTTGTAGGTCGGCGCCATTGGAGAGAAAAGAGAAAGAGAATTGGTTTTGTTTTTCACTAAAGTGAGGGGGTTGGGGGGGGACGGGAAAAAAAGTCGAGTCTGCTACTATTTTATAATGGCATGGCCGTATCAGAGATAAAAGATGTGAGAATCAGATAAGACCGTCTGAAATTTATTTATTTAACTCTTATTTATCTTTTCTCATTTGATGAACTCTTGCCGACAAAATGGAAGAAGAAAAAGAAGAAAAAGAATGACCACAAAAGTTGAAGTTGAATTTGAAAAATTGCCGCCTTCATCGGTTTTTTTTTTTTTTTATTTTTTTTATAAGGGGAAGGTGGTATCAGATGAGGAAATTTAGAATAAGAATTGAAAAAAGGGGAGATGTCGGAGAATTTTTTTTAAAAAGACGAAAGTTGTTGGAGAAAGAAGAGGGGTGGTTGAAAATGGGGATATGAATGTATGGCAAGGTAGATAGATAGATATGAACATACTTGAATAGAAGAGAGATAATATATATATATATATATATATATATAGAGAGAGAGAGAGAGAGAGAGGGGGAGGGGGGGAGGGAGAGAGATACTGAGAGGGAAAGGAGATGATATAGAAAGATATATGTGGTATCTAGATAAGCAAACTTGTCCATAGATAGATATATACTACACACACATCTATAACTCTCTCTTTCTCTCTCGCTTTCTATATATGTATATATATATATATATATGGGGAAGCCGGGATCGATAGATTGATTGATAGAAAGATAGATCTAGACACTAACACACACACATATATATATATATATATTTAATTTAGAAAACATTTTTAATTTTTCTAAAAAAATTTATTTCACAAGAAAGTTTCTCCTGATGATGACTTAAAGTCGAAACTAGTTGATAACAATTAAAAAATAAATAACGTAAATGAAATATTCTTGTTTGTCTTATCACTTTTTGTTCATCTAATATATATATATATATATATATATATATATATATATATATATATATAATTTGAATAGCTGGATAGACTATGTAAACATAAAAAGACCCATATATATATATATATATATATATATATATATGAGAAGTAAAAAAACAAACAATGTGTTTGATATGGCTTGACCAATTTTTGGGAGAATATGTGCTTAATATAAGTCGTACCTAATTTTGGAAATTAATTAATTGATAATTAATGAAATAGGCGGGCATACCTATTCAAATGTAAGGCTAAACAAATCGAGAAAAATCAATCTCTGTATGTACATTTCAGCCTATTAGGCCTCATCAGCAGAGCTATAGACAGGAAGGCCGCTTTGTGTGTGATTCGAACCCTGACTGTCAAGCTGACAGGCGGGGACTCTGTGCTGTGGTAATCGAACTGTCCATATCTTAGGAAGTTAAAAAAACATTTGCTAACTGTTGTGCTATAGCAGACGTTGCATAGCAAAATACAGAGAGACAAGAAAACATTCGGAGATAGACACAATATGAAGATATGAACACACTGAAATAGATACGCTTCCTTATTCGCTACCCCAAAGCTATCAAGATATATAAACAAAACAACAATAAATCAACTATTTGAATTGCTCTGATAATAATTTACTTCACCCACCCAAATCGTATTTCTTTGTTATACAATTACTTACTCCCTCCGGCAATCGAGATGGGGGATTGTCTCCTCTGAATAACTTTCTGACGTGTCTCTGTAACGCGTTCATTGTACTATATGGGTCGACTGATGACACCTGTTAGTTCAGTGCTTCTCATAGCCGGACCGCCCGACCGGTGCTGATCCATGGAATACTACCAGCTGGTGCCAGACAGGATTTTTGGAAAATTTGTATTTTTTGAAATAATGCAACCGTCTGAATATCAACTGACTGAAATCACTCTCAATATGCTTCTCCCATTATGTTGATATATATATATATATATATATATATATATATATATATATATATATATATATATATGTGTGTGTGTGTGTGTGTGTGTGTGTGTGTGTGTGTGTGTGAAATAATCAGCAAGGAGAATTTAAAAACAATCGCAGAGAGAAAATGTAGGAAGAATAAAAAGAAAAAAAAAGAAAGTTAAAATAAAACAAAGTTCCTTTGGGTTTAGACGATTATAATTTATGTTAGAAAGCACATTTATGCCCATGTAAGTAAAAACGCATCTATGTGTGAGTCTGTTGGTTTTCCCCGCGTCAACTCCCCATTTTAATGTTGCCCTGTCAGATATAGCAGTAGAAAGCGTGGAGACGCAACCCCTTACATGGTAGGAAATTTTGGAGGGTGCTATCAGGACGCACAGATCTGTTGAGTGTGCTTATATATATATATATATTATATATATATATATATATATATATATATATTATCAACATACATATGCTTTTTTCTAACAATGAATGTGATAAAAATGAAGTACAGAAACAATATGGATATTTGAGAACCATTGAGTGTCACACTCTCCGCCTGATACTATAAATATTATTAATAAATATGATTTGAATTTTATAAAAGGTTTTCGTCGACTCTTCTATATGTGTCGATAATTAATCACAAGTTGTAATTATATTGAAAGTCAACTGCTTGAATTTTTATGAAAGAATACATTTAGAAAAATTACAAATAAATATCAAAAACCTGAGATATAAAAATATTTTAGAATTTGTTTTGAGCACTCTGAGACCAAATCTATAAATGCCTTTTTGAAAGGAAATATACAAAACGGACAAATAACAAAAAACAAAATAAATCTGAGTGTTCTTTTTGCATTCAAAAGCCAAATGAAATTATATATCTCTACGGTTCTGGTGTGTGATACAATGTCGGTTTAATACGGGGGCAAAGTTAAACATTTCTTAGTTCCGTCGGTATTCCTCTATCGGGGTGCACCGGTGAATAAACCCAGTCCATGACCTTTTTAGACGAGAGTGATGCCAATGGGATGACTCCCTTGGAGTAAATTGATTATGTTTTACTTGCAAATTGACGAATAAGAAACAGTCTCACAGTAGTTAATTTGTTACATAATCTATGCGGTTGCATAAGATTATTGTCAATCCCCTGTAATTCTGAGGGCAAGACCCTTTTCATACCATGGCCGGGTTCTTCCATGGAAAATTACAGAAGCCCGCCAAAATACGTGAAGTCACGTGGGACCTTTTGAGTCCCCAGTTTGCTGTTAGGCGTCAGGCAGAGCAGTCGGCCATTTTATGCTCTGCCTAAACTGGAACTCACGCGCGATATGTTAGTCAGATATTTACTTACATGAAATGTATAGTTAAAGAAAAAAAAGTTTGTATAAGTAATATGTTCTTGTGGTTGATGAATGTCTTGGTAACAAGACTAAGAAATGAATCCAGGACGACCAGCCAGCAAGAACATAGCAAAAGAAAGTCCAGACCTTAGAAGATTCCAGACCAAGTCAAGATGATAGAAGAAATGATAAAGACGATCAGAATAGCAGCCGGCCAGAATAGAAAATACAAGAAGTAAATGAAGTGAAGAAGGGTATGCAACAAATTGACTGAGGATTAGTTTATAGTGATGTTAGATTTCTGTATTAAATAAAGCTAATTTTAACATGCCTGCACAAATACTTTGAATTCGAAGTTTAACAAATTCTTTAATTTTATACACCGCTCCGTGCATCCATCAAAAAAAAAGTGTCAACAGGTCCGCAACTTCCAAAAGTTTAATAAGCTCTGTGCTAGTTCAACAGATTAAACAGGGGCGTCGTTTCGGGCACTTCTTTTTGGGCGGCCCCAGCGAAATCAACCGACTTCCCTTAACAGATGAATTGGTCTAAAAGCAACCGAGAGCAGACAGAGTGGCCAGAAAAGTAAATAAAAGTTTTAGATAGAACCCCGTGTGCGACATGCAGAACACTGGACAACTATTTCGATCTTATTTGGTCTTCTCAGCAGTTTTTACCACTATCTCCACCACTTGATATTGAACCAGCGACCACAGAACGTAGAACCCAAACTCTTCCTCTGAGCCACCAGCCATGCACGGGGAAGGATCGCCAATTATAGCCATGGTAATCGCGCAGCCACCTAATCTTAATTTGTCTTGAAGCCTATCACGTAGCATTCTAGGGCCACGTCTTCCTAACTCGGTAGTCCGTATCCACTTGACCCAACCTCATGAGGAAGGAAATATAGAATTTGTTGATAGAGGAATTATGTATCAATTAATTAAATTAAATAAGTGAGGTAACCTTGTTCTCTGGAATACTACGTGATGGACACAAGATAAATTAAGGTTAGGCGGCTGTGCGATTACCATGACTAGAAGATCCCCGTGTGTGGTATGGGCTAGTGGCTCAGAGGCAGAATTTCGGCTCTGTATTCTGTGGTTCGATATCAAGTGGCGGAGATCGCGGTATACACTGGTAAGGAGATCAAATAAGATCGAAACAGCTGCCCAGTGTTCCGCATGTTCCACACGGTGAATTTTCTGGTCGTGGTAATTTACTTTTTATTTTGCAATTTACAATGCTTTAGAATATTTTCAACGATTGATTGATTTTAACAGCGTGTTGACCCGTCTGGGGTTATTTTAAATTTAAGT
>CM042143.1:89914237-90009237 GCA_023376005.1 Doryteuthis pealeii | reverse complement strand
TTGTTGGTTAAGTTGGTTGTTTAGTTGCATTTTACGGCATGTCAACCCTTGTTGAGTTATTTTATGACGAATACGTTTTGTTTTATTTATTCTTGATGAGTACTCAATTTTTTAAGCTCAATTTTTAAGCACATTAAGCTATATGGGACCCAAACAGATACTATAACTCCGGGCCAGAGAGGACCTGGGAGTAATGGTGATGAAGAGGTACTCCACATTCCCAGAGCTCCAGAATTGGACCTTCAAAATCAGATAGAGTTTAACGTCACACCCAGGACATTAAGGCACTTAGCCACCGCTTTCAAGCACATACAGGATTAAAAAATGTTGGGGCTGGCCATAAGAGTTTGTCTTACCACCTTGTCTGTTAAAAAAAGAACCAGAAACCAACTTGACTACATCTACACCCGAGTATGGCACTAAAAAGTGTCGAAAGTGATGAAACCTTCGGTGGACTTATCAACCGACTTCACCTGACATTAAAAAACTGGCCACATATGAAATGTCCGTCGTATTCAACAAAACACACACACAGAAACATATATAGTGGCCTATGGTCTATAACCTTTTCGCTAGCACTAGACCAGGGACATTGTTTTCGCTGCGGTAGAGCGCAACGTCGACGATCAGCTCCCCACTTTTCCTCACAGATCAACTTACTCAATCGGTACTACGCATGCGCTAGATAAGTGGGGACCAGTATCGAACCAGGAAACTTGTGATTCCTAGACGAGTATTCCGCTGACTGAGTTAAACCGGCCCATATATATATATATATATATATATATATATATATATATATATATATATATATATATATATATATATGTACTCTCTCGTCGATTTTCGACGCATGAGTGTTCATCCAATGAACAGCCAACACAGTGATTTGTTTATAGTGGTGAAGGCTTGTGTAGGACCATTCCAAACTTTTTGGCACAGTCGATAGGAAAGAATTGGTGCATCATGGAAGTCCACGAACCCAATCAACGACTGACCTGAGGAATTTTGAATTCAGAGTTATCCCTCTCCTAGACTGATTACCTACCCAAGGTTAAAGAGCCCAGTCTGTCCTACTATTTAACCCATAGCTGGAGGGAGAATATATGGATTCATACCTTTTCCCAAGGGTATTAGCGCTATGTGAAATGCCAACAGCTTCGTCTAGGAATTGAACTCGAACCGACGAGTCCATTTTCCACGACTCTAACCACTAGCCCACGCGCCTCCACACACACACATATATATATATAGGGTGGGGATAATCATTTGAGTGCTTTAGTTTGGCGTGACCGTCCGACTGATCTGAGAGGGCCTCTCCGACTGACCGTCTACTTTAATTAAGGGTCAAATTCGAGTGTTACATGTCATGTACTGAACAGCCACCCGTATTGTCATTTAGCATCACGAGACTCCACACTCGGCCAACAGGTAGCCCCATAATGGGGTCTTGCCCCTCTGGAGAGGTGCAGTCGGTGTATTCTAACCCCCAGCCGGCAGGACTGTGCATGAGTAGTCTTAACTTGATACCGAGAAATTTCAAGATCGTCAAATTCTAAAATTGAATGTAGTTGTAGTGAGATTACCGAATTTGGTCATACGCACCTGTAAATATTTTTAAAATCTATAAACATCAATATATTTGAATTCTTAGAATGAAAAATTATTTATTTTGTACATCAAATGCGTATTTTTTAACATAATCTCCTTTCTTGTAAATTCGCCTAATCTACTGCTTGTTTACTAATCCCGTTGGTAGTCAGGATTAAATTTCAGATCTAAATCCAGCTACTAACTGTACCAAAGTACATATTTGCTAATACACATTCCTATATATATATATATATATATATATATATATATATATATGTGTGTGTGTGTGTGTGTGTGTGCACTCGCGCGCGCATGTATATATGATACAAATTCCAGATTATATCTGATACTGATATCATAAGAGTTGTGTAAAGGATAGAGAGAATTTGAATTGATATATATATATATATATATATATATGAGAAGTAAATACACAAACGATGTGTTTATGATATGGCTTTTTTTAGCCGACAATTTTTGGGAGAATATGTGCTTAATTGAAGTCGTACCTAATTGTGAAAGTTAATTAATTAATAATTAATTAATTAGGCGGGCATACCTATTCAAATATGAGGCTAAACAAATCGAGAAAAATCAATCTGTATGTACATTTCGGCCTATTAGGCCTCATCAGCAGAGCGGTCTTCCTATCTATAGCTCTGCTGATGAGGCCTAATAGGCCGAAATGTACATACAGAGATTGATTTTTCTCGATTTGTTTAGCCTCACATTTGAATAGGTATGCCCGCCTAATTAATTAATTAGTAATTAATTAACTTTCAAAATTAGGTATGACTTCAATTAAGCACATATTCTCCCAATATATATATATATATATATATATATATATATATATATATATATCAAGTGTTTTCGTGATAGGATTCAACCAAAACTGAGACTCAAACGTACACATAAAGATTTTGTGTATATACATAAATCAGTCTAAGCTCATATTTTTACATATACGGAGTATATTATAAATGAATAAATGTATGACAACCATAATATATCAGGAATAAATTTATTTCGGTTACATTTGTCTCTACAAGTAATAATTTGAAAATCCAAGCGTCATAGACGTGAATACTCGTAATTCATAAAATAAAAACATCTGTGTTTGTACGTGTCTGTGATTTGGCGCTTTTGAAAAAGAAACGCTGCAGGGAATTTAAAATACAAAATCGTCGAGAAGAGAAAATCACATTAAATAAACCTGATAAGTATATTTTGTCCATTAGAAAATCGGACTTGAAGAGGCAAACGAAGCCGAAATAAAATATATTTTTTACTGATATATTAAGGTTAGGGGCCGGGTTAGCTCAGTCAGTAGTGTGTTCGGCTAGAAACCGCAAGGTTCTTAGTTCGATACCGACCCTCGACAACTCAGCGTATGAGTAGCACAGGAATCTGTGCGGTAAAGTAAGGAGTTGATGGTAGTGTGGCGCTCCACCTCAGACAAAAAAAAACAATCTCCGTGGTCTAGCGCTAGTGAAAAGGGGATAGACTCCCTCGCTGATTGGCTGATACCGACATTAGGACGCCCCAACAACTATATATATATATATATATATATATATATATATATATAAAGGTATCCAATCAACCGGTAAGTTGGGGAATATTTTACTTAGGACATTCTGATGCACACCTATAGATTTATACAAGGATTATTTCAAATCCCTAATAGAGCACAATGTAAGATGATTAATAAATTAATTATATACAGAGCAATATTTACACTTTCAATAAAAAAAGAAAAACTCAACAAAATGTCATTTGGCTATTATGAATATATTTCCGTCGCTAATTGCATCCATGAGCCCAGTTTCGTCAGATAGACATTACAAAATAATTAAGAAAATACACTAGAATGTAGATAAAAGAAAAAAAACCCTTTATTTTCTATAAAAGCCAGTAGACTCTTTCATTCAAAAACGCACCCACTTAAAAAAAATTATATATGATGATAACAAATATAAAAATAAAACAAGCAAATACATTAGACAAATAAATAAATAAATATATAAACATGAAGTTATGATTTGAGTTTGAATTTAGTGTCACAAACCGGAAATATGTAATGTCTTGAAACAATGTATCTATATAATTTCGGCTGTATAGGACCGGCTTAGCTCAGTCGGTAGAGCGTTCGGCTAGGAATCACAAGCTTCCTGGTTCGATATTGGCCCTCGCCAACTCAGCGTATGAGTTGCACAGGAATCTGTGCGATAAATTAAGGAGCTGATGGCAGGTGTAGCGCTCCACCTCAGACGCTAAAATAATCTCCTTGGTCTAGCGCTAGAGAAAAGGGGATAGACTCCCTCGCTGTTTAGCTGATACCGACATTAGGCCGCTCCGGCAACTTTACTTATAGAGAGAGAGAGACAGAGACAAATAGTGATGATGATGATGATTTAATGTATTAGGCCGCTGTAGTAATGTGAAATATCCTACAACTGCATTTAGTCCTTTTTTCATTTGAAGCCATTCTATGAATTGACGCATTGCCTTCGTTGAAGAAGGTTATATATTGTAGGAAGCGTGTGGTGTAATGGTTAGAGTCATGGGAAATGGACTCGTCGCCCCGAGTTCAAATCCTAGACGGGGTAATTGCATTTCATTTAGCGATAATACCCTTGGGAAAGTATGAATCCTACTCTCCCTCCAGCTATGGGTAAATAGTAGGGCAGACTGGGCTCTTTAACCTTGGTTAGGCAAACGGTCTAGGAGAAGGAAAACTTTGAATTCAAACCTGTTGAACTCCGCTTAAGAAATTGACCTTGTGTCACATCCTGCTCGTGTGGAGGGGTTGGTAAATATATATACATTGTAGTTGGGTACTCTCTATATTCGATTGTCGGAGAGGACCTCGTGAATGTGTCGTCTTTCTATCATATATATTATATATATATATATATATATATATATATATATATATATATATAGGTAAAGTATCCAATTGACTAGTATGTTGGGGATAATTCCATTTGGGATCCTCAATATCTCCTGTACATCCACAATCTTTGGTCATGTAGATCCACACTTTTAGGTTTATACAAGGACATTCACAAATCCCAAAGAAAGCTCAATGTATGATAATTAATAAATTAATTATATAAAGAGCAATATTTACACTTTCAATAAGAAAGAAAAACTCAACAACCGTCATTTGGCTATTATAAATTTATTTCGACCAGAACTCAATAAATGAGCCCAGTTTTATCAGACAGCAAAATTTCACAATAACCAAGAAAACATACTTTTTTTCATTGTTTATTATGTTATTGGCTGTCTGGTGAAACTGGGCTCATTTATTGAGTTCTGGTCGAAATAAATTTATAATAGCCAAATGACGGTCAGGTTGTATTTTTATTATATATATATATATATATATATATATATATATGTGTGTGTGTGTGTGTGTGTGTGTGTAATATATATATATATATAATATATATATATGAGTGTATGTCTGTGTATATATTTATGTGTGTATGTATATATATATATAATATATATATATTGTATGTCTGTGTATATATTATGTGTGTATGTATATATATATATATATATATATATATGTATATATTATGTGTGTATGTCTGTATATATATATATATATATATATATATATATATATATATATGTGTATATATTATGTGTGTATATATATATATATATCATGTGTGTATATGTATTATATATATATATATATTTGTGTGTATATATTCATGTGTGTATGTCTGTATATATATATATATATATATATATATATATTGTGTGTATGTATATATATATATATATATATATATATTTGTGTGTATGTATATATATATATATATATATATATATATATATATATAATCATATATAGTCTCTAGATGTGAGCAATGAAATAAGCTTTGGGGTAAAAGAAAATACTTTGGATACACCAAATATATAGCTTCGTATGACACAGGATTTCATATCTGGTATAAAAATATACTGGAACGTTTGAAAAAAAAATTCAAGTGTAACCGAATCGTATGGAATTATCAGGAAAATATATCCAAGTTGAAAGGGTACAAGTAAGGCAGTGTGATATGCACATGCGCACACGAACACACGTTTCATGTCGGTCGGCGTCGATCGAGATAGGAACGTTTTCTTATCACTTGAGATATCTCATGCTCGTATCTTACCTGCTATCCAGTTCTGTATTCAGTTTTTTTAACCATCTTTCCCAGACCTCCTCTATCTATTGAAGATATCCATAAGATAGATCTATTTTGGGAAGGACACGGAGGTTCCAAAGGTTGAAGGTCGTCACGTCAAAAAATACAATGATCACAATATGTAATTGTACACATGTGTATAAGAAAAAGAAATTGTCTAGCAAATCGCTAGACATTTTTTTTTTCTAAAAAAAAATCGGATATTTGTTTTTCGAAAATAGACAAGAGATATACAGAAATAAGTTGATTACATAGGTTTTCAGTAAGATAAGCGTCTATTTACATAAACAAAAACTTGATGTGAAATTTACATTCAGTTTATTTAAATAAAATTACTTTTTCTAGGCAGCGGGTTCAATCCTAGTCAAGGGCGACAGTAATATAGAATAATAATTAACAGAGTTTAACATTTGTACCCAGTCATGGTTAACGGAATGAGAACAATATATCCACGTGGATTGAATAAAGGGTTGGGTTCAGAGTTCTGTGAAGGCTCTCGATTACAAGAACTTTCCCGATTAGAACAAGAAGGTTCCCGAGTTCAGAGAGAGGGTTCCCGAGTCCGACAAGAAATACCTGAAGAAGGCCGGAGTGTAAATCGACTGAAACTTTGTACAGACAACAATAAAGATGAGTACAATAGTCTGAAGAATCCAAATAATACAAAATGACTTTCAAAGCATTATTTGCCGATTAGATAACATATGTATTTACCCAACCCCTTCGCCTTGGACACGATATGACTAGTTCAATTTTTGAGAGGAGTTTTTTCAAACCATAACAGATATTGAAATACCTATACTGGTTTGTATTTGTTTGTTTTGGGGTTTTTTCATTGTTTTATGGCATGTCAACATTCGTGGGTTATTTAATGCCAGGCTTCAAAATGTCCAGAAACGAACAAGTCTCTATATCCCGACTAAGTATATGTCCCACAAAACTACACACTCCTTTTTACTTAAACAAGAAAACCAGTCAGAATTCATAACATGTTAAACACCCAAGACTGATCAACATATTCTAATAGAATTTGGTGATTTTTCTGTTATTAGACAAAGTTTTTAAAACACAAACCACATGAGAAATATATTTTTAAAATGTCAGTATAAATGACATTTTGTCCTTCTTGAAAAAATGAAATTATACAAAAAAAATCTAACAATAAACATGAACTTTACTTTATAAACTCATCCCTTAAAGCGATTCCCAATCCATTTAGCAACTGAACCCCATTTAGTATCAAAATCAAGAAAAATCACAAAAAAAAACAAACATAATAAACCTGACCTTCCCTCGGGGCATAAAATAACCACAAACGGATTGACACGCCGTTAAAACTAACCAATCAACCAACGTCACACAAGTTTATTTACTTAGACGTCTTAATCTTAACTGGTTGCGCAAAACTGGAAGCCAGACCAATGTTATGTTGACATTACTGTAATTGGCTACTGTAATTAGTGTTTCTTTGTTGTTGCTTTTTTTGCGTATATTCCTCGAGTACTTTAATTAATACATCTACGCAATCCTCAATACTGGTGAGACTCCTTCCTCTTTCTTTTCTTGGTACATATAGTCTGTCTATGTGATCTATTGGGTACATCGTCATCAGTTTCCTTTGCCCATTTGTCTGTAACCCCCCCCCCATTGTAAATTATCAGAATGATCCAGAGTTTCTTACTAGGGGAGCTGCCTAAGTATTTATCCATTTGATAAGATTTCTGCTGTAGAGTCTGATTTCGAGAAGTCTTTTTTGTTGTTTTGTTCTTCTTAGGTACCATTTTCTTACTTTTTCTTTCTCCTCTGTTTATTTGATGGTGTCCGCTTCCAATATTCCCTGGTACTTGTTACCTTTTTTTCACCCAGTGATTTGATGCTTTTTTACTTTGGTTTCTCTTTTCTCTTTTATTCATTATCAGCACTAGAAAAAGTATTCAAGTTTTTATGTAATATATCAAATTAAAAAGACTAACGAAATTAAATAAGAATGAATATAAAATATTTCACTTATTTTAATTGATTTCTATAATATATAATATATAATATATATATATATATATAGGTTGATTAATATTTTAGAATGGATAGTATTAGTAATCAGTAACAGCAAATAATCATTTATTAATTCCCGTTTTGTTAAAATCATTATGCAAATTATTCCCACCATATAATATGTAAGTCTTATATATAAGAGTTATAAAATACATATTTCAGGATTTTAAAAGCATTAGTAATATGGGCAGTTTTGCGGCAAATATAACTCAGCTAGACTTTAATAGAGACATCGTTAATGAATAAGATGCTAAGATTAAATAATGACTATTTCATAATCGTTGAGAATATAACTTAAATAACTATGGATATCGTGACGTCAGTGGTGACGTAGTTTTGGTTACAGACAGTTATATAATCTCTATTATAATAATAAGATGGTACGCTTTTCAATCCCAAATTTTATTCCCATATTCTGCCTGTATATTCTTAGTGTTTCTATTTCTTTTTAATTCTGGCAAAATATTATTTGTTATCCTGGACTTAATGGCAATGAAGGGTGTACTCCACACACCCAGAGCTAAAGAAATTAGAACTCCTCACCAGTTGCAGTTTTACATAATACAAATTACTAAGACCCTCAGTCACAGCCTTCTAGGATATATATGATAGAAATGGTTGGAGTTTGTTATGAGATCAATACATTATTTTACTTTACTCTCCGATTCAGAAGCCGAATACCTGAACGTAATGAATATATAACAATTGCTAGTGTTTTAGCAATTGTTAACAATTGCAGGGTCTGTTTTGAGGCAAACCTAACGGTAATTTATGAGGAAGTGCGTCCCGGTCTCCCGCCCAAAGACTGCTACCCGATGACTATCAAAATAACAACCCCAGCTCGTCGTAATTCTTTTTTATTTATCGTAATTTGTTGTAATACTTGTTTAGATATAAGATGGATATATAGTTTTGAATAGACTGAGATAGATAGAATAAACAAAAAAATATAGATATACGAACAAATAGAGATAGATAGATATTTGCGACAAGTAAATGTATTGGGGGGGTCGCTTCTTTTTGTCGTAATTCTTGTTTATTTAAACTAAAAACAAGACATTAAACAAACATGAATAAAAACATTTAGTATTTAAAGTAATATAGATAAATATGACCAAATTGAGATAGATAGATAGATGGATAGTTTTGAATAGCTTGAGCTGGGTCGTTATTTTAATAGTCACCAGGCAGCAAATCTTGAGGCAGGAGACCGGGACGCACTTCCTCATAAATTACCAACCTAACTAACAAATAATGAATAAGATCTATTCAATATATTAATGAATTGACTATAAATTAAATACTCATTGATGAACTTACGCAATTCCTGAGAGTTTTGTGACGCAATATTGACGGTCTCAGTTACCGACAAACAAGTACTGAATCTCCATTATAATATATATATATATATATATATATATATATATATATATATGTGTGTGTGTGTGTGTGTGTGTGTGTGTGTGTGCAGTTAAGAATTAATGTAAAAATGAATGAATGAATATAATAAAAAATGAATGGAATGAATAGAATATTGAAAAAGATATTTTCCGTAGGAACTCTCCCAAAAGAAAAAATAACTTTTGAGAGAGGTCATGAATGTAAAAAAAATGTTCATATCCTATGGAACTCTCTATTAAAGCATCGAATTAATATAATAATTATATCAAATTTTGCAGAAGAATAATGTCTTACCGTTGTGAAGTTATGTTGAGAAGTAATTCGAATTTCTTTCTATCCTAATGCTATTTCTATTAAAAATTGCAACAATGTATACTTTTGAATTTAAGATAAAAACGGTCAACTGAAAGATCTTTGAATAACTTTTACAGATGAAAAAAAATAATATATATATATATAAGTAAAGAAATAAAAAGACTTAGAGATTTAGCATTGTAGTCTATTTCAGGGAGCTTAGACAAATAGTCTAGCTCTCCCGACTCATTAGATGCGAATGATTAAATTTTTTATTACTTTAAAGGCATTTGAAAACAGATTTTTATCTTTTATATATTTTTTTTATTTTTTAGAATTTTATAGTCCTGTGATATGAATTATAAATGAAATCCTTGATGTTGCAAATCTAATACTAAATCTCCAAGTCTTTTGTTATTTCTCTACTTATATATTTGCTCTGTGATTAACATTAAGAGCACACATTGAGCTCTCAAACTGCGACTTTTTTTTTTTAAATAAAACTCTTGTGTCGTAAGGAACATTTCTTCTCTGGACTTTTGGATTATATATATATATATATATATGTTTAGAGTCTTGTCAAACATCGCTGAAATGCTCTAAAGGAGGTCATCAATGATGTTACACCCATATCCTTACAGATTTTGGGTTTTGTAACATCATATATATATATATATATATATATATATATATATATATTCATTTTACTTTTTTGTTTTTCGTCTGCAGACGATGTGAGGATAAAATAGTCGCTGGAATCAGCCATGATCTTATGAGACGAATCGCAGAAAATGATGTGAAAAGTTGAACGGAAAGACCGTTTCTTCTCTTACACACCTGTTTATTCAATCAGTCGAATCTGATTGGTGATCTCCGATCAAAATGATAAGAAAAAGAAGAATTTCTGTTTTCTTCAATCTAAACATGTTAGATATTTTGGTCGGTGTTAGTGCTCGCTCGAAATCCTGGTAGTCTTGTCGTTTTAATAGAGAAATAAAAAGAGGAAGAATAATCTTGTTAAGTCGACATTTTTGTTGTCACCCTTCTCCTTTTCAATTTTGGAAGGGAAAAAATGGTACACCTGAAAGTAGACATTTGTAAGTTAGATATAGTCCATATGTTTTCAGTCATGTTCATTGAAGACATCTGGGAAAATAATACATATATATATATATATATATATATATATATATATATATATGTGTGTGTGTGTGTGTGTGTGTGTGTGTGTGTGTGTGTGTGATGTTTTGTTGTTATAGAGTTAACCCGTGCTTCTTTTTCTGATGAGGGCATATATATGTGTGTGTGTGTGTATTATGAATGTGTCTATATTATATTTTTGGGAAAGTAATTCTTATTTCATGTTTCCAAAACAAAAATTACTTTCACAAATACACACACACACACACACATTAATATATATATATATATATATATATATATATATATATATATATATTCTCTGGGACTTCGTTATAAAGACGGATCACCGTATTCCAGCCAGAAAGCCAGACCTAGTATTGATTGACAAAAAGAGAACTTGTCAACTGGTAGATTTTGTAATTCCAGCAGATTACAGGGTGAAGATGAACGAAAACGAAAAGATAGACAAATAACTGGACCTTGTTAGATAATTGAAAAATCTGTGGAATATGAGGGTGAAAGTTATACCAGTTGTTATTGGTGCACCAGGAACCGTGCCAAAAAGGTTTGGGAAAAAACTGGAGAAATCGGAAATCAGAGGAAGAATTGAAACTATCCAGACAATGGTATTGTTGAAATCGGCTATACACAGAAGAGTCCTGGAGACCTGAGGAGACTTATTATCCCTCAGACTCCAATAAAAGGCCATCAGCTAACGCTGGTGTGAAAAACTCACAAGGAGTGAAATAATAACAATTACAAAGATATGTGTATATACTACCGTATGGTAATTTTAATATTATAAGCTTTGATAATCCCGTCTTGCCTAAGTAAGTGCTACAGTGGAGTGTTGCATGTCATGGATTGCTCAGTCACTGGGATTCCTTCCGTAAGCATCACGAGTTGCCCTATTGGAAGATTTTACATCTCTGCCGAATTGTTGGTGTATTCTACTGCCCTAGACGACAGAGGAGAGGTGTTAGTTTGGTTGGCTAACTTGCCGAAGGTTGTGCCCTTCTTTTGATCCAAGTTATGTATTGAAAGTTTGTAGGACAACGATCTGAGAGTTTTCGTTTTTTGGGGTTTTTTTTCGATTTCGGCATTTGGAGATTCTGGTTACTTGAAAATCTCTTTTCTTCTTTCTCTTCAATTATCTCAGTTTAAAACAAAAACAAATAAAGATCTTTTGTTTTTAGCTATTTTCCCTTTGCAGTTTTATTTACATCGACTCTCTCTCTCGTGCACTTTCTCTATTTCTCCTTCACTCACAATCTGTCCGTCTTTCTCTCTCTAATCTCTCACTACCATCTCTCTATTATATATATATATATATATATATATATATATATATATATAATCGCTCACCTCTCATATCTTGCCCTTATTCGCCTCATTTCACCTGTTCCTCTTTGATTATCTTAAATACCTCTCTCAAGTTCTGTAAACTCTGAAGATATATCTATCTTCTCTCAGCCGACTTGCTTTATTTATTTAATAATAAATCGATCATCCGATAAGATCTTCGAACCGCATCGACTGGTCATAATTTTCTCGCTTTGTTCTGATTTACTGTCACGAAAAAAAAAATTAAAAAAGAAATAAACTTCAACTGAAGCAACGAAAGATAATTTCAGAAAATAAGAAAAATAAAAAAGATAATAAAAAGATTTGAAAAAAAAGTGTCGATTTTTGCTTATCGAACGCAAACACACTCAAATTTCGGAGAAAGTAGCACCTGCTGCTGCGTCAAGTCATGTTGATTGTAAAGTTTGGCAAAAATTATCGTCTTGTGACGTCGAAAGTTATCGTTTCAAATGCACAGGGCAAGGGGGCTTGGGGGGGGCGATTTTGTCAGACAGCAGAGATGAGTGCCAAATAAAACAGAGAGGCAATTACGAGTACAATCGATGAATATATATATATATGACACATCGTGGAGATTAATACAAAGAGATAGATAGATAAATAGCTCTTTCTCTCTCTCTCTCTCTCTCTATATATATATATATATATATATATATATATACACATCGTGGATACAAAAAAGATTGATATATATATATATATATATATATATATATATATATATACACATATATATTATATATATAATATATATAATATATATACACACACACATATAATACAAAAATATTATATATATATATATATATATATATATATATATACACACACATCGTGGATAAAAATACAAAAAAGATTGATATATATATATATATATATATATATATATATATATATATATATATATATACATACATAGATAGTGCATATGAATACAAAAAAATTGATAGATACCTATACATACACACACACACACACACACACACATATATATATATATATATATATACCTACACATATATATACACACATCAGATATACAAAAAGAATATTATATATATATATATATATATATATATATATATATATATATTATAATATATATGTGTGTGTGTGTGTGTGTGTGTGTGTGTCAACGCAAAGGTCGATAAACAAAGAAGATATGTTTCTTGCTTAGGAAAAAGATTATAAACCGAGAAAAATAATTTTTTGAAAAAGAAAACGCATGATTTTAGAGAGACAGGAGATAAGTTTCAAGGCGTATGCATATATATATATATATATATATATATATATATACATGTGTGTGTGTGTGTGTGTAAATCTAAGACAAAACTGTTATTTAAGAATGCAAGTAAACTTTTACGCTTATTCAGCAATCCTCAGACGATTAAAAAGAACATGAATATCGCTAAGTTAGGATTGCGTAGACATCGAATCAACATCGCTTGGTAATTGTTCAAGAGTTTTTGGTTTGATGATAGCTTAGGCAAGATACACTATCCCAACTTAACTCTCCATATGCTCTATCACCGATATTTTACACACTTCATTTATTGATATAGCAAATAGCATTATCAACATTATACATATATTTGTGATTAAAAGTTGAGGAATAAAAGTGGATAAAACACAAACAATTGTATTCAATAAATAGTTCGCCTCTGTGTATTAACGAAGCTTCATCTGAATTTTTATTATCATTTTCATCAAAATTGAAATTCGTTAATACACCGAGGCGAAATATTAACCGAATTAAATTGTTTGTGTTTTATCCACTTTTATTCCTCAACTTTTAATCACAAGTATATGTATAATGTTGATCATGCTATTTGCTATATCAATAAATGAAGTGTGTAAAATATCGGTGAGTCGGTTGAGCCTCAGACTAGGAACCACGAGGTTCCTGGTTCGATACCGGCCCTGGACAGCTCAGCGTATGAGTAGTACAGGAAACTGTGCGGCAAAGTGAGGAGCTGATGGTAGCTGTGGCGCTCCACCTCAGACTCCAAAACAATCTCCTTGGTCTAGCGCTATTGAAAAGGGGATAGACTCCCTCGCTGTCTGGCTGATACCGACTTTAGACCGCCCCGACGACTTTACTTTTACTTACTTACTTATCCACTTTTATTGCTCAAATTTTAATTACATTTTGTTGGGTTTTACCCAATTTGCTATTTCATCACATACACACATATACATATATTTCTTAATAATTTAGGTTTTAAAACCATTTTGCTAAAAAATAGCATTGAACACGTTTTATACAAAATGGCTAACGTATTGGACTGTGATATCGTAGTAAGCGTGTTCGAACTCAAGTTGTGCCATTACTCATGGACTTATACTCTTGGTAAAAGTTTGAAGCCCCTCATCTCTTAAGTTCTGGATTCAATAGCACCACTACTGCTTTTCTACAATAATGGGTTTGACACGAAGTTTTATATGTCATTAAACAAAGAAACCAAACAATTCGCTTTTCATCTCTATATTATTATTATTATTTATTAATCTATATATAAATACTCGTATTCCTTAATTGTCTGACTGTTACCATCTTGCAATATCTTCTGGTTAAAAATGTCGTCCAAGATGAAATGCAAAAAGTCGTACAAGATGAAATACAAAAATATAAATCCTAATTCTGGAGTTGATTATTCGCCGAATTCTTATTTTTTATGAGTGTCATCACCTCAGCTAAATAATGGACCATTCCGTTTTTATTATACAGAAAGAAAGGGAATACAAAGAACATGCTGCACAAAACTATAAGAATCATCTAATGAGTGTAACATAATTAAACGGCTGATGAAAAAATTCGTAATTAAAAAAAAACAATTTCTGGGGAAAGAGAAAAAGAATAAAAGTGAAAGAAATGAATGTTTAGCAGTTAAAGTGACCAGTCGAAAATTGATTCCGGAGTCAGTCAGTTCAGAGCACTCATTATAGAGCAGCCAGTCACGAGTAAATTACTGCATAAAAAAACCGAAGTTCCAAATTTTATGCGCAAGTTTAAAAAGACCGGAAGAACCGTAAATGGTTATGTTCACCCCCCCCCCCAAACAATAGGAGCGACTCCTTTTGGAAGAGTGATTTAGCGGCAGAGAAGTAAAGAAATCAGGACGAGGCGTATGGGGTAGTTAGAATGAAAGAGATTTATATTAGAAAAAGATTAACCAGTCTTTCTCTCTCTTACTGGACACCAGAAACCTAGAGATCTGACTGAAAATTACTATGTTCGTTTGTTGTCTTCTGTGCCCTCCTTCATATGACTGAGTAACCATGTGGCCGACCTGTTCTCGTCAGATGCTAATCGCTATAGCCACGCTACATTAGGGGAAACTTATGTTCGACATTTTGATACATTTTTTTCACGAAAGTATTGCACAAAACGGAACTCTCGTTTTTATCAATACTTATTCTGGTTGGTTGGTTGGTGGTTGGTTGGTTGAATTTTACGGCATGTCAAACCTTGTTGGGTTGTTTTATGCCCAAGATATTTTATTTACTTCACACTTGATAGGTATTCAAATTTGTTTAAACTCAATTTTTAATACACATTTTCAAAAATCATGTTTTCCTATTTAGCCTTTAGAAGGAACCACCCCGAGTCAGAGTTGACCTGGGAGTAATGGGGATGAAGGGATATTCCATTCCCCAGATTGAAACCACTATCAGATAGAGTTTAACGTTATACCCAGGACATTAAGATCCTCAGCCACCGCTTTCTAGCACATAGAGGGTTGGGCTTGCTATAAGGGAAATAGGGTTGGGACAATCCTATACGCGCTAGGACTTGACATAACCAGACGATTGTTCGGGGAGGGGGGCAACACTTATTCCGTCGAATACATTAGATACACTTCTGTTTTCAAGTTTACTGCCTACTTTAACACTGGTCAACAACAAAATCTTTAATTCTTGGTTTAACTATTTTTAAACATGATTTCCGATAGCAGCCGTTTTCTCCAAGCTGTAGATTACGATTTATATATATATATATATATATATATATATAAGTGTATTTTGGCAGCATTTTTTCTTTTATACAAGTTTTGTTGAATTGTACTGACAATTCCTGTCGGACAAGTTTTTGGTTGATCCGTTCCAATTTTCGGGCCATATTTCTAGTGTCGGGGTGTAACTGGTATAACAGTCCACCAAAGGTTTCAAAACGAGTGCTTTTGGCAATACAATTTGCCATCCTCAGGTAGGAAACGATGGTATGGTTTCGTGTCTCGTTTTTAACGAGAACGAGTAGTAGCAAGGAATTAGAAGTGGGAGGTAATAACCATTGGTAATGGGAGGTATATATATATATATATATATATATATAATATATATATATATACACGACTAAATACTAAAATAAAATATCACAAAAACAAACTTAATGTAACTAGGAGAATGCAATTATCATTCAGCCAGTTCTTTTCATTATAGTAAGCATATATAGTGACAGATATAAGGTGGAGTAAGAAGCCAGTTAGTTTTTAGTTAATATTAAATTTTAGCAAAATTATTTTTTTGTTTAATTATCTGGTCGTATTTAGTTTTTAATTTAATTCGCTTTGTAAACTCACTTTTTTCATGATCACAATCATCTACCAAGAGCTCAATGGGTGACCCAACCGGTGTTTTTTTCCTGATGCATATATATATATATATATATATATATATATATATATATATATATATATATGTGTGTGTGTGTGTGTGTGTAAAAGTATTCAACAGACTAGTATGTAGGGATAATTCTCTTTGCAATCCTCAATATCTCCACAATGCATGCTCATGTTGATGCACACTTAAAGATTTATACAAGGATTATTTCAAATCCCCAAGGGAGCTCAATGTATATTAACTTATAAATTAATTATATACAGAGCAATATTTACACTTTCAATAAGAAAGGAAATAGCCAAATGTACACTTCCAATAAGAAAGAAAAACATTCTAGCCAAATGACGGTTTGTTAAGTTTTCCTTCCTTATTCAAAGTGTCTATATATATATATATATATATATGAGGACTGATAAAGGAAAACGTATGTCAAGTGAATAAACTATAAGAAAAGAAGACGCAACTAAATAGAGGAGACATGCTTGTATATGGCGGCCGGGGTTAAATGGTAAAAGGCGCTGGAACATCAGAAACCGAAATAATTTAGAAAATAGCAGAAGTAATGGCGCGAACGAGATAAAAATGGCCGGCGATTGTTTTGTCAGACGTTAAGGGGTGGAGCAAGGGAGAAGGAAGAGGAAGGGACAACGAGAAAGTCCGAAAGATAAAAAGAGACGGAGGCCCGAGATAAAGTGAGAAAGAAACTGGAGGAAAGTAAAAGATAGAAAAACTTATGGTGTGTTACGAATGATAAATTCTCTGAAGGTGAGGAAGAAGAGGGTGGGGAAAAAAGGGCGGGAAAAACGTTGCCGTTATAAAACGAGGTTAAGGGGTGAGGAAAAAAGGGTCCTGGGAATGAGGGGAGACCCATTTTGAGGAAAGTATCTATTCGGATGTTCATCTTTCACGATTAACCTCTGTCAACCAGAAATTATGATAACAAAAAATGTTCCTGAACATCTAATATATATATATATATATATATAATAAGGAGAGAGAGAGAGAGAGAGAGAGAGAGTGTGTGTGTGTGTGTGTGTGTGTGTGTGTGTGTGTGTGTGTGCGAATGAGACAATTATTTGTGTTTTGTATACATGGAATTGTTGTGTTTTTGCAAAGGTTTCCAGTTTGTTTTGACTTTTTATCTTAAGTGAGATTTTCAATTGTGTATTAAGCCATAGTTTCTAGAAAAGATGTCACTGCAAAACTGTTCAAATACTATAGATAAAGGAAATCATGTAAGTATATTATTAATACTCAGACACGCACACATATATACATACTAGAAAAACGTGAACCGTTGGTTACCTATTGAGTTCTGTGTAGATAATTGTGATCAGAAAAGATTTTTTAAAGAAATAGGACCGGAGAATTTTAAAATATGATTAAAATCATTTAAATGGATCTGATTCTTGAAATAGCTAAGGTGTTGAGAAGCTAAGTTGAGAGGATGACTGAAAATCCTTATTTTATGCAATATCAAAAATAATCCCTCTATACTTAATTTACCATAATTTTAATTGACAAACAAAACTGTAGTGAAAAAGTTTTAAAAATAAAGTAAAATGTTTTTATACTTCTTCGATAGTTAAATTAACAAAAAACACTACAGAAGTGAAAGAGAAGCAGGGGATTCGGGGATTGTTATTGGCAAAAGGGGGTGGTAAACAGAGATTTCTCTCGACTGCTGGTTTGGTGGTGGTGGTAGCAGGGGTCATATAACAGCCAACAATGAGCTCTGGTTTTGAAGAAGTAGCAATTTAAAAGGGGGCTTATTCTCACGCTTTACTCTCCTAGTCTTCTAAATTGCTCTCAATGAGATACTAAAATATGATAGCGAGGAGAATAAAGATATATAGAGAGGGGGAAATTGATAGGCTGATGATAATTAAGAGATGGGTTGCTTTGTGAGCTAATTACAAATTGCTGCTAATTAAAACAATGAAAATTATTTTTTTCAAACATAGTTCAATCCCAGAAGTAAAGAATATTTTAATATTTAATTTCAATCATGAAACTAAGCAGGGGAAAAGCCTTAAGGAAACAAAAATTGATTCGCTCAGCTTTAGTATAATAATAGATTTGAGCTTTTCAATGGTTGGTTTCTATGTTGTGTTTATTTCTATACTTGGTCTACTCAAGAGTCACTACAGCCCAATATATGAGCTGCTTCTTTGAGACATCTTCTTTTCCAATGCCCTTCTCAATTATAAAGTAAATTACTTTAAAAATAAGAATATCGAAAAAGACTGTCATTGGATTTTACACCACGAGTTGTAGAGGAAACGCCAATAAACATTTTTTCTAAATGATCGTGATTCTTCTCGTGACACATGTCGGAATGAAAGGTGTGCAAAAATAATGACGCCATTATTTGAATAAGATCTTCAAAAGTTCTTCGACGCCTGAAATTATTTCCCAGGTTGTGTCATTAATAAGCTCGAATACACAGGGAATACGTGAAGAAGGCCGGAGGATACAGGGGCCGAAACGTTGTACTTATACATACCATAATAAAGACGAGGACAACACACCGAAACATCAAAATCATTCTAACATTGTGTTCTTAATTTTATATCTAATCATTTACCAGCTAGATTCTTCGCCAAAGACACAAGCAACCAACGTCCGTGTGTATCCAAAATAGGAAACTAAACTGAATCCAGTGGTAAGACTCCTTCATTATCATTACTCCCAGGTCCACTCTGAACCGGAGTGGTAGTACCTGTTACCATTCAATCAATGGGACAAAAAGATGTTTAAAAAGTATTAATAATCGATAGAAACGGGTGCCAAAGAAAAAGAAACAATTACACAAGAAATGTGAATATGCACATACAATGAAGGTGATTGCCTAACCTCTAGACCGAGGAGGCGCGTGGTGTAATGGTTAACGTCAAAGGAAATTTTTTCGGCGACACTGGATGGGCTGTTCACATTTCTCATAGCGCTAACACACTTGGGAAAGACATGCATCCAATTATTCGCCCTCCAGCTATGGGTAAATATAGTAGGGCAGACCGAGTTCTTTAATCTTGATTAGACAACCAGTCTAGGAGAAGTAAAATTCTGAATGCGAACCTGTTAAACTACGCTTTAAAAATTGACCAGGTGTCATATTCTGCTCGTGCGGAGGGGTTGGTAAATATATATATATATAAGCATAAAACAATCCTAGATGTGTTGACAGACAGCACTGTCTACTGGGGCTTTGGAATACACCGACTGCACCTCTGCAGAGGAGTAGGAACCCCACACACCCAATGGGGCCACCTGTTGGCCGTGGGTTGCGACCCGTGATGCTTAAGGATGGAACTCTAGTAGCTGAGCAGTCTATGACATGCAACACTCCACTTTGATCCATACATAAGCTAGACGGGCGTTCGAAGTGGCCCTCTCCGAGCAATCAGCTTGTGACGTCAAGCCCTACCAATCCTATTGCTCTTAAGCACCAACCTTTTCTTATTATATGATGGTGAATTCTGGAGCTCTGCGTAATGTGAAGTACCCCATGATCACCATTACTCCCAGGTCCACTCTGGCCCTGAGTAGTAGTACATGTTAGGGTCTCATCTAATAAATATAATTCACTTTCAAATTGTTTTTTTAATTGGATCTTGTTCTCTTATATTTTTTTTTACTTGTTCAATAAGTTTTCATGACTTTTCATGATATTGATAATATAGTTTCCTATATCTATAAACGTGTCCGGTATAGAATAACCCAACAGTGGTTGACATGCCATAAAATTCAACCAACGTATTGACAGGCCATTTAAATAAATCCATCAATCCACCTCCATTTACTCATTTATTTATTTATCTATTTTTTCGCCTATTCTTACGCAAAGATTTTTTATAAAAATACACTCCCTAAAGAACATGTACCCAGCAACCCCTTAACCCCCTCCTCCAGCACCACCGCAGCTCCTCTGCATGCCATCACAGATATCCCCAACTATTTCTCTTCCCTTTACAATGCAATACAATATTGCATTCACACCGAGGTTGTTTTTGGCCGCTTACATAATCGCCGGTCAGTGCGTCCATCTCGAGTGATTAATAAGTAATAGATAGCCCATAATGTCACTTCTCTCTAGTCACCAACACCAACTGGACACTGTCCATTCCTCCCTCCCAGACGCAACTGCTATGGGTATCACACGAACGTATCTTACGAAAAGGCATTGGATAAATACATTATCTTAACCGGTAACTCTGCTTATGTATATGCATCACAGTTTATTCTTGTAAATATTTCAGTTGGGACAGAAGTGTTTGTTTATCATTATTAGTTTTTCACCCCAGCGTTAGGTGATTGACTTTCACCGGAGCTTGAATGACAACAAGTCTCTTCAGGTCTCCAGGACTCTTCTGGTATTCTAGCTGATTGCAGTAATGCTGTTGTCTGGATGGTCTAAATCCTTCCTCTAATTTCCAGTTCCTCCAGTCTTTTTTCCAAGCTTTTTGGGACCGTTCCTAGCGCACCAACTACAATTGGTATTACTTTCACCCTCATATTCCACAGCTTTTTCAATTCTCTAGCAAGGTCCAGGTATTTGTTTATCTTTTCGTTGTCCTTCATCTTCACCCGATTATTATTATTATTATTATTATTATTATACTTCTTGCGAGTTTTTCACACCAGCGTTAGCTAATGATCTTTCACTGAAGTTTGAGTGACAACAAGTCTCCTCAGGTCTCCAGGACTCTTCTGAGTATACAAGTGCATCAACTACAATTAGTATCACTTTCACGCTCATATTCCACAGTTTTTTTGTTTTAATACTCTAGCAAGTTCCAGGTATTTGTTTATCTTTTCCTTTCATCTTCAACCTGTGATTTGCCGAGACTACGAAATTTACCAGTTTGACAATAATCTACCGGGACTCATTCCTTGCGAGTTTTTCACACAAACTTTGGTTGGTGGTCTTTCATTGAAGTCTGAGTGACAAGTTTCTTCAGGTATCCAGGATTTTTTTAGTCTTCTAGATCTTAACAATGCTGTTGTCTGGATGGTATCAATTCTTGCTCTGATTTCCAGTTCCTCCAGTCTGTTTTCTAAACTCTTGGGGAGCATTCCAAAGATATCAGTTGGAAATTCGAGCTTAACGAGAAGGACAGATTTTGATAATATTGTGTCGTATAGCTGATAACGTAAGTCGCATTTTTAAATTTTCTAAATAACTTTTCCTGGTCAAATTTTGGGTAGAAAATTCCATATAAACATTAACGCATACAATATTAATTTTAAAATCTAATCCCATTTTGGGATACTTGAGTTTTAAGCGTTGATCATTCTTTAAATCAAATATTTTTTTTGGGGGGATAATTCATATACCTCAGATGTTATGACTGGATTGATAACCCAGTCGTATCTCTCCGAATGTTTTTATTATATATGTGCTTTATATATATATATATATATATATATATATATATATATATATATATATATATATATATATATATATATATGGGTTGGCTGATATTCTTAATGTCCTGTGTATGACATTAAACTCTATCTGATGGTAAAGTTCCAATTCTGGGGCTCTGGGGAATGTGGAATATCCCTTCATCATCATTACTCCCAGGTCCACTCTGACTAGGAGTAGTAGTACCTATTAGGGTCCCATCTATGGATTAATAAAAAAAATAGTTTAAAAAATGTTTTGAAAAATTGAGTACCCATCAAGAATGAATAAAACAAAACGTCTTCGGCATAAAATAACCAAACAAGGGTTGACATGCCGTAAAATCCAAGTTACCAACCAACCAACCAAACCAACAAAATGATCTGAACAATTTATCCTTTCTATGAAAAAAAAAATACCCAGAGTTATCTTTTCCTAGTTGGTAGAATGAATAAAACAAAACGGCTTCGGCATAAAATAGCCCAGCAAAGGTTGGCAATGTCGTAAAAAACAACCAACCATACATTTCTCAAATGTATTATCCCCCAAAGTGAATGTAATAGTCTGACTGGTATTTGAACTCGCTTACTAAGTTGTCGCAGTCTAGCACGATAGCCGCTACCGGGGATTTCCCAAAGTGGCGATGAATGTTCAGTACTTATGATTCGTAACAAGATGTACTGTCATCACCATTCCTCCGTGTTATGTACGCGACACCCTAATTGAAAATTTGTAGGTTCTTTCCTTAACATGTTGGCTATCAACTCGTGTTCGAGTAAGACCATTCCCTTTTTTTTAAAATCATAATTGGGTACCAGTAGCATTTGACGCTCTATATCCTTGTGTTTTCTCAGATGACTCAACAGGCCAGCCCTGGAGAGACATACTCTTCCACATAAACTACATGTTGGAACTTCTCCACTTTGAATGTTGCTGGGCTGAAAATTACCCTTTCTAATAGCCCGTTTCAATTTTTGGTGTTTAATTCGGTTGGACTCAAATTCTTCTACAGACAGGCAGATGGTGGCTCTCCAGCCAAGTCTATTACAAGCTAGCTTCTCCCAGTCATCCACAGCAATAGCAGTGTTCTTCAGAGTGTCCTTGAGGCAGTCCTTAAACCTCAATTTGGGTTTGCACTGACGACGTTTGCCAGTTGAGATTTCCCCATAAAATAGTTGTTTTTGGATTCGGCAGTAATTCGTTAATATAGAAAAACAAGTACTACACTTTGATCCAAAACAAAAAATATAGCGACTGAGACTGACAAACCTTCAAAGTCAAATGTGTTTATTTCATAATGATATATACCATCTATATATTAATACTAGTGTTTTCCACAAAATACGACTGTTATCATTGTGCAACACCCTCTAGTTAAAAATGTTACCTCCCAAATCGTCCAAGACGAAATGCAAAAACCTAAATCTTTATTATCTGGTGTTGCTTATCTACCGAATTCTTATTTCTTATGAGTGTTGTCACCTCAACTAAATAATGGGCCATTCCATTTTTATTATAAATAAAGAAAGGGAAGAAATAGGACATGTTACACAAAAATATCAGAAAAGAAAGAAATAGTGCAGGGTAAATATAGAGAGAGGGAAGCGTACAGAAGCGATAACGCTAATCTGATTCAATTGAACATAATGAAAAGATAGAAAGAAGGAAAGAAAAAAAAAAGAGTGAGTTAAATCAATATTATAATAATTTTTACATATTGAACTATTTGGCAAGAGCTCTTAAATAAATATATCAAACGTTGTAATAATTAAATTATCATGCTGTGGTATATCCGCAGATCTTGCTAGTTGATAAATAATATGTGCCATGTTCTTGCAGGCTGAGTCACTACTACATAGCTTGGAGGAGGCAGCAAAGAATATCGGCCTCTATGTGAACTCCGATAAAACCGAGTTCATGAGTTTCAAAAAGAAAGGAGACATCTCCACACTAGACGGTAAGCCTCTTAAGCCAGTAGAACAATTCACATACCTAGGTAGTAATATCTCATCCACAGAAAGCGATGTTCATACACGAATAGGAAAGGCATGGTCGGCCACAAAAAATTATCAGTCATATCGAAATCCGATCTAACTGACAAGCTAAAGCGGCAATTCTTCCATGCTATGGTCATATCAGTACTGCTGTATGGTTGCACAACTTGGATCCTAACGAAGCGCCTTGAGAATAAGCTAGATAGGAGCTGTACAAGAATGCTGCGTGCAGTCTTGAACAAGTCGTGGAAACAGCATCCCACAAGGAAGCAGCTGTATGGCCACCTGCCCCTCATCCTTTCGAGTGAGACGGACTAGGCACGCAGGACACTGCTGGAGAAGCAAGAACGAGCTTATAAGCGACGTTCTCCTCTGGAAGTCAACACATGAACTTGCTAAGGTGGGCCGCCCACCAAGGACCTACATAGTACCAACTATGCGAGGACGCTGGTCTGTGAAGAAGACCTCCCAGGGGCAATGAGTGATAGGGAAGGTTGGCGAGAGATTGTCATGGATATCCGTGCTACATGCGCGACATGATGATGAATTCCATTGATAAAAAATTTCTCTTTATAAGTAAAAGGGCATCGCATCGTGGTGTAATTGCTAGTAAGCTAGTCTCGCAGGTCCATTACTATTGTAATAGTAAGTTCGATCCTCGCTGAATGCCCCATACTTGCGACTTTGTGTCACATCTTAGCCGTGGCGAACAGGTTGGATAAATACCTACTTTTTTTTACATATTGAACTATTTACCAATAGCTCTTAAGTAAACATATCAAACGTTGTAATAATCATACTGTAGTATATTGATAGGTACTGCTATTTTATAGATAATGCGTGCCATTATTGAACTATAATGCAATAGCTCTTAAGTAAACATATTAATGGCTGTAATAATTAAATTATCATACAGTGGTATATCCACAGATCCCGCTAGTACACTAACATTGCGAAAATTCTAGTTAACATTTAAATCAGTTTGCCTTTTATTTGATATCAGTTGGAAATTCCAGCTTCATGGTGAGGACAGATTTTAATGATATGGCGTCGTATGACAGATAAGGCAACTTGCATTTTCAATTTTCTCTTTTCTTTGTCTTGATGTTAGTCAGACCAAAGAAGCCAGATTAACACACAAGAAGAGAAAAAAAAGAATAACCAAATCTATTGTTGGTTACTGCTTTGAAATCTTGAAATACGGACTTTGCCATTTTTCGTCTGTATTGTTATTTTAATTTAAACTCTCTGTACGACACTACTAACTATTGTTTGCCACGCACGGGGCTATTGCGACATCCACCTTGAAAAGAAGACTAACTTTTATGACTTCCGACGATAAAGAGTCTGTGTTCAAATCTCGTTGGAACCATCCTCTTTTTATTTTTTAATTAGAGCGTCTTAATTAACAGTCGCAGAATAAATAAATCTAAAAAATTTTTTTTTTTAAACAAAAAGAAACAAAACAAAGAGCAACAAACTAATTTACTAAAAGAACTAAAATCTAAAGATTGTGACAATGTTCTGTCTAAGAACATTTGAAGAATCTTTAGTTCCAATTGTAATCAATGGTTTCACGTGGCAACCATTTTCCTTTTTGATCGTGGAAGTCTCTCATATGAACTGATTTTAGACATTGATTTTAAAATAAGAGATATCGAAGAATGGCTAAAAATAATTCGCCGAAAAATCGAGTAGATCATCTTTTAATCCATTTTCACGTTGCTTTTTATCACTTTCGTCTGTCTGTCTGTCTCTCTGTCTCTCTCTCTCTATATATATATATATATATATATATATATATATGTCTGTCTGTTTCTCTCTCTTTCTCTGCCTCTCTCTTATAATTTTCACTTTCTTATTTTTAATCGATGTAAATCTACAAAGTGATTGAAAAGTAACTCCCTATTTTAAACTATAATCCATTTATATGCAATTACATTTTTCTTAATTCTTTAATCTATATTCCTTAATACAGTTATTTACTAAGCTTAGATGTGACACAAGGCCAGAAGTACAGAGCACCTAGTGAGAATCGAACTCACTAACAATGGTCTGCTAATCTAGCTCGCTACCCATTACACCATGTGTGGCAATTAAATATGTGTTGTTGTTTGATGGTGCTCCCCCACATTTTGCTATTGTTGTTTGTGAATGGCTGAATCATCATTTTCCTAGAAATGGATGGGTAGACGTGATCCGCATGTGGCCGTCCAGAAGCCCTGATTTAACACCCTGCGACATTTTTCTTTGGGGGTGAACGAGCAAGTCTACTCTATGAAACCAACGACCTTGAAAAACTTGAAGGACGAATATGATAATTTAGTTCTGTCATTCCACAAGAGTTCCTGGAAAGATCAGTTGATGCAATTCCCGAGCGACTGTTATGTGTGTTCTCCTCATGTTCATTTTTTGTAAAAATAATGATTCAGAAATAAATAAGATTTTTAAAATAGAGAGTTACTTTACACTCATCCTGTATATGCTATATTGAATGTTAAAAATTCTATTCAATTTAAATCTTTAAAGATTTGAAAAAAAAGATGCATGCACAAATAAGAAATGTTTCTTATACTAACTAGCAAATATTATGCACCCTAGAAACTAAATACAGATAACAGAGGGATATGAAACTTAATCACTCTCGTTGTTATTTTTTCTAATTAAGTCAGTTATTTATCTTGTTAACATTTAAGATTCATTGAAGAGATTTCTTATATTCATTAAAATAAAACCAAACAGTTAGAAATCAATAATAGTAAGCACATATTTATTAAATTCGATTTTGCAAATTAGCCTTCCCGTTCACACTGTAAACCGCTATTCAGCAGGCAATAACCGGAATTTAACTCTTTTGCGTTTTTTATGTTATCAAATCCATTTTCCAATCTCATGAATTGTACACCTGATTAACAGAGAAGGAATAGTTGGTTGGTTGGTTGGTTGGGTTTTATGACATTTCAACACATTGGGTTATTTTATGCAGAAGACGATTTTGTTTTATTCATTCTTGATAGGTACTCATTTATTAAAACTCAATTTTAAACACTTTTTTTCTATTTAACCCATAGATGAGACCCTAACAGGTACTACCACTCCAAGTCAGGGGGACCTGGGAGTATCTTTATAATCACCCTGTATATTAATCTCATGTGCTTCTTTCCAATTTTACTACACTATCACCTTCCTTCCTTTTTCCTTCTCCCCTCCCCCTTCATTTCTTCTTCCCTTTCTTCCTTCTTTCCGTTTATCTTTCATTTAATTTTAATTTGGTTTCTTTTTCTTTGTTATTTTTTCATTGTTTTTCATTTTCTCTCCGTAGTTTTTTCTTTCTTTCGTTGAAAATTCTTTATTTTTATTTATTTTTATGTCATTAAACAAATAACCAACTAGTCATCTATATTAAATGGAAATGAAATACAATTACTGCCAAATGGAGAAGTGTTATATTTTGTTAAAAATACAACACTTCTGTAATCTTGGATGCAAGGATGTAAATATCTTTATTGATACCCAGTATACGTTGAGCGCGAAATTTTTGATGCCATTCCGACCGGACAAACAGGAAGAGGGAAGACAAATAAAGAAAGAAATGAAAGAATAGATTGATGAAGAAGTATAACGAATTTAGAAGAAGAAGAAGGGAAGGAGAAGAGAAAAAGAAGAAAATGAAAAAGAAGAAAAAGAGAAAAAGAAGAAAAAAGAAGAAAAAAAGAAAAGAAAAGAAGAAATGAAAAAGAAGAAAATGAAAAAGAAGAAAATTAAGAAAAAGAAAAGAGAAAGAAGAAGAAAAGAAAAAGAAGAAAAGAAGAAAAAGAAGAAAAAACGAAGAAGAAAAGAAGAAGAATAAGGTAGTGAAATGATAAAGCATGGTAACAGGAAGATTAAAAGATGGCGGTGAGTAAACAAGGGGAGAAAAGTGAGAAGCCAGAAAGAAAAAATAAATACAAAGAATCTCGAGGTAGTGACATACAATAAAAAAAACAATAAAAAAAAACAGAGTAACGGAAAGGTAAGTAAATATATGAAGGTTCTCGGTGTTACGATTGTGGATTTGAAAACGGTTTGGGGGAGGGTGTAAAAAGGAAAGATCTATCAATGAGTGGAGAAGTACAAATGAGAAAGAAAGAAAATATACTCGGGTTAAGAATTACCTCACAAAAAATTTTAAAGCGGGAAAATTTTGATGAATTCAAGAGATTTGGCGGGGAAAAAATCAGAAGAGATGAAATTGAATTTATCTGATTTATTCTGAAAAAAGATTAAATTAATTGCCAGATTTTTGTACCAATTTCCATCATTTCTTTTGATTTTGTAGATATTTGTGAAGGATATTTATCATAAACAGCAAGTTTTACACCTCAGGCTGTTATATATATATATATATATATATATATGGGAGTAAAGTTGGGAATTAAATTCGACGGTGTGTTGAAAAGTAGAAAAATACAAAGTATTACAAAAGATGAGTTTATTCTTGATAGTGAAGTCAAGTTTATAACGTTTCAGTTTATGCAACCTTCATCAGGACATGAGGGGAAATGAGTGGTGATGGCTTATTACTTGCGATATATATATATATATATATATATATATATATATTTAATGCTTTAAAAAGTCCTCCTAAAAGATTTGTCTGAAAAAAAATGTGTTTTTTTTTACAATAGAAGTGGGGGTAAAGGGAATATAAAAACGAGTTGCATGCTGACTGGTTTCGATCCTCGCTCAACAGAGCTAAATATCGAGGATAATAGAATAACCGGTAAATGGGACGAGTAAGAAAAGAAAAAAGAAGAAAAGAACAATTTCTTTTCTTTACCTCAAAAGGGGGAGGGAGAGAAGATCTAAAGATTGATAATATTCAAACCAAGTAAGCCCTCTCTTTGTTTACAAAGAGCAGGCTTATTGGTCAGAATATACAATGTTTCCAATATATATATATATATATATATATATATATATATATATATATATATACACAAACTTTTATTCCTCAACTTTTAAACACACATATGTGTGTGTGCATGTTTATGCGCATGGGCGTATATATATATATATAGATAGATAGATAGATATATACGCCCATGCGCACAAACATGCACACATTTAACCATTTAACATCCTTCAAACACGAAAATAAGAGGAACGTGACAGCACTATCCAACAAAGTATGGTAGTATAAAAAACAAGAAAAACATTTTAAATTAGAATGGAAAATACTAGACCAATCGAAGCCATACATAAATGGTTAAAAAAAATGCTCATTATGCACAACAGAAAAATTCCGTATTCTTCAAGGAATAAACTCCGAAGAAAATTTCCTAAACAACAAAACAGAAATTTTTCGAGCATGCCTACACAGGAAAAAATTCTTAATATGGAATTGGACTAACCAAAACATCAGACCGCCATAATTAAGAATTCATATATAAATAAACACACATAAACTAAAATAAATATAAAAACGAAAAAAAATTTAAAATCACCATAAGAACACGAGATCCAATGACGACAAATAGTGATGCCGTTGAATGACGTAACCAAAATGCAGGAGCGATTAACGGATCGCGTGAACACGTGCCGGGAGTTTAAAACTGTCCATTTTTTTCAAAAGTCAAACGCCTCTGAAGACGAATAACACCGAAAAAGTGTTATTCAGAAACCAATGGTAGGAGCGACTTTATAATTATGAATAAATAAATAAATAAATATATATATAGATAGATAGATAGATGTGTGTGTATATGTGTATGTGCGTGGACGCGTATGTACAGATACATGACATAAGTAACAAAACACCATTTAATAAAGATACATCCATCCACAATTTCATTTCACTTGAAACTATCATATTTTAAAGGAGATTCATAACATCCCTCCTTGTTATTGCCCTGATGAAGATCAATATATCCAATGTATAAAAAAAACTGAAACGCTTGTCAGATGAATGCATAACTACTTGAAACCCAGGAGTCAGACAATTTCCCATCTGATTATATTTAACAGTTTTGTCACTGATTATGAGCACTCTACAAATAATACCAAAAAGCAAAACGAACATATACCAAGTGAGCTAGTGATAACAATATATTATTACTATATATATATATCTTATTATAATGGAGATTGTGGGTTTGTCTGTCTGTAACCGAAACTACACAAGTCACAATTCCCTTTGTTATTTACACACATTCTCCATGATTTTATTTTTTATTTAAACCTCAATTATTAGTAAAATTGTTTTACATCATTAAGACTGTTAACAATATCTACATACTAATAACATGCAATTATATTTATATATTCAACGAAATAGCGGTTTACAGTGTGAATGGGAAGGCTAATTTGCATATTGATCTTTAAAAAATTGGTTTTAATAAATATATGCTTAGTATTATTGATTTCTAATTGTTTGGTTTTATCTTAATAAATATGAGCAAAAATATCGGGGATAAATCTTAACAGAAATCTATTAACATAAAGAAATAACTGTAATTTTATTCTTTTCTTCCTATTTTAACTAAATAGTTAAATTAGGGAAATTTACCACTGAAAGACGGGAGTAAGGGAAAATGGTGGAACAGTTAGTTTCAAAGTTGTTCTATTTTCCGATTATATCCCCTCTGTTCCAAATATTTTTATCTGAATTCTTATTCAGTTTCATTAGCCTTTCTAATTTAACATGATATTTTATTATATTAAAACTTAAATACTTGCACCCGGAGGGTGCATATATTTGCTAGTATATATATATATAATTATGGGCTAAAATTTTCATAGTCTGAAACGTTCTCATGATGACGTCAACTCTGTTGTGAGGTCCACAAAGGGAACTGTCACTGTACACCTTTGTAACGATATGGGAGACGTCAATCCAGTTGAAGTACAGGGACTATACATACATACATATATATATATATATATATATATATATATATATATATTATATATATATGTATATATAGCCGTTGTCTAATATTCTTACATCTTAGAATATGACTAAGTTCTATACATAAATACCTACATAGACAGAGTGTGATAGGAAGACACCACGAGAAAGAATGATATAGATGAAAGAGGGAGAAGGTGGGAGAGAGAGAGAACGTGGGAGAGAGAAGTTGGAGAGAAAGGTGAGAGAGAGAAAGGTGGGAGAGAGAAAGAGAGAAGGTGGGAGAGAGAGAAGGTGGGAGAAAGAAGGTGAGAGAAAAGTTGAGAGCGGTTGAGAGAGAGAGGGGGACTGAGAGAGAGAAACAAAAAGAAAGCGAGATTCAAAAGATGATATACCATCTATTATATTATAGCGTAAAATGCATTTAAGGTGCAATTGTTACCATTGGTTTCCAAGCAGCATATTAGCCACTTTTCGGCTATCATGCTGCATGGGAACCAATGGTAACAATTGCACCCTAAATGTATTGTATACTATAATGAATAAATAATATAATATATATATATGCTGTAGTGGGATCCACGTATGCTTCTTAGTTGATATGTGTGTGTGTGTGTGTGTGTGTGTGTGTGTGTGTGTGTGTGTGTGTGTGTGTTGTTTTGAGATTTAGTATGAAGCATTAGGAGAGAATGTGAGAGAAAGAGAGAAGGTGGGAGAGAGAGAAGGTGGAGAGAGAGAAGGTGGGAGAGAGAAAGGTGGGAGAGAGAAGAAGAGAGAGAAAAGTTGAGAGCGGTTGAGAGAGAGAGAGAGAGGAAACAAAAAGAAAAGCGAGATTCAAAAGATGATATACCATCTATTATATAATATATATCTTTGTATATTGGTTTGTCGTCACCTTGTGTTTAGTGGTTTCGGTCGTTGTACTGGTCAGAGATTAATAATAGCGTGATACCGGGGGGACGCATCCTCCCAGGCAATACCTGCTCCCTTGATTTAAAGGGACAGAGCTAGGCTTATAGTCCAGTACCTGAGGCGCCTCAGTAGAGGAATGCTGAAAGGGTCCACGCAACTTTTTCACTTGCCACGCATGAGCTTCGGTTTATGCGTGGTCTCCAGGTTAATGGTTTTTGTGTGCAACTGGAATGGTGGGGTGCCAGTAAATAATTTATACTTTCTTATATCTTATAAAGTAGATAAAAATAGACCGAGATAGATAGAAATAAATAGAAATAGACCGAGATAGATAGAAATATAATAGAAATAGACCCAGATAGATAGAAATAAATAGAAATAGACCCAGATAGATAGATAGAAATAGAAATAGACCCAGATAGATAGATAGAAATAGAAGATAGATAGATAGAAATAGATAGACCCAGATAGATAGATAGAAATAGAAATAGACCCAGATAGATAGATAGAAATAGATAGATAGATAGAAATAGACCCAGATAGATAGATAGAAATAGACCCAGATAGATAGATAGAAATAGACCCAGATAGAAATAGATAGATAGATAGATAGATAGATAGATAGAAATAATAAAAAATAGACCGAGATAGATAGATAGATAGATAGATAGACCGAGATAGATAGATAGATAGATAGATAGAAATAGACCCAGATAGATAGATAGAAATAGACCCAGATAGATAGATAGAAATAGACCCAGATAGATAGATAGATAGAGATAGATACCCAGATAGAAATAGATAGATAGAAATATACTGAGTGATAGATAGATAGAAATATACTGAGTGAGATAGATAGATAGAAATATACTGAGTGAGATAGATAGATAGAAATATACTGAGTGAGATAGATAGATAGAAATATACTGAGTGAGATAGATAGATAGAAATATACTGAGTGAGATAGATAGATAGAAATATACTGAGATAGATAGAAATATACTGAGATAGATAGATAGAAATATACTGAGATAGATAGATAGAAATATACTGAGATAGATAGATAGAAATATACTGAGATAGATAGATAGAAATATACTGAGATAGATAGAAATATAGATAGAAATATACTGAGATAGATAGATAGATAGATAGATAGAAATATACTGAGATAGATAGATAGATAGATAGATAGATAGATGACATTGTTTGATATGCTAGCTAATAAATTATTCATATTTTGCAGTCGCATGAAGACTGGAAGGGGGAGACGCACTTTACTATAAAAAATGTTTGTGAAACGCGGCCCACATTCAACAAAACCAACAAAGCCAGAAGAAGGAATGAAGATGCCCTAAAAACTTATTTCATAAGAATTCCCAAACCGACCGATTCTTCAGATTGTAGACGATCTGAGTTCCATTAATTCAGATATTATGCGAAAGAAATGTTTGTATAGACACGCTTGACAATTTGTCCAAACAAAATAAAAATAATGTTAGTTTATTTTTTCTCCATTTTCTCTTCAAGTGTCTTTTTGAAATTAAAAACCCGACTGGCTCAGATTTCTTTTATTTGATAAGACGTTGATATTTGTGCAATTCGTGATAATGCCCTCAAAATGCCTGGTTGCACAATATATATATATATAATATATATATATATATATATATATATATAGTCTTTTTTAGTATTGGAGAATTGAAAATAAATTGCTCGATTACGGGTGTAAGAGCTGTACTTTATTTAATTCATTATAGCGTAAAATGCATTTAAGGTGCAATTGTTACCATTGGTTTCCAAGCAGCATATTAGCCACTTTTCGGCTATCATGCTGCATGGGAACCAATGGTAACAATTGCACCCTAAATGTATTGTATACTATAATGAATAATATATAATATATATATATATATGCTGTAGTGGGATCCACGTATGCTTCTTAGTTGATGTGTGTGTGTGTGTGTGTGTGTGTGTGTGTGTGTGTGTGTGTGTGTGTGTGTTGTTTGAGATTTAGTATGAAGCATTAGGTGTGAAATATAAAAAACTCGGTTTTTAATGTTTTATTCCGTTAAATTTTTGGGGACGTTTAAACCCCTTATTCGGAACTGATAGACTGGTTAATATGGTCTTTATGGCGTCTATATATACTCATTCTTGGTCTATATATACTCATTCTTCATCTCTTGTGACCTCGTTGGGTGGTGTAGGAGCAGTCGATTTTAGTTATCACTTTGCTGGAGGTGTTAGGAGTGGCGAAATATTTGTATGGCTTGAGAAATCCTAAATTTGTGTTCAATCCATGTATATGTGTATGTAGGCGTGTTATCCATTTAATTTCAGTATGTTTGCCTGTTTGTGTGGATGAAAAACCGTGGTCAATTAAAATGCACTTCAGGTTTTCGAAGTTGTGCAGTGATTTGTTGAAGTGTTGTGCAATGCTACTTAGTTCAGATTGTTGTTTTATTGTAGATTCATAGTTGTTTAAACTGAATCTGAAGGGTGTTTGTGTAGGGGAAACACAAACCACGAGGGAGTATATCCCTTTTAACAAGCGCTAGACAAAGAAGATTGGTTTTGCTTCATAAGAGGAGAACCACACCTACCATCAGCTCCTTACTTTACCGCACACATCCCTGTGCTACACATACGCTGAGTTGGCGACGGCTAGTATCGAACCAGGAACTGTGTGGTTCCTAGGCGCACGCACTACCGACTGAGCTAAATCGGTCCTCTCTTAAACTGATATATATATATATATATATATATCGTAAGTTTATCAATGAGTATTTAATTTATAGTTAAATTCGTTAATACATAGGATACATTTTATTTATTAACGATATCTCTACGAAGATCGGAGTTAGACTGGCCTCAAAACTGCCCATGTTATTAGTGCATTTAAAATCCTGCAATGTGTCTTACATATCACTAAGAAATATAGGTTGACAAAGTATATGATGTGGTTAATTTGCATACTGGTTTTAACCAAAGCGAGTTTAATAAATAATTACTCAGTATGATTAACCTCTAATATTATTGTTTTACTCTCCAATGTATTAAAATCAATCCTATGAATGATTTTGATAGAAACCAATTAAGATATAATTTTTTAAAAGTGTAATCTTTTTAAATGCGTTCTTGAATGTGTTAATTTCGTTATTCTTTCTAATTCAATGTATTTTACTACATTAAAACTTGAATACTTAGACCCGGTGGGGCGCATATTCTTGCTAGTGTATATATATATATATATATATATATATATATATTCGCATCTGATGAGTTGGGAGAGTTAGACAATTTGTCTAAGCTCCCTGAAATAGACTATAATGCTAAATCTCTAAGTCTTTTGTTATTTCTTTACTCATATATTTGCTCTGTGACTAACATTAAGAGCACACATTGAGCTCTCAAACTGCGACAGGTTTTTTTTAAATAAAACTCTTGTGTCTTAAGGAAGATTTCTTCTCTGGACTTTTGGATTATATATATATGTATATATATATATTATAGGAAGTTGTTAGGAAGTCCGCGTATGCTTCTTTTTAGATATATATGATGGATGTTAGGAAATGTTTGGTTGTCTTAGAAGCATGGAAAAATATGGTATGGTGTAAAAAAAGACAAAATTTAAAGTGATGAATATTGTGTTCTTAATTCTCTTCATTTCATCTAGTATTTGTCAAAGGTTGTTTGTAGACTCTTTAAAGGAGAAATGTGTAAGGGTTGTATTCCCTGTCTGACTGGTGACGTCAAGCTCTAGCACTTATATGATTGCCCCAATCCTATTGCCCTTATGGCAAGCCCCAACCCTTTTTATCATATATGTGCTAGAAAGCTGAGGGTCTTGGTGTCCTAGGAACGACGTTAAACTATCTGATGGTGATGTTCCAGTTCTGGAGGTCTAGGGATTGTGGTGCACCATTTCATCACCATTGCTCCCTGGTCCACTCTGACCCGGAGTGGTAGTACCTGTTAGGGTTCCATCTATGGGTTAAATAGTAAAATGTGTTTATCAAAAAATTGAGTATCCATTAAGAATGAATTTATTTCAAAGCATTGTCGGCATTAAATGACCCACTGAGGTTGATATGCCGTAAAACAAGACAAAGAAGTTTGGTTTGGTTTAGTTTCTTTCTTTAATGGAATATCAACCTTCATGGGTTATGCCAAAGCCATCCTTGCAGAAGAACAGTAACGGTACTATTTAACTCATAGCTGGGGAGGATAAGGAGGTTTATAGATTTCCCGACCGTATATGTCCGTAAAAAAACATAATAGCGAGACTATTTAAAGCTTGCTTACTACGATATCGCTGTCCAGTATGATAGCCACTACGCCACGGGGACTCGCCCTTGTGTAACAGCAGGACTGACACGAGGTCACCAATCTAAGGTACTCAATCGGTTCATGTTTAAATATTCAAAGCTTTATTCTAATGCTGTCTGATCTGTTACTCTTTTAGATGCGGTCAGTCTCGTATGCATATTTATCCAACCCTTCCGGACTTGTAGGATGTGGTACAAGCTCGATTTAACTAAGTATTGCTAAATTATTCAACAAGGAAACAAGTACAGATGATCCAGCTCAAAAGAAGAAAGAGAAATCAGCTCGGAGTAGATGGCAGGGACAAGAAGAACAAGCAGAAAAGTAAAAAAAAAACACCCCATTTTATCAACTGTATACTTTCTACCATTTATATACCCGGTATGGAAGCGCGTGGTGTAATGGTTAAAGTCATGGGAAATGGACTCGTCGCCCTGACTTTCAAATCCTGGATGTGGTAATTGCATTTCACTTGGCGCTAATACCCTTGAGAAAGGTATGAATCCAACTCTCCCTCCAGCTATGGATAAATAGTAGGGCAGACTGGGCTCTTTAACTTTGGTTAGGCAACCAGTCTAGGAGAAGGAAAACTCTGAATTCAAACCTGTTGAACACCGCTTAACAAATTGACCTTGTGTCACATCTTGCTCGTGTGGAGGGGTTGGTAAATATATATATATATACCCGATATGTAGAGGGGTATTAACACCCATAGCTGGGGGGATATAAAGGTTTTTATTCCTGTGATGATAACTATTACACCACGTGCTTCCAACACTCTTGTATGTATAAACTTTGCAATGTTAGCAGCTTTCGGTAAATCAGAGTAAGAAAAATAATATCGAAATCTTTTTCAAAGATCTTCCAAGATCGCTCGAATATATTTTTCATATGGTAATCGCCACTGTATTTTCTTTTAAAAGCCACCTCTGCTATCCAAAAAAAAAAAAGCACCTTTAAAAGCCTGTAAAGATAAGGAATCCACCCAGCTAATTCTATCAAACGCGATAAAATTCCTGAAATTTCCTCAAGATAACAGACTATGGAGTATTAAACGATCATTACGGCAGCTTTTTTTAAAACTTCTTTCTCTCTTGAGATATGGGCGTGTAGCGGTCGCTGCTTGACGCCTCTCGTACCGGGGCGCGGGGCGATAGGTTACCCGGCATCACCTGCAGAGCAGTTCCTCTTGTGTTATGTTTAACAATTCGTGGTAGGGATAGTAGGAACGAAAAAAAAAGGTGAACTCGGATTACAAAGTACTTATTGTCTAGAGTGGTTCATTAAAGCCGTCGCAACAAAATACGAAAATAAAATCTTTCAATAATACATTGAGTGGATCGGGAGGAATTAGACAAAACAGGATTTAAAAATAACTCGCGATTACCTTATTTAGGTTGGTGTGTTTGTTTGTTTGTTTTACGGCATATAAACCCTTTTAGGGTCATTTAAAGGTCGGTTTAGCTCAGTCGGTAGAGCGTTCGGCTAGAAACCAGTAAGGTTCCTAGTTCGATACCGGCCCTCGCCAACTCAGCGTTCGAGTAGCACAGGGACCTGTGCGGTAAAGTAAGGAGCTGATGGTAGGTGTGGCGCTGCACCTCAGACGCCAAAAACAATCTCCTTTGTCTAGCGCTAGTGAAAAGGGGATATACTCCCTCGCTGTCTGGCTGATACCGACTTTAGGTCACACCAACAACTTAATGCTGACACAAATCATTTCGATAAAAGTTTCTATGTTTCAAGTTCTTGATATCTTCAGTTTGGTATAAATGATTTTCTTTAACTTCATTTGGTTTGGTTTGTTTGTTTTGCGGCATATCAACCCTTTTCGGGTTATTTAATGCTGAATCAAATCATTTCGATAAACAAAGGACCCAGGTTGCTTTCATAACCTTCTGTTGCTTAAGTGGTCATCCAGTTAAGTATAAAATAGGCTCATCGCTGCTTAACATTGGTGATCCAGCGGGAACCGGTGTTTTTAGCGTGACTTGACCATAATCAGAAGAGGTGGTACCTGTTAGGTTATCATCTATCAGTCAAATAGATATGTTTAAAAATTATTCATATTCGATAGGATTGTGTGTACAAAAATCTTTAAGAAACAACTACACAAAAATGTAAATATGAACATACAATGAACCCGATTCCTTAACCTTTAGGCATAAAATAACCATATAGGTTTGACATCCCGTTAAAAACAATGGTCTAGTTTGGTTTACGGGATATCAACCCCTTTCAGGTCATTTAATGCTGAAACAAGTTATTTTGATAAAAGTTTCTATGTTTAAAGTTCTTAAGATCTTCAAATTGGTGTGAATAATTTTCATTAACTTCATTTGGTTTGGTTCGGATCGGTTTGGTTTGTTTAATGGAATAATAACCCTTTGGGTTATTTAAAGCCAAAAACTGTTACAGTGTGAGATAAAAGTTGGTATTCAAGTTTCCTTTGTAGATGTATTTCGTGGACACATTTTATATCTGATTATTTTTATATATTTTATTTCTGCCAAAAAGGATTAAAGGTCATTCATGTTAATATTTTCAAACAGATCCCTCGTATAATTTGCGTTGAAAGATTTATTTCTAATTGGGAACACTCAATGAGAAAATGTTTGACAATGTAGGGTGTTTGGCATGTCCTGCACCGTGGTTGATCCTCCTGCTAAAACAAAAAAGTGTTTGTAAGTCTTGTATGGCCAATGCACAGCCGAGCCAGTATTACTTCTTTCTCTCGGGATCTTCTATATCCCATCTTCGCATACTGTTGGCTTAATTGATAGTTTGTTCAGTGTACTACCATTCCAACGTTTTTGCCATTTTTGTCTTATTATTTTATCCATTTTATTTGGTTCTTTAGATCTGTATATGAGATTTTATCAATATAAGTTTTTATCAATTTCCTTATTCATGACATATTTTGCAGCTGAATCAGCTATGTCATTTCCCGGTATTCCAGCATGACTTGGGATCCAACACAATATAATATATATATATATATATATATATATGTATATATATATATATATTATATAATATATATATATGTATGTGTGTGTGTGTGTGTGTGTGTGTGTGTGTTGTGTGTGTGTGGATGTTGGGAAATATTTTGATTGGAAATATAGAGCAATCACAACTGTGCAGATCGAACTCACTACCTTGGTAATCTATCTATACACATATAAAAGGGTAGTTGGTACGTACGTATATCCGGAGGAAATTACGAAAATAAAACAGTTAACGACAAAGTATATATATATATATATATATATAATAAAATAAATATATAAAGGTTTTACATATCTATTTATTCGGTGACAAAGGAACATTCACGACCATATTGGTTTCATGCGAGGCAATCGTCAGGTGAAGATGTTACAAATGCCTTTTTTAACATCTTCATCTGACGATTGCCTCGCATGAAACCAATATGGTCGTGAATGTTCTTTTGTAACCAAATAAATAGATATGTAAAACCTTTATATATTTATTTTATTATATTATATAATGCAAGATATTATATAACATCTCTATTTTATATTGAGCACTCTACCAATAATACTGCCTTTGGTAAACCGTTCCAGCAAAAGCTGAAACAGTGACCATCCCACACATACACATATATATATATATATATATACATTGTTATTGAGTCTTGCTTTTTGTACAAAAACTATGAAGTTTTGGTTTATTTTCTCGAATATATTTAAAAATCAAAATAGCAGTAAAATAGCATTAAATTCTACTTAAAAATGTTTGCGAATCTTAAAGTTAAACTAATGTGGAAGCGTAAAAAATCAATTTTCTCTTTTTATTTTTATTTTTATTTTTTTTTTTTCAGGCCGGATTAAGACAAGGTCTTTTTACGGGGCATCTAGTGGGGATCGAACTCACTATTCAGTAGTAACGGATCTCCAAGACTAACTTGCTAACACCTCGTTCGCTTTTCTTTACGCGGGCACGCTGGGTAGCCGCTTCTAATAGATAATAAAGCTTACTTTATCGCTTTCTTTTAGTGAAGCTTACTTGATAAGCGTCGCTTTTTTTATATGTAACTAGTTTAGTGTTGTAAAGGGGACATAATTATGAAACAGACTGTGGGGATCGAACTCGTTACGCTGGTAATCTATACATATATAAAGGGTAGATAGTGTGTATGTATGTATGGAGAAAAGTACGAAAATAAAACAATCAACGATAAAGTAAATACAACTTAAATATTACGGGAAGATTTGATTTATATTGGAAGATATTTAAAAATTAAAATGTACATAGAAATAGCATTGAAATTTTACTTAAAAATGCTCAGCATTTGTAAAACTCAAAGGTAAACAAAACAGTACACAATGTATATTTTAGTCTTACTCTCCTACTCAGGCGACCCGGAGTAGCCGCTTCTAGTATAAATAAGTAATAAAGCTTACTGGATAAGCACCGCTTTCTTCTTTTATATTATATCTAAATAGCTTAGAGTTGTAAAAGGGTCACAATTACGAGGCACACTGTGCGGATCGAACTCCTATACTGGTAATAAATAGTAATGCTTACTTGATAAGCAAAGCTTCCTTTTCATAGCTTAGTGTTGTAAAGGGGAGTTGGTGTGTATATATGAAAATACAAAAATAAAACAATTACCGACAATTATATATATATATATATAATATATATATATATATATATATATTTATCAAATATCATCGATTCTTGCTTTTTGTGGAAAGATTATGAAGATTTGTCTTACATTCGAAGATATTTAGAAATTAAAATATACGTAGAAATAGCATTGAATTCTACTTAAAATATCCATTTGTAAATCTCAAAAGTAAACAAATCAATACACAAGGTATTTTGCCTCATCCCTCTACCTAGTTGACACCGGGTAGCTGCTTCTAGTAAATAATAAAGTTTACTAGATAAGCATCGCTTTCTTTTTTTTTATGTCTAAATAGTTTAGTCTTAGAAAAAGTCACAATTACAAGGCACACTGTGAGGAGTGATCTCGTTACATTTATGATAGACTATAAAGCTTACCTGATAAACATCACTTTATTTTTACTGGAAGCGGCTACCCAGCATCACCTTGGTAGAGGGGAGAGGAAAAATGTGGTGTAAGGGTTAGCAAGTTAGTCTCGCAGATCCATTATAATTATGTAAGTTTTAATTTTTGATATATTCGTGAATATAGATTAAATCTTAATTTTTGTACAAAAAGCAAGAACCGGTGATATTTAGTGTGTATATATATTACTTTGTCGTTAATTGTTTTATTTTTGTAGTTTCATACGGACATACATGCACACTAACTGCCTTTTATATATGTAAAGATATCTAAATAGCTTACTGTTGTAAAAGGTCACAACTGCGAGGCACACAGTGCGGATTGGACTCACTACACGAGTAATCTATACATATATAAAGGGCAGTTGTGTGAATCTGTATGTCCGGAGGAAACTTCGAAAATAAAACAATTAACGACAAAGTAAAGTATATATATATACACATTAAATATCACCAGGGTTTGGTTTTTGAGAAAAAAATAATAAGATTTGATTTATATTCGTGAAGATATTAAAAAATAAAATTAAAATGATAACAGCATGGATTTTTTTTAAAATATTTTAGATAGTAGACAAACATATCTTTTCAGAGTAGCTTGATCAATGCAAGATCTTTTTCTTTTTTTACATAGGGATTTAAATGGGGCATCCCACGAGGATTCAACTCACGATTCAGTAATAATGGATCTGCGGGACTAACTGAAAAAATTCCCCTCTACCCAAGTGACGCTGGATAGCCGCTGCTCGTTGATAATAAAGCTTACTTTATAAGAGGAGATTTCTTTTTATATCAAAATAGCTTAGTGTCGTAAAAGGGTCACAATTACGAGCCACACAGTGCGGGTCTAAATCACTTGATACGTGTACTGCAGAAAGCAGTATCTTTGACTGTTCGCCTTTGTTACGAATCAATGCTATAAATGAAATCATTTAGTGTTAAATGAGACCCAGAGAAAGTTGGGTGGGGTCACCCCCATAAAGAGTGCCGAGGCCAAAAACATGTGAATTTATCAGTTATGTCTGAAGCTCAACTTGATTTTGATGGAGTACCGTATCGGATTACGACTGTGAGGGGTGTGGTATCAAGTATGATGTTCTTCTGCCCCGTGTTTACGCTACATAAGACGCGAGCGAAATGGATAGCTGAACAATTCAGATCTTTGATATTCTCCATCAAGATACGTTCAACAGATTGCGAGATATCTTTAAAAGAAAAGCCACAAAATCAACGACTGTAAACTTCACAGAACGACTGTAAATGCTGACTGCTATGTATCTCGACTGTATATCAATTTTACTGACTAGCTACTGATTGGCTCGGTTTAAATCGTTGGATACAACAAAAAAAACAAAAGTTCGAGTATGCTGTTTACGCATGTATCTGCAAGAAAAGGGTAACATTCTTTTATAGCAATGACATTGTTTATAAAAAGGTTCGGAGGGATTCCCCGTGGTGTACTGGCTAAGAAGCGACATCGTATGTAAGTTAAGGTTGCGTGGACATGGAGTCCACCTGGTTAACAGGTACCTAGTTCCTGACAGTTTCACGCCTAGGCAATATTCAGACACCTCCACGCTACCTTAATTTAGATATAAATGCTATATCCATAATATTGAGCACTGTTTAATTATAAATATCCCACTATATATATATTATATATATATATATTATAATATATATATATATATATAATATAATATTAGTTTTAGTGAAGGATCAAGCGAAATTTTAAAAAGATAAATCGAACGAGTCAAAATTTTGAGTGTCAGCAAAAGAAAAATATCCGAATTACTCAAAATAATAGATATTGTGAAGAATGGTCCAGGGAACCGACAGAAATTAACTAACCAGGTTTTACTAAAAGGATTTTCAGGGTCGTTCTGATTATATATATATATATATATATATATTAATATTTATATTTTTGCTTGAAGGCAATTACAATGCGCATATCGCATAAAATTCGATAATTATAGAAGATCAATAATATTGACAAGTGAATCTTGCAAAGAATTACTCGGCGTGTAGATCGTACAGCAGCTGTTTCGACTTCTCATCAGCGATGTATACTAATCGAAATTCAGCAGGATAGTTATAAGCCACATGTAGTTTGTTAAATGTATGAATGAAGTATTCAATATTGGTGATAGATTGTAAGTTATAATAGTGTAGACACAGCGTCAACGAAATTTAGTGAGTCAGTTTTTTTAACCTATGCGATCATCAGACAACGACAAATGTCTGATAAACGAAAGTCGCACAGATGACAGAAACCAAGCATCGTGTCTTTTTGATTACATTTATTAAAACTTATCCCTCTCTCATATATATATCCTCTCTTTTCGACCCTAATATTAAACACCTCACAGACATATGCATATCTCCACAAAAGATAGAGATCCACGAATCCCAGGAAACATTCGCTGATAATATATCATTTATTTGTTTGTCATGGAGCTGTGATTTTCACAAATGTAAAACGCCTCGTTTTCTCTTATTTTGAATGCAGTTTCATGAATTCTTGCCCGATTTCTTTTGTTGGGGGGGAGGTCTTCTTTTTTTTTTATTGTTGCGCTTAATGTTTTGTCTGATTTCGATGACATTCAATATTAAAATTTGTCCAAATTGTTCGCAAGAGAAATCATATATAATTGGCAGGACCTGTGGATATACCACAGTATGATAATTTAATTATTACAACGTTTGATGTGTTTATATATTCATTTTTCATGCCTACTCAAATTGAGGTGCGTCTTATAAGCTATATATAGTATACACTGTCATATATATATATATATATATATATATATATATATACGTCTGACCCCAAGGTCATCATCTGATGAAAAATGTATTGGAATCTATTCGACATTAAACTTGAATACATATTATCCTTTCTCCAATTTTTCAAGGTGGACACTATTTGGAAGGTAACCACACTATCTGCAGTTTGTCTAAAAAGTTCAAGATGAACACAATTGAATTGATATATATATATATATATATATATATATATATATATATATATATATATATATATATATATATATATATAGAGAGAGAGAAATCATGTGTGTAGGTTTAATGTGAGATAGATTCCAATTGAGTCTTCATCAGATGATGACCTATCAACCCGAAACTGGTAAGTCAGCTGTATTTCTTGAATATTGGCCCATTTGAATTCTCAATTTCACTATTTTTTTCCACTATTTTTTAATGCTTCCAAACACTCTGTACATTTATTTTTATAACCATATATATGTATATATCTTTCGTTGAGCAGGAAAAAATTAAACCGTCATTTGGCTATTATAAATGTATTTCGGCTAGAACTCAATAAATGAGCCCAATTTCATCAGTCAAGATAGTAACCAAGAAAAAATAGAATGGAGAATGTATATATATATTAAAATGGATGGACGTTTAATCACCCCTCGGTAGCTGCTTCATTACTGCAGTTTCGTGTATTTAAAACAAAAAGTTTTAATGTGCAATTTTAAATGATTCCAAACAAAATAAAAAGACAATTCTAAGTTCCAAATTAATGTGACGAGAAAATGCATCAATTCTTTTACGCTATAACTTTTTTCTAAACTGTTTTCGTAATACTTTACTAAATTACGTCTTTATTTTAAACCCAAGATTTTTTTTCTATTCAACCCATTGATGGGACCCTAACAGGTACTACCACTTCGGGTCAGAATGAACTTGGGAGTAAATGTGATAAATGTGTGCGCAGAACATTATAACTTTTAGTGTATATATAATAAAAAGGGTTGGGGGTTTGTCATAAGAGAAATAGCGTCGGAACAGTAATATAGGTGCTAGGGTTTGACGTGACAAGCCGATCAAACGCCAGTCGAGCCCAAGTAAGGCTTAAGTAGAGTGTTGCATGTCATGGACTGCTCAGCTACGGAATATTCCGTCCATAAGCATCACGAGTCACCACCATGGCCAACTGGTGGCTCCATGGAGGGGATTTTACGACTGTCATATGTATCCACGAGGATATTTTCGTGCACTTCCTGTGTATAATCTTCAAGTTGTTGCAGATTACATGGTTTAATTATTCTTACGTATTTACCCAACCACTCCATTCGAGTAGAATGTCATACAAGATTATTGGACTTTTATATCTACATTATTGCATAGTTTCTTAATTTGTTTTAGACATTTATATATAAAGTATACGGCTGTACCACTTGGAATCAAATAAAGTGCTATGAGACAAAATTAGTTTTCCTCCTCTTTGACTGGCTGCCATAACAATGGTCAGGGATCGAGACTACCCTGTTATTTACCCAAGTGCCCCTAGCTGAGTAGTGGTAATGATGCTGAGGCCCCGAATCTACGTTCGACACCAAGGCCATCTGATGAAGAATGTATTGGAATCTATCCTAAACCCACATATATCTTATCCTTGTTCAACGTCAAAGGTGGACACTTTTTGGAAGGTAACCATACACTCCAATTGTTTAAAATGTCCAAGAGAACTCAAATTGAGAAACACCAACCACCACCCCCACCCCATCAGAAGACATTAGCCATACACAATACCACTAGAATTAAGTCTAGAAGTAACATAACACTAATACCTACCCTCTCTCATCAGTCAACATCCAAAAATATATAAATTCAATTACATATGACTCGTCACAATTCAAAAATTGTCCCATTTCTTTAGATACCATTAAAAATATCAGTTGGTTAAAATATTAAAAAAAAAAAAACACTTATTAGCTCGTCCTAGTTAATAATTTTCTAAACGATCTACAAAACCACATTAACTTCTCTAAACCGGAAGTCTACGACCAACGATTACTATATAAATCTTCTAAGGATCATTTATTGACCCGAACAAAGCGTGTAAGTCATCTGTATTCCTTGAATATATTATAGATAATATGGCTGCTATATTTCTAAGGGGTCAGTGCTCAATATCATTGATAGAGCGTTTATATTTGATTTAAGGTAGCATGGACATGGAGTCAACACCTGGTTACAAGGGGTTTTTCGCCTATTTTATCTGCAGACCAAAAAGACTGAGGAGAGAATCTATCAGTAACCAAGCCTCGTTGGCTCCATGTCCACGCAACATTAACTATATATATATATATATATATATATATATATATATATATATACATGCGTTGTAAGTAAGTAAAATTTAATATATATATATATATATATATATATATATATATATATACATTTAAATAAAGAGTGGTTGGATTAACAGAGAATATAGAATATCGAGTTAGTCACAATTTCGACCGTCGATAAAATAATTAACCGAATAAGTCGGGGTTATAAAGAATATACTTGTGGTGAATACGTTTGTAGAGCAGTTTTAGTAAACTTATGCTTTATATATATATATATATATATATATATATATATATATATGTGTGTGTGTGTGTGTGTGTGTGTGTGTGTAGATATAGATATGTATATATATGTGTGTGTGTAGATATAGATATGTATATATGTGTGTGTGTTCTATTAATGATATTAAGAACTCTTTATCTATAAATATAGCAAAGTATATTTTCAATATATATATATATATATATATATTATATATATATATATATATATATATATATATATATATATATATATATATATACGCGTATACGTTTGATCTCGTAGGGAATGAGGCGGAATAAATTTACTTAAGTCGGTAAGTAACGGATCAATGCTTACCTCGTTGATCTGTCAGGACCGATAAAATGATAAAAGAAAATGGCGAATGAAAAAAAAAAGGGCGGGAGGAGAAGTAGAAAAAAATCCTGGCTAAAACACCAACTCCAACATGAATAGAAATTGAAATCTCGTTTTCTAAACGAGACATGAAAAAGGTCACGCCTATTACGAGACCCAAGAATAAAAACGCCGACTGAAAGGTGGATGCTAAGATAGAAGAAAGCAAAGATGAGAGATTTTTGGTGGCGGCGCAAAAAAAAAAAGGAGGCGGAGGAGAGACGTTGAAGAATCAGCACGAATATAAGTAGATAAGAAATCTTAAAATATAATCATCGACCGTCTCATTCGTGTACGCATAATCCTCCCCTTATTATATATATATATCTTATTATAATGGAGATTCGGCCTCTAACCGAAACTACGTCACTGCATACGTAACAATACATTACAGAGATTAAATCTGATTTATTAACGATGTCTATGAAAATCTGAGTTAGATTTGCCTCAAAACAGTCATGTTATTGCTATTTACCACGCTCCCATTTGTGTGGGTTAGACACAACGTCCTATTGTGTTAATTGTTGTTACATTTTTTTTAAATAAGTAAAACAGCACAGTATTGTATAAAATCATAATCAAATAAAACGTAAGGAATTATATGCTGTAATGTGATTTTATGTTTATATTTTTATAAATAACATTTTTCTTTGACGTAAGAAATTTGGAAATTTAAATCTATTAATAATGGAGATTCGCTTCCGTTTTGTGTCTGTAATAAAAACTACGTCACTATACCTGAAATCGTCATAACATAGAATAAATACACTCAAAATTTGAGCATACAACATTAGACAGTCCTCGTTGTTTTTTAAAACAAGTTTTAATAGATACATCCCCGGTATCATATATTTATATATAGTTTGTTTTATTTTGATAGATATTCAAAGTTAATAGAACTTAGTTTCAAATTGTTTTATTTTTTTTACTCCTTTAATAAATTTGATGTTTTCATGATTTATGGTTCAAACTCTCCCACATTTAATTTTTAACTTCCACCTCCTCAAGCAATATCTTTTAAAAAATTATTTTTACATCGCCTGGAGGGTGTTTTTTTTATTTTGCTAGTGATTTTAATAAACTTATTAACCTAAGCGTATCTGAAGATCACTCTTATCTCAAATTCTATCTCAACACAAAGCAAGAAATCGATCGAGTCACAGCTCGTAACTCTCAAAACTCCTAAGCTGGGACGCACGTAAGTCAAGGTACAACTGTATATATATATATATATATATATATATATATATATATATATACAATATATATATAATTTGAAACAATCACAAATGAAATACGCAAGGCTATTCATAAAGAGGGACTAGATATCCAACTAGCACACTCTGGACCCTCACTACGCCAGCATCTAACAAAAAAACATAGAATGATATTACAACATGCACACTAGCCAACTGCCCAATAAAAGACCCTAACATATGTCACAAAACCTATACAGTTTACCGTTTAACTTGCTCCAAATGCCTTAATTTCTATATAGGAAGTACAATTAGACCCCTCCACATTAGAATAAAAAAATAAAGACAATAGTTTTTCCGTTAAGATAGAGACAGTAATACGAAACATTGGTAATCTCAGAATTAGAGAAAGTTTATTAATAGCTAAATTAGGTCCTAGTATAAACAATAGATTAGAGCTAAACACTGAATACATAATTAATTAAAATACACGTTCCTCACAGTATATAGTATGTACATTTCATTATACATATATCAAATGAATATTACATAAATATATAAATAGATGAAAATAATATAAAAAAATAAAATAAAATTGAAATTGAATGAACGGCTATGTCCATCACGGCTTTGCGCGTGACGTTTAAAAAAAAGAACACCACGAGACGCGTGTTTTATAAAAAAAAAAAAAAAAAATAACGACCCAAAAAAAAAAAAAAAAACGCGTCCATTTCCGAAAATCGTCTCTGAAGATAAAGTTCTACTTTGAAATCGATAAGACAAAAATAACATCTTTTTGTTTTTATTTTTTACTTGCATTGTAATTGCTTTCAAATTAATACATTATAACATACTTAACAATGCTTCAAGCAAATTACCAATTACTTATATATATATATATATATATACATATATATATATATATATATATATATATATATATATATATGTGTGTGTGTGTGTGTGTGTGTGTGTGTGTGTGTGTGTGTTGAGAGTTTTGCCACCTAGATAAGTTTGAATAGAAGACCTTATTTCTACTCTTTCATATATATGTGTTTATACGCTTGGACGAGACTGTTTGCATTTCACCTAACACAAATATCATTAGGAAAGGTATCCATCAAACTATTCTCCTACAACTATTGGTAAATAGTAGGGCAGAATGGGCTCTTTAATCTTGGCTAGGTACCCAGATAGGGAGAAAGAAAACTGAATTCAAACTTGTTAAACTACTGTTAAGAAATTGACTTTCTGTTATATCCTGCTTGTGCAGAAGGGTTGATTATATAATATATATATATATATATATATATATATATATATATATATATATGCCCGTTTACTTGTTGACAGTGAGCATTGTAGCATAAGAAAGACTATGTTGTCAAGGCTTTGTTAAGATTTTAAATGCCATCCTTGGCCAGTTGAAAAGGGCTTAAGTGAGTAAGTCCTGAGTTATGGAATCCTTTCGTAAGTGTATAAGTCCTATCCAGCGAATAAGTCCTATCCAGCGTATTGGTAAAGGTCCAGTGATACAATCCTATGTCTGTCGTCCACGAAGGTTCAAAGTAATTATGGTCAGTGTTCTCTGTTTAAGTATAGTATTAACAGCAGATTACTGCCAGTGATTGGCCAAGAGTATGATCACATGATTATCGCCGAGTCTATAAATAAAAGTGTGCATCTAGCACACACCTTATATACAAAATCACTCAACACCCCCCCCCCTATTTAGGCATAAGGTGGGTGCTTCCATTCAGAAATATTAAAATTACAATCATTTCATTCAGAAATATTAAAATTTATAGTAATAGTATTTTTGTTTTATTACTTCTAATCCTATTTTTATTAATATTTTTATTATTGGTATTAATTTGTTATTCTTAATCTAATTCTTAACCTTATCATTACTGCCAACATTACTGTCAAAATTAGTATTTTCCCTTTTTGTTTTAGTTTTTTTTTGTTTTTTTGTTTTTTTGTTTTTTTTGCTTTTACTCTTGGGAGATCGTTCCTCACTTGGTGCCCTACATTTGTGGACTTTCGTTGTATCAAGTTTAACAAATTATTTTCACGTTGCTTTTATCGTAAACTCTTTTTGTAAAGCAATTGACTGGTGTAGTTAGTTTGATATACATTTGGTGCGTTTTTATCTTGGCCTTGTGCCAAACTAAGCTTAACAAATAATCCGAGTGTTATATCTTCTCAGTTTATTAAATCGCTAGCTAGTTCTATCTTCTTTAAGCACCTCCGTTACCAATGCACAATAACGTGCAAGAGATAATATCATTAGAATCGCATTTTACGCATAAATAGCATTAGATTACAGAAACTCTCGAAGCTGCCAAGCCTTAATCCCTACTCTAACACTAGCGTCTCAAATGTTTTGGGTATTTCCGTGAAATGTAATGTTTTTTTATACATAAGTAAAGTTGGCAGAGTGGACTTTTTGTCGGTATCAACCGGACAGCGAAGGAGTCTCTCCCCTTTTCGCTAGTACTAGACGAGGGAGATATTTTTGCAGTGGTGAAGCGCCACACCTGCCGTTAGCTCCTCACTTTACCTCACAGTCCCCGATACCAGTCCCCGTCAATTCGGCGCATGAGGAGCACAGATTGGGTAATCTGATCTGTGCGGTAAGGTGAGGAGTTGATAGGTGTGGCTCCACATCGGCAGCGAAAAGGGGGTAGACTCCTTCGCTGTTTGACTGATATCGACAATAGGCCTTCCCCCCAACTTTACTTGCCTGCTTACAGCACCCTCTTACGAATGGTCTTGTGCCTGACAAAGCTTAGCTTAGTAAATGCCTCTTTGGCAATATATAAATCGATTCGTAAAATTCTGGGATACTAACCCTAACGTCTCAAGGTTTCGAGTAATTCCGTGAAATGTAATGCTTTTTATACGTAATCTAATGATATTATCACATGCGTGTTGTTCTGCATCAGTACCATTAGAATGCAATGATATGTGATGCTTTTTATACATAATCTAATGATATTATCTCTTGTGCGCTATTTTGCATTAGATTGCGCCCCCTAATTAATGGCCTTGTACCAGAGTAAGCTTAGCTAAGCAAATGCCTGTCTGACAATATAAAAGTTTATTCGTAAAATTCTGGGATATTCATTTACGTTTTTATCTTTTATTTGACGATGTAATCGAAACCGAACACAAAGAAGACCACTTTTATCGGAGTGACAAGTTCAAACCGTCTAAATGATACGCTATGACTCATTAAGGAAATATCAAACCACACTAACGATATCATTGGATATAGGGCTAAAGAAAAAAAAATGGGTCTACTTTGTGATTCAGCCCTGTCGGCTAGGTCTTAAGAATTACACCGACTGCACCTCTGTAGAAGGATAAGACACCCTCCCCAATGGGGCTACCTGTTGACCGTGGGTGGTGACCCGTGATGCTTAAGGACGCAATCCTGGTGGCTGAGCAGTCCACTTTAGCCCTTACTTAGGCTAGACGGGCGGTCGGAAAGGCCCACTCCGATCAATCGGCTAGTCACGTCAAGCCTTAGCATTTATATGATTGTCCCAACTATTACCCTTATGGCAAGCGCCAACTTTTTTATCATATATGTCCTAGAAGGCGGTATCTGATGGTCTTGGTGTCCTGGTTATGACGCTAAACTCTATCTGATAGGGAAGTTCCGACTTTGGAGCTCTGGAGAATGTGGAGTACCCCTTCATCACAATTTAAGGTCCACTGCGACTCGGAATGGTAGTACATGTTAGGGGCCCATCTATGGGTTAAATAGAACAAAGCTAGTTTGAAAAAAATATGTTTAAAAAAATTGAGTTCGAAAAGAAAATTGAGTACCCATCAAGAATGAATAAAACAATCTTCGGCATAAAATAACCCAACAGGGGTTGACATACCGTAAAATCCAACCAACCAACTCCACAACCGAACTAATCAAAATTTTGTATAGAGAATCCTGTTTCATGTTCGAGGCTTTAGTCTACGTATTTAAACTACAAGAAGGTCCTAAAGTAAGTGTGTCTTTCCTCATGGGGAAAGGTAGGCTCTCATCGAGAGTGTATCTCTGCCAATAAACAATAACTGAAAGACGTAAATAATCACGCAGATTTTAAATTTTCACCTTCAAACGAAAAGATGATTGATTGATTGATTGTTTTTAAAAACTATCTAAAAATACTTCTAAACGTCAAAAGGTTAGGGAATCGCGTTCATTTTACGTTCATATTTACATTTAGTTGTTTCTTAAGAGTTTTTTTTGTTTGCTTTTTGCACACACCTATATGATATCAAGTACTCCTATCTAATTCAAATATTTTACTCACAGTTTTATGGTTTCCAGTATTGTTTTCTAATACTAATAATTATATTGTTTCAAGTAATTATTTTTAATTAAAAATAGTAATTTTTTACACATTTATATAGTTTCAATAAACTAATAATAATCCTTGATAAACAATTATAGCCTCAAGTAACTATTCTTAATACAAATAATTTACACACATTTATATGGTTTCAAGTATTTTCATCGAATACAAATCATTTTTATACGGATATGTTAGACCCATAGGTGGACTAACTACCAGTCCATGTCAGAGTGGATCTTGAAGTAATGACATTGAAGGATTAGTCCACATTCTCCAGATGTCCAGAATTGTTATATGTTTTGAAGCATTCCTATCCAATAGTAACTGTTTACTAATCATTTTAAAACAAATCTAATTGACCATAGATGTGACCTTAATAAGTAATAACGCTACATATCAAAGTGGATCTGGGAGCATGTTTCTACGTATTCCAATCTAATTCTAATAATTATTTAAAGTCAAAATATTTCAAGTCATTATTTCTATTTGATAATAGTCATTCATTTACACAGTTATATGGTTTCTAGTAACTAATAATAATCCTTAATCTATATATTAATACTCGTGTTCCTTATTTGTACGACCCTTATCATCTTGCAACACCCTCTGGTTAAAAGATGAGAGCATCCAAATCGTCCAAGATGAAATACAAAAATGCAAATCCTGATTATCTGGTGTTACTTATCCGCCAAATTCTTTTTTTCTTATGAGTGTCGTTACCTTAGCTGAATAATGGTCCATTCTGTTTTTTATTATAAAGAAAGAAAGGGGAGAAAAGGACATGTTATATTGAAAAGATATCATAAAACAGAAAGAAAGAAACAAAGATTAGGGGCAGATAGAGAGAGGTCGTAAGTACGCGGAAGCGATAACGTTAATCAAACATAAAAGATGAAAAGAAAGGAAACAGAGTGAGAGAGAGTTAAATCAAGATGAATATTCATTTTACATATCGACATATTTGGCTTTAGGTCTTAAGTAAACATATCAAACGTTGTAATAATTAAATTACCATGCTATGGTATAAACACAGGTCCTGCTATTAGACAATTATTACTACAAGTAACTATTCTTAATAGAAATAATTTACAGTTATATGGCATCAGGTATTCCAATCGAATACGAATGATTTTTAAAAAGATCTATTTAACTCCTAGATGTGCCTAATAAGTATAAACTGCATCTAATCGTGAAGTTTCAATTCTTGAGCTTTGGAAAGGGTGGGGTACTTCTTCACCATTATTCCCAGGTCAACACTGACCTGGAGTGGTAGTACCTGTTAGAGCCCCATCTATGGGTTAACTAGACAAAAATGAGTTTGAAAAAAAGTGTTTAAAAAAACTTAGTTTGAAAAAAAAAATACCATCAAGAATTAATAGAACAAAATATCTTCGGCATAAAATAACCCAACAAGGGTTGACATGTAAAATCCAATCAACCTACCAAACAGCTTTAACAGGCAATAGCACTCCAGATCCGAGTGGATCTGAGAGTAATGGCAATGAAGAATTACTCCACACTCTCCAGATATCCAGGATTGGAACTTCACCATCAAATAAAGTTTAATGTCCTAACCATGACACTCCCTTTTGAGGCGGGGAGTCATACCCCTCTACAGGGATTCTAAGTGATGGAGTAAACGCCTAGGAAACTGACAAGATCAGGTATATCTTAGTTGTCTTTAAATATTTCTTTCTTTTTTTTCCTCTCAGAAGAAATCTTCGTCTTTGCGACAAAGAACTTAACCTGGTTTCGGAAGCATTTCCTTATCTCTTCGTCTTATTTGTCAGCTGATGTATATTTTTTTAATTTTATCTTTAAGTTTCTATCAGTGGCGTTAAATGGGAAACTAGAATTTTTCAAAAGACCTCCTTTGCCATCAGTGAAGGCGATCAGCTCTCACTCAGCTGCCTAGAAACATTATTCAATGTCGCGCATTTTCATTGGAGCTTCAACTTCAATCGGTTCACCTTCCAGGAATTGGACTTTACCATTTTAAAGAATCGTTATTTTTCCTCAGTATCGTGCTTCTCTTTAATAAAGACTAGAAGCGGCTACCGGGCGTTGCTTGGGTAGAGGGGAATTTTTTTAATGTTAATCTCGCAGGTCCATGGGGCATCCTTCAGGGATCCAACGCACAATTCAGTAACAATTTATAATGGAATCGTGAGTTGGACCCTCGCAAGATGCCCCATTAAAATCCCCTCGTAATAAAAGATCTTGCATTGATCAAGCCACTCTAAAAGAAAAATTAATGTCTACTATTTACAATATTAAATGCAAAAAAATATTTGCTATTATCATTTAAATCTTTTTTAATTATCTTCACGAATATAAATCAAATCTCTATTATTTTTGCTCAAAAAACAAGCCCTGGTGATATTTAATGTGTATATATATATATTTACTTTGTCGTTTATTGTTTTATTTTTTCCTCCGGGCATACATATACACACAACTGTCCTTTATATATGTATAGATAGACGACAACGTTTGGTTAGTTGGATTTTCTGGCCTGTGAACTCATTGGGTCATTTTATGCTGAAGATGTTTTTGCCAAATTCATTCTTTATGGGTACTCAATCTTTTTTAAACTCAATTCTTTAAACACATTTTCAACGCATTTATTTCTATTTAACCTGTTAACAGACGATTTTTAGAGGTTTTTTTTTTAATTATAAAACTAACCCCTAACCCCTAACCAACAACCAGAGTTTGACGGTGTAAATGAGAAAAGTGTCCCCACGAATCGAGATCGCAAAAGGGGTGCCTAAAGGTCATATGGTCCCATTTGGTTTATTTATTTAACAACATAGCAAAACCTTATGGGTTATTTCCTGTCTAAGTTTGATTCGTTGGTTTGGTTTGGCTGATTTTTTTAATGGCTCATCAACTACTTATGGGTTATTTAATGCCAAAATTTAATTCAATTGTTTGTTTTAATTTGGTTAATATTTTTAACGGCATATCACTCCTTACAGGGTATTTAATGCCGGAATATAATTAATCAAATTAATTGGTCTGGTTTATTTTTAACGACATATCAATTCTTTGTGGGTTATTTAATGCCAAAATTTTCATTCATTTCATTGGTTTAGTTTGGTTAATATTTCAATGGCATATCAACTCCTTATGGGTTATCTAATGCCGAAATTTGATTCATTTTATTGGTTTGGTTTATTTGTTTAACGGCATATCAACTTCTTGTGGGTTACCTAATGCCAAAATTGCACCTGACAATCTTCTTCACAGTATCCAGTATCCCTACAGAGTTGATCAATGTAATTCGTTGCTGCTCGACCCTCTCTGGTGTGTCCATGTGCATAGTATCCACGAAAGAACGTCACTTATGAGTTCGTCCTAACTTCTATAGCAGTGTTCAGTGTTTTCTTTTTGTTCGGTTTTGTGGAGTGCTGCTTCCACCCTCAAAACAAGATGGAGACATCTGCACACTCGATGGCAAGACTTTGAAATTAGTAGACCAGTTCACGTACTTAGGTAGTAATATCTCATCTACAGAAAGCGCTGTCAATATACGCATAGGAAATGCATAGACTGCTATCGATCATATGGAAATCTGGTCTCTCTGATAAGATAAAGCGAAGATTCTTCCAAGCTGTAGCCGTATCAGTGCTACTGTATGGCTACACCACTTGGACTTCAATGAAATGATTTGAGGCGAGTATAGATTCAAGTACCTATTCTTAATACAAATAATTTACAGATATATTGCATCAAGTATTCTCATAAAATACGAATACCCCTCCGATCAATTGGCTGGTCACGCCAGGTCCAAGCACCTATATGATTGCCCTAACCCTTTGCTGTTATGGCAAGCCCCAACCCTTTTTATCATATGGGTGCTAGAAGGCGGTGGCTGAGGGTCTACATATTCCTGGGAATGACGTAAAACTATCTGATGGTGAGGTTCCAGTTTTGGAGGTTTGGGGAATGTGGAGCACCCCTTCATCACCATTGCTCTCTGGTCCACTCTGACCCGTAGTGGTAGTACCTGTTAGGGACCCATCTATGGGTTAAACAGAAAAACATGAGTTCATAAACAAAATTTGATTATCCATTAAGAATGAATTTATTTCAAAACTTTGTCGGCATTAAATGAACCAGCGAGGTTGATATGCCGTAAAACAAAACAAACTGAACCAAACACGAATACTTTTTAAACAGATCTATTTGATCTATATCAGAGATGACCCAATGCATCTCACGTGGTGAAATGGTTAGCGAACAAGATTAGCAGACTATTAAATAGTGAGTTCAGTTCTCACTGGGCACCCCCTAATTCTGGCCTTGAGCCATAGCTAAGCTTGGTAAATAACCAGGCGTTATAGCAATGAAGAGCCGGGTTAGCTCAGTCGATAGAGCGTTCGGCTAGAAACCACAAAGTTCCTAGTTCGATACCAGCCCTCGCCAACTCAGCGTATGAGTATCACAGGGATCTTTGCGGTAAAGTAAGGAGCTGATGGTAGGTGTGGCGCTCAAAAACAGCCTAGCGCTTGTGAAAATGGGATAGACTCCCACGCTGATTGGCTGATATCGACTTTACTTACTTTATAGCAATGAAAGGAGAGTCATCCTGTCCCCAATCTCCAGAACTGGAGCTTCATCATCAGTTGAGTCTTATTTTCGGGTAAACACGGTATTTCATGGGTGAAAAATCTCCATTCCTTTAAAGTAGTTTGCCTTATTGTGAACCGAGACGATATAGACATGAGCGCGCATGCGCAATCACGAAAGCAAAATCTCTCGCTCCCATTCTGCACAAATCCAATAGATGTTAACCATGTTTGTGTAAAGCCACGCATGACGATGTTTTACTTCATTCTCGGTCCTGCGAAAAATGCCGGTTGGGGATGGAGGGGGGTGAAATGGTGGTGATAGGGAGGGGGGAGATAAGGATAAGAAGAGAAAGCTTGTGTTTCGCTTTTTTAATTATGAGAAAGAAAGAAAGAAAGAAAGGAAGGGAAGAACAAAAATAAGAAAGAAAGAAAGAAAAAATGAAAGAAAGAAAGAAGGAATGAAAGGGGCGAACAAATGTGAAAGAAGAATAAAAGTGAAGAAAGGGAGTAAGAAAATTTAAAAGAGAACAAAAGTGATGAAAGAAAGAAAGAAAGGAGAGAACAAATGTGAAAGAACAAAAGTGATGAAAGAAAGACAAAAGAGAAGAAAAGTAGAAGAAAGAAAGAAAAAATTAGACAAGGTGGAAAATAAAGAAATAAAAGACAATGGAAGGGGGGAGTAAAGAAAGAAGAAGTATTAGAAGAAGAAGAAGAGAAGAAGAAGAAGAAGAAGAAGAAGAAGAAGAAGAAGTATTAGAAGAAGAAGAAGTATTAGAAGAAGAAGAAGAAGTATTAGAAGAAGAAGAAGAAGAAGTATTAGAAGAAGAAGAAGAAGAAGATTAGAAGAAGAAGAAGAAGAAGAAGAAGAAGAAGAAGAAGAAGAAGAAGAAGAAGAAGAAGAAGAAGAAGAAGAAGAAGAAGAAGAAGAAGAGTGATGATTCTAATGAAGACACGAAACTGTGCAAAATGCCATTGAATCGAAAAGCATTAGGAATAAATCTGAAGGAATGAAAAAGAGATTGGAGTGAGAGGAAAGCGACAAACAATGAAAGATTCTGGCAGAATGGCAAAATGGCGGCGATGGTGGTGGGAAAGGAAGAGTTTCGGTCCAAGTAAACAGTCAAGAGGATGAGATAATTTCCGTTGCAGTAAATGGTTTTTGAAACAAAACAAAAAAAAAAAAAAAAAAGTAAGACACTGTTCGTTCTGTACGTAACATTATTTTCTTACTTCTTTGTTACCTGCTCATGACAACATTACAAGAGAAGAGGGAAAAAAAAGCAGAAAACGGATGGAATACCGTCTACAAGTAGACGCCATTATGGAGGCTTTATTTTATTTATTTTTTGTTCATTAATTTCTCTTTCTTTCTTTTTTTTCTTTCTTTTCTCTTCTCGGAAGAAGAATAGTGAGGGAAAGGTGTTGGGATGAATGAATAAAGAATGAAATAAGAAAAAAAAAAACAGGTTGGTTGAAAAATAATAAGAAAGAAAAATTTGTGATAAAGAGGGTAGGTATTTATAAAGCTTATCATAGTCTGACACAGGGCCATGGGCAAGAAAGTAATTAAATGATAGCAATGGAATCATTGCTGTTTACAATCGTATCGCTCGGATCGATTTCACGCTGTACGTGTGGGTGGGTAATGAGGTTTCCTCGGAAAACCCGGATGTATTGTAAATAATGTTATCGGCATAACGCTATCCTGATAGCAATATACAAGTTGATGGTGATGATGCTTGTCATAAAAATGACAGCATTATGCTGATGATGATGATTGCCATAAAAATGACAGCATTATAATGATGATGATGATTTTAGCTTTTATTAATGATGTATAAAAATAGGGGACGGTTCTGCTCAGTCGGTAGAGCACCCGCTTTGGTTCGGCACTGGTCCTCGCTAACTCAGCGCATGAGTAACACAGTTTGATTAATTTGATTTTGTGCGTAAAGTGGGGAGCTGACGGTAGGTGTGGCGCTGTCACAGTAAAAGTAATCTACTTGTCTAGTGCCAGCGAAAAGGGGATAGACTCTCTCATCGTCCGGCTGTTACCGACAATAGGTCACTCCACCCACTTTACTTATAAAAATAGGTATTAGAGGGGTGAGGGCGTAAATTTATAAACTCGATACGGATATTACGAGGGTGGTTCAAAATGTTCTAAGCCCAATCCAGATAGTTAATGACTGCTGGGCACCTGTTCTATCCCTTTTTAGATTTATCGCACATCTGTTACCTTTGTATGGGCCCAACCTGCACAGAAATTAAGATAGATGAGCAATTTATTTTTAGGCGGGGTTTAACTGGGTTGGTTGGATTTTACAGCATGTCAACCTTTTTGGGTTATTTTATGCCGAAGATGTTTTGTTTATTCATCCTTGATGGGTATTCAATTTTATTTTTAAACGCAATTGTTTAAAACTCATTTTTTTCATTTAACCCATAAATGAGACCCTAACCGATACTACCATTCCAGGTCAGAATAAACCTGGGAGTAATGGTGATGAAGGGGTACTCAACACACCCCAGAGTTACAGAACAGGAACATCACGATTATATGCTGTTTAACGTCATACCCAGGAAACAGAGGAGGAGAGAAAGGGCTTAAATTTTTATAAACTCGATACGTACATTACGAGGGAAGTTCATAAAGTTATGAGCTCCACCCAGCTACTTTGACATTTCGGGTCTCTGTTTTGTCCATTTTAAATTCGTCACTCAGCTCTCACCTTTGTAAGGGCCTCACCGACAAATACATTAAGACCGAAATTAGTTTTTTTTCTAGTTTTATGAGAAGTGACTATTCTTTCTGGTTGAGGTTTAGTACCTTTTGAACGACCCTCAGAAATACGGAAAGCAGTTGTAAAAAGCTTGAATTGTTTAACTCTCATAATTAATCCAATTTACTAAGGCATGAACTTGAATTCTCCTTGAACCGAATGGCGTATAGTCTATGTATTTCATAAATAGAAATGGTGCTAATGTATCTTCATGTAGGACTCCTGAAACAATACCCATCAGGTGAACAAATCATTACTATCGTGTCTTTGTAGAGACTCATTAGAGCGGTAACAATTTCTTTGAGGAGTCACTATACTAGTAGCATTTACTACATCTTTCCTCCTTGGATCATGTCTTGGAGAAATCTACAAAATAGAGTTACCTCGAGATTTTTTAATCCAACCCCTACTACGATTCGACTGATACTCAGGACCCGAGATGTGGTTCGATTTCTGCAAAAAACTGTTTTCTTTAAGAATTTTTTCTATTTGTCTGAATTTTTTAGATGAGGCTTGATAATTTGTATCATTTGGATTTTTTGGACTTGTCTTTATTCTTATATACACACAATTTTTGGCCGATGTACCCTCTGGCCAAATAATACAATTTTTTTTTCTGCTTCAGGTCAGATGCGATTAAGAAGAGCAATCTCAAACAAAAATATTAAAATTAAAAAAATGAGTAAATATATGTATTTACCAACCCCTTCATGCGAGCAATCTATCAGAGATTAACTGGGTTGGTTGGTTGGTTTGTTTGTTTTTTTACGGCATATCAACCGTTTTGGGGTTATTCTATGCCGAAGACGTTTTGTTTTATTCTTTATTGGATATTCAATTTTCAACATTTCAAAAACTCATTTTTTATGTATCTAACCCATAGATGTGACCCTAATAGGTTCTACCACTCCGGGTCAGAGTGGGCCTCGGAGTAATGGTAATAAAGGGATACTCCTCATTCCCTAGAGCTCCTGAATTTGAACTTCACCATTATATGCAGATAACATCATATACAGGACACTGTTTAACTGGGAGGAGGAGAAATGGTTTTCCTAATCAACCTATTCCGGGATTTGAACCTCGGCATCGTCGAGTTTATTTCCTACAACAATAATCACTGCACTCGTCTGGTAAACAATTACAGCTTCAAAGTTACTATTCTTAATCTATATAATAATACGCTTGTTCCTAAATCTTCCGTCCGTCATCACACTACAACACCCTCTGTTTAAGAATGAGACCGTCTAAATTTTCCAAGATGCGATGCAAAAATTTAAATCCAGATTATCTGATGTTGCTTATTTCATATTCTTCCCATTTTTTTTTCACACAATTTTTAAAATGAAACATTCCAGATCTTGCATCGCTTTAATGCCCAACGTAAATTTAAAAGGAATTGAAAAAAGTTACGTTTTATTTTATATTGAAATTGTGAATTACGGGAGGTATTTTGGTAAATGCTGATTTCCACGGATCCCGCTAGTATGAATAATTTGCAGTTACTTGACAACAAGTATTTCTATCAATCTAAGATTTTTAAACAGATCTTTTTGACCCAGGGATGAGACCCTAAAAGGTATTAACACTCCAGGTCAGAGTGGACCTGGGAGTAATGGCAATGAGGGTCACTACATTTTCAGATTTCGAGAAATGGGGCATTACAATCAAATGTATTTTAGTGTCATACCCACGACCCCCCCCCCATTCTTTGGGAGGAAATAATACTAATAATTACAAATAACTATTTCTACTAGAACGCATATAAAAAAGATCACTCTTATTTTAATTATATTCTAATTGCTTCCTTCAATTGGTTTCTATATAAAATCACTCATAGGAGTGATTTTAATACGTTGGAGAATAAAACAATAATATTAGAGATCAATAACACCAAGTAATTATTTATTAAACCCGGTTTTAAAAAAACAGTATGCAAACTAACCACACTACATATTATGTAAACCTTTACTTCTTAGTAATATATAAAACACATTGCAGGATTTTAAACGTACTAATAGCACGGGCTTTTCGGGGCCTGTGTCTGTTAATGTAAATTAACAGCGTCGATCCCAGGGGGCCATCCCCCAAGGCAACACCTGCCCGCTCGATTTAAAGGGGCAGGACTGGGTTTATTGCCCAGTGCCTGACGCGCCCCTCTCGAGGGGGAATGCTTACGGGATCGATGCATATTTTGTGTCTACTACCCATGAGCTTCGGCTTGTAGGTGGGCCGACATAAAAATGTCCTTGTGTCACGCCCTCATAAGTGGGATGAGAGGCAAATACCCTAATAACATGGGCTTTTTTTAGGCAAATCTAACTCAGATTTTCATAGCGGGATTGTTCATAAAGAAGATTTATTCTATGTTTTAATATAAATGATTTGATTATAAATTAAATACTCATTGATTAACTTACGAAATAAGTGAGGGCATTTTGACGTAAGCAGGGATATAGTTTCAGTTACGGACAGACACCGAATCTTCGTTATAATAAGATTCAATAATAGTCATTGGTTTGCACACAATTATGTGGTTTCAAGTAACTGATAATAACCCTTAGTAAACAATTATAGGTTCAAGTAACTATTCTTAGTACAAATAATTTATGATTATATGATATTATGTATTCCTATCAATACAAATAATTTTCAAACGGATCTATTTGAACCATACATGGGATTATTAGCTGATGACCTCATATGGAGTGAAACTAGTGAGTGAGATATTTTAAATGGAAAGAGGGTGCACAGACTTCGGTCCACTGTCTTGGCAGTCCGGCAGTTGGTCCAGTGGCTAAGGAAAGCCGAAACGACTGGGTTGACGAGCTGCTGCAGGGTGCTGTCTCAGGTAGTATTGAGTCACTTCACACGAGGCAAATCTCCCCGAAAGCCCCAGCGCGTGCACCCTAACGCCAGGTTGTATTGAGAATTTATGTGAGTAGTAAGAACCCCAAATCTACTACTATCGGTGTGGATGGCCGTTGGCTCTCCTGGAAATCCTCCGCTCTTTGACAGCTTTTGTTTTTAGGGATACTATCCCTCTCTGGGTGGACCTAAATGTAATGGCGATTAAGGGGTACATTACACTCCCAAGATCTTCAGAGTCTCACCTTAGACACTGTTCAATGTCATGCCTAGAACAGGTGACTTCTTTGAGACCTTCAGAATTGAAAAAAAACGTATTTGTTGAAAACGTGTGTTAAAAACAATGAAGATGGGAATGCTTGTCGGTAAATTGACGGATTAATAACGATATCGTTTTTTGTTTTTGCTTTTTTTTCTCCAGAATATGAAACAATCCGAGGAGTTTTATTAATGCATTTGCTGAGACAAAGCAATTGAAACATTAATGATGAGGATATTAGTTGTAATCTTTCATGGAATAATGATAATACATCTCGAAAATCCGGTTATTGTTTGGAACAATGTGAATATTATTCCGAACAATTGATTTTCTTTGCTGGAATTAATATAACAATGTTACGAGCTCATCTTAGAATGTGTTGATTTACCAACCCCTCTGCATGAACAGGGTCTACACAAGATCAATTTCTGGATTCAGAGTTTGCCTTCTCCTAGACCGGTTGCCATACCAAGGTAAAGAGCTCAATCGGTTGGAGCTTTAGAATACACTGACTGCAGCTCTGCAGAGGGGTAAGACACCAATGGGATCAGTTGCTGGCAATCCGTGGTGACTGAATATCCAACAATCCACTCTGGCCCTTACTTAGACTAGACAGGCGATCGGAGAAGCTTCCTCCGATTAATCGACTGGTCACATCAAAACCTAGTACTTATATGATTGTCCCAACCCTATTAGCCTTATGGCAAGCCCCAACATCTTTTATCATATATGTTCTAGAAGGCGATTTGGTGAGGGTGTTCGTGTCCTAGATGTGATGTTAAACTCTACCTGATGGGAAAGTTCAATTCCGGAGCTCTGGGGAATGTGGAGTACTTTATCACCATTACTCCCAGGTCCACTGACCTTGAGTCACCAATTCTATTTCCAATGCTAATTGTGCTTTCTTTATTCTCTAAGGATTTTAAGACGTTTGCTCTTACAAAGATCTCTATATGACACCTTTTGTGTATTTCGGTTACGGATGGTAGGGGTAATGGAGATCACAACTGTTGAAACTGGTTGCAATACATTATAGCCACATCAGTGCTACTGTACAGCTGCACCACTTGGATTCTAACGAAGCGCCTAGAAAATAAGCTTGATGGGAGTTGCTCAAGAATGCTGACAAACAACTCGTGGAAACAATGCTCCACAAAAAGCAGATGTACGGCTATTTTCCCCCCATCACACTAACCATCTGAGTAAGACAAATAAAACCTGCTGGATATTTCTGGAGAAGCAGGGACGATCTCATTCGTGACATTCTCCAGTTGACACCTATGGACATGTCAGTGTGAGCCGTCCGGCAAGGATATACATCAGTCAGCTGTGTGGATTCTGGATGCTGTACAGAGGACCTGCTGTGGGAGATGACTGATGGTACGGTTAGAGAGAGAGAAAGAGAGTCATGGATATCCGTGCTGTCAGCACGACCTAATAAGGATAATAGTGGTGATGGTTTGGGTTTAGGTTTTATTTTTATGGTGATAGTTGTGGATGGGGGACCTCTGTAGCTAATTTGTTGATGGTGGTGGTGAGGGGTGTTAGGAGGAATTGGGTCTTTAGATTTTGTTGTTGTTAGTGGTGTTGGTGATAATAATAATGATAAGAATAATGCAGCAAACTAGCACAACGGGAATACAAAGCTAGGCACGAATGGGCTGGAAAGGTGATCCACTGGGAATTATGCAAAAAAACTAAATTTTGACCATAAAACAAAATGGTATACGCATAAACCAGAATCTGTTCTTGAGAATGAAACGCATAAAATTCCCTGGGAGATAAAGACGGGTCGCATTATCCCACCCAGAATACCACGCCTAGTATTGATTAACAAAAGAAAGAGAACTTGTCAACTGGTAGATTTTGCAGTTCCAGCAGATCACAGGGTGAAAATGAAAGAAAACGGAAAGATAAACAAGTACTCGCTAGAAAATTGAAAAAACTTGGAATATGAGAGTGAAAGTGATACTAGTAGTAGTTGGTGCACTTGGAACCGTCCTCAAAAGCTTAGAAAACAAGATTAGAGGAACTGGAAATCATAGGAAGAATTGAGACCATCCAGATAACAGCATTGTCGAAATCAGATGGAATACTCAGGAGAGTCCTGGAGACTTGTTGTCACTCAGACTCGAGTGAAAGACCATCAGCTAAAGCTGGGCTGAAAAAAAATAATAATAATATCCATAACAATGGCCAGATTGTCGATGGTGGTGGTGGTAGCGGTAGTAATTCAATAGCCTCAGTAAAGGTTGTAGTGGCAGAGGTAGTGATAATAGTAATGACATTGGAGATGGTGATGTGGTGGTGGAGGTAGGAGGTAGAATGCAGTGATGGTGGAGGTAGGAGGTAGGAAGCAGTGGCGGTGATATCTCCCAGCTTCAGAAAACCCAAAATTAATCCCCATCTTCCAACCCCCTCCTTTTTTTTTCTTTTCTTTTTAACGGCTATTAATTTCCTCTTATCCCCTTTTTGGATGATTATCGATATATTACAGTTCGATAAAGCTTTAAATGCAGTTGGAGAAAGAGAGAGAGAATGGGGGAGAGAGAGAGAGAGAGAGTCAACAATTGACAGTGAGTAGGAACAAGGAAGTTGAAAGAGAGAGAGAGAGGGAGAGTGGGGGTGAAAGAGAATAGAAAGAAAGAAAAGATAAGTATTGAAAGGTAGAAGAAAACACACGATAGAATTGCTATCATAAATATAGACAAGGAAAGGACTGAAAGAATAAAGAAAAAAGAGAAGAGAGGGAAGGAGAGAAGAGAGGGAAGAAGAGAAGAGAGGGAAGGAGAGAGAAGGAGAAGAGAGGGAAGGAGAGAGAAGAGAAGAAGAGAGAGAAGAGAGGGAAGGAGAAGAGCGGAAGAGAAGAGAAGAGCGGGAAAAAGAGAAGAGCGGGAAAAAAGAGAGGGAAAAGGAGAAGAGAGGGAAAAAGAGAAGAGCGGGAAAAGAGAAGAGCGGGAAAAAGAGAAGAGCGGGAAAGAGAAGAGCGGGAAAAAGAGAGAGGGAAAAGAGAAGAAGAGAGAAGAGAAAAAGAAAGAAAAGTTGAAAGACAGAGTCAATAATTAACAGTAAGTAGGAACAAGGAATGTGTGTGAGAGAGAGAGGGGGGAAGGATGAAAGAGAAAAGAGAAAGAAAAGATAAGTTATGAAAGGAAGAATAAAAAAATAAGATTGAAAGAAGCAAGTTGATAAGAAAAAATTGCTATCATGAATATAAATTAAGAAAAAAGGAAAGAAAAATCAAAGAAAGAAAAACAAAGAATGATATAGAAATTATCAACTGAAGAAAAGTACTGAAAGAATAAAAGGAAAAGAGAAAAAAAGAAACAATAAGAGATGGAAGAAGAGAAAAGAGTAACAAAAATGTTGAGAGCGAGTAAGGATAAAGTTGAAAGAGAAATTGGGGAATGAAAAAGAAAGGCGGGAAAAATTATGAAAGGAAGAAAAAAATAAGATTGTAAGAAGCAAATAAAATAGAATAATTGAGTGTGAGTAGTGAAGGAAGATGAAATAAATAGTTTATATATATATATATATATATATTGGAGGATATGTGCTTAATTGAAGTCATACCTAATTTTGAAAATGAATTAGTTAATAATTAATGAATTTAGGCGGGCATATATGTTTAATTTGTTTATCCTTACATTTGAACATATATGCCCGCCTAAATTCATTAATTATTAACTAATTCATTTTCAAAATTAGGTAGGACTTCAATTAAGCACATATCCTCCAAAAATTGTCGGCTTAAACCATATAAAAAATAAACACATTTGTTTGTTTACTTAACCTCATATATATATATATATATATATATATATATATATATATATATATAGAGAGAGAGAGAGAGAGAGAGAGAGGAGAGAGGGAGAGAGAGAGAGAAAGGGGTGAAAAAGAAAAAGATAGAAAAGATAACTTATGAAAGAAAGAATAAAGAAAAGATTGGAAAAAGAAGCAGGCAGATTAGAAAGAACACGCAACAGTAAAAACATGATTAGATTGCTATAATGAATATAAATTAAGAGGAAAAAGGAAATAAAAAACCATGAAGGGGATAGAAATTAATTAAAAATACTGAAAAACAAAAAGAAAAAAATTAAAAGAGATGGAAGAAGAGAAAAGTAAAAATTAAAAGAGATGGAAGAAGAGAAAAGTAAAAAATTAAAGAGATGGAAGAAGAGAAAAGTAAAAATTAAAAGAGATGGAAGAAGAGAAAAGTAAAAATAAAATTAAAAGAGATGGAAGAAGAGAAAGTAAAATTAAAAGAGATGGAAGAAGAGAAAAGTAAAATTAAAAGAGATGGAAGAAGAGAAAAGTAAAAATTAAAAGAGATGGAAGAAGAGAAAGTAAAAATTAAAAGAGATGGAAGAAGAGAAAAGTAAAAATTAAAAGAGATGGAAGAAGAGAAAAGTAAAAATTAAAAGAGATGGAAGAAGAGAAAGTAAAATTAAAAGAGATGGAAGAAGAGAAAAAAAAAAGAGAAAAAGAAACTTGAAAGAAAAACAGTGAAAAAAAAACGGCAAAAAGCTAAGGAAAGAGAGAATAAAAAGTAGGAAGATGGAATGAAAGAGAATGAATTAATATACATTTGAAAGAATAAGAGAGAGACAAATAGAACATAGGGAAAATAAGGCACATCAAAGAAAGAAATAAATAAAAAAGTATAGATGAAAAAAGAAAATAGAAAATATTGAAATAAAGAAAAATGAAGGAATGATTGAAAATATAAAAATGAAGAAAGGGAGAAAAAAGTTATTAAAAGTGGTAAATGACAAAAAAAATTATGAAAATATTAATGAAGAAGAATATTCAGAAGAGTCCCGGAAACCTGAGGAGACTTGCTGTCACTCAGATTCCAGTGAATAAACACCCGCTAATGCTGTTGTGAAACATTCACATTATAGCAGTCAGTAACAGAAAATACAACATATGGAAAAACAAACACGACAAAAACGAGTAGACCTGGACATGACTAAGAAAAGGAAACCTCAAGAAAGAAACTGAATCTCTGATGATATCAATGCCGTTAGGGCCAATTAAATCAAAACGAAAATAGATAAGACACAAAAGAATAGCAAGTGTAGGATGTGTGGAGACAAAGACGAAACTGTTAATCATATAATAAGCGAATGCAGCAAACTATCACAAAAGGGAATTAAGGCTAGGCACGACTGAGCGAGAAAGGTGATCCATTGGGAAGTGTGCTAAGAACTGAACTTTGACTATTACTACCAAATGTTATATGCACAAACCACAATCCGTCCTAGAGAATGAAGGGATAAAATTCTATGGTATTCTGAGATCCAAATGAATCACCTAATCCCGACTAGAAGAGCAGACCTGATAAATAATTAACAAAAAAAAAAAAGAACTTGTGATCGAATAGATTTTGCCATTCCAGCTGACTTACAGAGTGAAAAGATAAACACTGTCTCATAGAATGTGGAGTTTACGCTAATATCAGAAAAAAGAGATTTTTCAACGCAAATAACATCAAAGATTTGTTTAGAAATGTTAACAGATATCATTTTGTCCTTCTTGAGAGAAATAAAAAATATATCGAAAATTTATGAATCAGATACGAAATACGCCCACGAGACAACTTACGGGAACACACCTGAAAGGCAAAATTGATTACTAAGCTTTAATCCCACACTTTAAAAAAATTACCACAAACTATTCCTTCACAAAACATATATACATATTTATACATATATACGTATTTATGTTGTGTACGTTATATATGTTATGTTAGATATTGTTATGTTATATCATACGTTATGTTATATCATATATGTTATGTATATTATATATTATAAAGAGTTGGCAATGAATAATCCACATGATTGATATGCCATTAAACCTAAACAAAGTTAAATTAGAGAAAATGAAAAGAGAGACAAATACCTGAACATTGTCTTAGAATTGAAAAAAAAACTGTGAAATAAGGGTAAAGTAAACTGTAGTTGGTGACCTTGGAACAGTCCATAAGGGTTTGGAAAAAACTGCAGTAATGGGAAATCAAAGGAAAATCGAGGTCATCCAGACCACAGCAATGTTGAAACCAGCTAGAATATTTAGAAGGGTCCTGGAAATCCAAAGACTTGCTGTTACTCCGACTTCAGTGAAAAAACAAACATCCGTTAGGAGTGGTGTAAAAAAAGCTTGAAAGGAGTATAGTGATTTTGAGATACAAACGGATCACCTAATCTTAGCCAGGAGACTAAACATAGTATTAATTAACAAGAAAAAAAGCACTTTACATCTTGTGGACTTTGCCGTTCCGACGGATTAAGGAGTGAAGATGAAAAAAAAGAAAGGATAAACAAATACATGGACTTGGCCATAGGACAGGAAAAACTGTGGAACATGAGGGTAAAGGTCGTACCAATTGTAACTGGTGCCATTGGAACGATCCCCAAGAATTTTGAAAATAGTGGAGATGAATTGGAAATCAGAGGCAGAATCAAGACCATTCAAACAATAGAATTGTTAAGATCGGCTATAATACTTAGACGGGGGCCTGAGATCTGAGGAGACTTATCATCCAGTGAACGATAGGCGTAAGCTGGATTTTAAGAACTCTCTTGGAATCAACTAATAATAACTATTTAAAAAATGCGCCCTGGAGGTACAAGTTTTTAAGTTTTTAATATAAACCAGTATTATATTAAATTAGAAAGACTAATGAAATTAGATACTAACGCAAAAAAATATTACACTTATTTTTTTTTTATTCTAATTAATTTCAATAAAAAATTATAATAGGATTGATTTTAATACGTTTGAGAATAAAACAATAATATCAGAAATCATTAACAAATAATCATTATTTAACACGGTTTTGTTAAAAATCGATATGTAAATTATTCACACTCTATACTATATAAACATTTATTTCTCAATGATATATTACACGCATCGCAGGATTTTAAACAGATTAATGATATGGGCTGTTTTGGGGCAAATCTATATTAGCTAGATCTTAATAGATACATTTTAATAAATGGTGTGTTAATTAAGATTATATGATTATTTAATATCCATTGAGAGTATAACATAAATAACAAAGGGAATTGTGAAGTTGTTGGTGACGTAGTTTCGGTTAAATGCAGACACATAATCTCCATTATAATAATAATAATAATAATAATAATAATAATAATACCAGAAATGCCTAGAATATGGTTTTTCAAACATGGATAATTGAATGTCTAAAAATGCACAAAACATACGAAAAAGTGATAAACTTAATCACGAAAAACAGAAAACTAAAAGCTGGGATTAACAATAATGATCTAAAAAGCTGCATCTGCAAACCAACCAGATACTGGTCTAAGTCACAATGTTACTAATATCAATTGTAGTTTTCATTCCCTAAAACGGTCACCAGAGATTGGGGGGGGGGAATTGGAAATCATCGGAAGAATCGAACCACCCAGGACAACATCATTGTTAAGAACAGCTAGAAGAAGAAGATTAATAAAGAAGTGTAAAAGAAGTGTAAAGAAAAAAGTTAATAACGAAAGAAGGAATACTAATAGATCCTTTGAAAAAGAAAGAAAGATGAAACTGTTAACTGGGAGAAAAGGAAAATAATAGTGATTAAAAAGAGAAAGAGAAAGAGAAATAAGTGAACAGAAAGAAAAAGAGAAGAAATCGTAAGAGAAAAAATGCGGAGTAAATCAGTAGTGGGGGGGGATGAAAACAGGAGGGAAAACAAGTTTGAAATAGGAGAGCAATGATTGCGGAGTGCAAGGAGAAATGGGAGAGCTAGGATGAGAAAAGAGCGCGAAGTAGAAAAGAGAGGAGCAAGGATGAGAAAAGAAAGCAATGATTGCGGAGAGCAAGGATGAGAAAAGAAACTGCGAACAGTGAGAAATTAACTGGTAAAAAGAAGGGAAAAAATAATAAACAAAAAGCTGATCTTTTTGCTGCTTAAACAAAAAGTGAATTAAACGAATGAATGAATCGAATAAATAAAGAGGCAACGCAGGAGAGAAACCTCGACAAAAAACTGAATAGATATTTCTGAAAGTAATGCAGATAATGTGATATACAGCGATAAATTTCGCTTAATCTCAACAATTCCGTTAAACTATCGAAAATCTTTAGGTGTTGTTGCTCTTGTTTTTTGATGGGGATTTTTTTTTTTTCGTTTTGTTTGTTTTTTTGGAGGGGGTGCTTTTCATTTCCTTGTTTTTTTTTATGTTTTGTTCTTTTTGTTATTTGTCGATGATTCTTTTGTTTCTGTCTTTGTAGCACTTCATTTGCTATCTATAAGAAGCGATTATGGGCAAACGGATGGAGGCGCAAAAAGGAATTGAGCCGCTTAAAAATTTCCCGACAAAATAGCGAGAAAGGGAAGAAGATAAACAGAGGAAGGAAGGAAGGATGTTAAGATGCGGATCAGTTGAAAGAACACGCATAAGAAAGAAAGAAAGAAAGAAAGAAAGAAAGAAAGAAAGAAATCAATCCTATAGGCGGAAACAAATAAGGACACCTTACAAAAGAAAAAAAGAAAGAACTTTTACAGGAGTAAAGAAATGAGGAACCCTAGAGAAAGAAGAAAAAGACTAAGTCAAATAAAAAATAATATATTATATATATATCACTGGGAATGAAGAAAGAAAGAAAAAAGAAAGAAAGAAAAGAAAGAAAGAAAAGAAAGAAATGAAAGAAAGAAAGAAAAGAAAGAAAGAAAGAAAATGAAAGAAAAGAAGAAATGAAAGAAATGAAATGAAAAGAAATGAAATAAAGAAATGAAATAAAAAGAAATGAAATAAAAAGAAATGAAAGAAAGAAATGAAATGAAAAGAAATGAAAGAAAGAAATGAAATGAAAAGAAATGAAAGAAAGAAATGAAATAAAAGAAATGAAATAAAAGAAATGAAATAAAAGAAATGAAATAAAAGAAATGAAATGAAAGAATTAATTAAATAAATGAATTGAAGAAATCTACTAATGAATGAATTGAAGCAATGAATGTAGCGTAATTATTATGGTCTACGCATAATTTGGGGATTGAAAAGGAAACGGTAATCGGATTTCTGGAGAAAAAGAAGAAACAGAAATAAGGACAAAAAGAGGTTAAAGTCTGGAAGGGCAAGCATTCAACGGGTGCCAGCCATTGACCAACCAATGACCCCGGAATTAGATTTAAAAATATAAAAGGAAGTCCCAGTTTCTGCGGAGGAGCGGAAGTGAATGTGACCCCCAACCCCCACCTCCGGGACCACAAACGGAAGTAAAGAAAATTCGGGCTCTCTTTCGCCGGACCCAAGAAGGGTCGGGCGTGTTTGTTGGGGCTATAGCGTGATATATCTAGGCTAGCAACGGACAGCGCGAATGAATGAAAGAAAGGAATGAAGGAATGAATGAATGAAAGAAAGAAAGAAAGGAAAGAAAGAAAGAAAGGAATGAAAGAAAGAAAGGAATGAAAAGAAGAAAAGAAAGAAGAAAGGAATGAATGAAAGAAAGAAAGAAATGAAAGAAAGAAAGAAAGAATGAAAGAAAGAAAGAAAGGAAATGAAAGAAGAATGAAAGGAATGAAAGAAGAAAGAAGGAATGAAAGAAAGAAAGAAAGGAATGAAAGAAAGAAAGGAATGAAAGAAAGAATGAAAGAATGAATGAAAGAAAGAATGAATGAAAGAAGAATGAAAGAAGGAAGGAATGAAAGGAAAATGAAGAAGGAAGGAAGGAATGAAAGAATGAATGAAATGAATGATTGAATGAATGAATGAAATGAAAGAAGAAATGAATGAAAGAAAACGAAATGAAAGAAAAGCGGAAACATAAGAAATGACCAAAAAGAGAAAAGGAGTAACGAAACGAAAAAAAAAACCTTAATACAAGATAGATTCTACTGTCAACTCAACTTGAAGTTTCGATATTTTCTAAAAATCATAAAAATAAGCAAAAAGGCAAAATATTTCTTTTAAGCATAAGAATAAAAGAGTTCGTAAATTAAAATAAAATGTTTCAACAGACTTAATTCAATTGAACTATTAGTTCAAATGAATTAAGTCTATGCCGAAACACTTACATTTACGCAGCTTTGCTTCTGTACAAACTGCGTAGAATTCTGCTGAACACATTGCTTACGTTTGCTCAAATGAAAGTTTCTCCTCACTGACATTGTCACAGTTCCTTTATTGCATCAATTTTGAAAGTAAAAAGTCAATAATGTATCACACCGCTGTATATAATACCATCATGAGTACAGCAATGGTAAATTGACTGTGTTACGTATTGTTATACCTACTTATCTGATTTATTTATGATCTGTATCTATTTCATATATATATATATATATATATATATATATATATATATATATATATATACAGTGGAAAGGAGTAACCTACTCGAGTTTCATCGATTGATTCTTCAGGGTTACATTAATTAAATTAATTGAGTTTTCGATTAATCTTAGATGGTATAATACATGCCGTTGGAATGGGATTTATCCTTAAGGATAAATCCCATTTATTCACCTTTCCATTGTTAAAATAAATTTTGCTCTACATTGTATTGAGCACTTTATATTTGTTTTCTCTCAGTCTTAACCTGGATACTGTGCGCTTCCAACGATCGTACTCATACCCACCGGTAAGCTACTACTTATACATTAACAAATATATATATATATATATATATATATATATATGTTGGCAACCTTCCGTCTATTTTAGACGATGTCGTAGTTTTTTGGGTTTTTTTTCTCTCACTTACAGCTACGTGAGTGGCTGAACAGACCGATCCTCGAATGGCAGTCTCTGGTGCAATGGCTGCAAACAAAAGGTGATGCTTTCTGTAGGTGTTGAGGGTGCTGCTGTTTCTCCTTTCTTTTAGCTCTCTTTTCTGTGACAGCTTTTTTCCGCTCTTCTTCACTTTTTGTTCCTTGTTTGACGAGGAGGCGCCAGGTTGCACGGTCTTCAGCACAAGCCTCCCACGTGTCTATGTCAATGTGGCATGTCTTCAGGTCTCTCTTGCAGACATCTTTGAAGCGTAGGCGTGGTCTCCCTGCCGATCGGGTGCCCTCCACTAGTTCACCATACAGTAGGTCTTTGGGGATGCGGCCTTTGTTCATCCTCCTGGCATGGCCAAGCCAGCGCAGGCGTCTCTCGCAGGTGATGGCGGGCATGCTGTTTATGTTTGCTCGTTCCAGCACTTCTGTGTTACGTATTGGTATACCTACTTCTGTGATTTATTTATGATCTGTATCTATTTCATATATATATATATATATATATATATATATATTATATGAAAATGTTGACTTACCGGTGAAATGTTTCTCAGTGGTTAGTTGATACAAGTTTTACTATGATAAGTCAGCGATATAACAAATATAAAGTGCTCAATACGTAAGTAGAGCGAATTTATTACAATGATATGTATAGAAATAACCTACTCGAGTTTCACCATAAGGATCTTCAGGGTTAAATTCACTGAATTAATCAAGATATTGATTAATTACAGCTAACTACAGGAGTTTATGTTGTTATGACCGTTAAAAAACAGATTCGCAGTTAATGAACGCTGGGGCGTTTCATTAACTACGAAAGTGTTTTTAGTCTTTCTCCTATCCTTCTGTGTAGTATGTCCTTTTTCTTCCCCTTTTTATAATAAAAAAATGGTATGCTCCATTATTTAGCTGAGGAGACGACAGTCATGAGAAATAATAGTTCAGTGGATAAGCAACACCAGATAATTCCCTTGGACGATTTGTGCGGTCTCACTTTTAACCAGAGGATATTGCAAGATGATAACGGTCGTACTTTTAAGGAACACGAGTATTAATATATAGATATCTGCAAAACAAAAACATCCGTCCAGAACTATAAAACAATTTCCTGAACACTCCACACAAAACATTGATGGTGAAATTTGTAAAGATTATGTCGTTTCCTCAAATTTCATATCTAGTGAAAAGGATCCATCTTGTAGCGCCAAGACACAAACAGATGGTAATGTGGATACCCTCATGTGCAGGAGTGGGGGACTATGTCCTTGTGATAGTTTGCAAGAAATAAAACGGTGCTCTCAATATGTGATCTACCGAATGGTTTCTAATCCAATATGTGATCTACCGAGTTGTTTACATTCCAATATGTGAGCTACCATTAATTACCCATTATTTTCCCATTAAACTAAACCTAACCCTGTCTTTTTTTTTTCTAGTAGATCACATGCCATCAATAGTAGATCACAAACCTTCGGTAGATCACATATTGGAAGAGTACCAATAAAACTGTCCAGTATTCACCTTTGTTTCAAGACTTTATTTACAAATATTGGATCTAGGACACTTTTCCATAGACTGTGATGCATAATGCAAACATATAGAAATAAGGGTTATTTCCTAGTTGAGTAACATGATATTACAGAGTGACCCAGAAAAAACAGCACCCAAATTATTTATTTTCCCAATAAACTAACCCTAAACCCCAACCCTACCCCCGTAACCCTACCCCCTCCCCAGTTGAGTAACATAATATTACAGGGTGACCCAGAAGAAAACAGAACCCACAAATTTTGTAATAAAACTGTTAATTTTAATTGTAATTTTTTTTAAAGTTTATGTCCAACGAAGGTTAGGGTTAGGGTAATGGGAAAATAAATAAATAATTTGGGTTCTATTTCTCTGAATGTTTGAGATGAGGCTTGAAGATTAGTATTATCTGCGTTATTCGGACTATTGTCCCCATCTTCATTGTTATTTGTACAACATTTCGGCCGATATACCCTCAGCCTTCTTCAGTATTTCTTGTCGGACTCGGGAACTTCTCGGACTCGGGAACCTTCTTTTTGAACTCGGGAACTTTCTTGTCGTATTCGGGAGCCATCACCCCCGTGGAATAAATAAAGGGTTAGGTTCAAAGTTCCGTGATGGCTCCCGAACACAAGAAAGTTCCCGAGTTCGAAAAGAAGGTTCCCGAGTCCGAGAAAGTTCCCGGGTCCGACAAGAAATACCCGAAGAAGGCCGGAGGGTATATCGGCCGAAACGTTGTACAAATAACAATGAAGATGGGGACAATAGTCCGAATAACGCAGATAATAATTTGGGTTCTGCTTTTTTTTCTTTTTTTTTCACTGTCATTCATGTTACTCAACTAGGAAATAACCGAAATAAGGGTTACTTAGTACTATAATCGTAAATGAGCCTGCGATCGCTGATCATTGCAACGTAATGATAAATACAAATTGAAGTTGTGCTGTTTTACATTTATGTTGAATGGATAGGTCACACCTCTGATTTTGGTGGAATTTCTGGTTAAAGAGTGACTTATCTGTGAGTATATACGGTTCTTGACAGAATCTTCCATTTTCAATTCACATGTCGATGTGAGTAAGAAAAATGAAACACTAAAAAATTCACACTTTTTGGTGCAGAGGACATTTTTGATTACATCTATTAATAATGGAGATTCGGTCTCTATTTGTGACTAAAACTGCGTCACTGCTTACGTCACAAAACGTAAAATCGTCAATACATAGAATAAAGAACAATTAATAATGATAAAATAGATAAAAGCCGTTCCTTATAATTCAACGTTTGAATCGTTTCTATTAATGATAAGTAATATATAGCTGATTTATATAAATTAAGTAAATAAACTAAAACTATGAAATGAATTTAAAAAATTGAATTATTACTTTAAATAAATGGAAAAAAATATTGGCGAAATTTGTTATCAATTTTAAAAATCATTCTTTACTCTCGCACTTTTATTAGTACCAAGAAGTTAACTTAAATGTTTACAAATAAATAACTACGATTTTCTGTAAAATTTAGGTATATAATATTCAAAATAATTATTCATCTAATAATTGATAGATACGCAAAACATTTTATTTGAGGGGATAGAACTAAGTTTTCATTTCTAATTTGTTTTATTTATTTATTTTTACTCCTTCAATAAATTTGACCATTTTACTTATGATACAAACCTCCTGACATTAATTTTTAACCACCCCCCTCAGGCAATATCTTTCAAAAATCAATTTTTACACCGCCCGGATGCCGTTTTTCTTTTTGGTTCGTAATATAAATATACTTAATGCGTGAGAGGGAGATACAACTTTAATCCAGATAAGAAAAATTTATATCTTGTGCTACTCATGCGCTGAGTTGGTGACGGCCGATATAGAAACTGGAACCTTGTTGTTCCTAGTCGGACGCTCTACCGACTAAGACGCAATTCCTGGAAATATCGTGACGTAAGCAGTGACATAGTTTCAGTTACAGACACCGAATCTCCATAAGATTAGTAAGTTTTAGTCAATGTAAACAATTGATCGAGTTATCTTACCAGTAAACTCTTTTTTTTCTCGTTTGTCTAAATACTTCAGTGTAAATGTGTTTTCTCCTCACCCTCTCTCCAACCAAAAAAACATCGTCCAAATATCTTTGGTGAAAATGTTTTTTCTTCATACAGACATTTCAAATCCAGAATTGATTGAAATTAGGAACATCAAAGACAAAATTTGAAATTCACTCACCAACAAAAGAATTGCATTAAAAGCAGATATCTTCCATTAGTTTTTTGAACTTGTAGGTCAACACAAGTTTTAGCTACATGATGATTCGACAATTGGAGTCACCGACATTAAACAGTTTGGGAGTAACTGACAACATATCTCACGAGAATGTACATTTGCTAATCAGTCTTATAAAACAAAAGAAATACATAGCAGTCTATTATATATATATATATATATATATATATATATATATATATATTATATGAATTTTCTGTGAAGCAAATGTGAAATAAATAAGAAACTCCGTTGGATGTTAAGTGTTAAGTTTCATATTATTTCATTCAGTATTTCGGAAGCATGGCCTTCCTTTATCAAGAAAATCTAGATTGACTGATATACAAATATAATATATTCACACTGAGAACTAGACTCACAATATATATCAACCCTTCCGCAAGAGCAGGATGTGATACAAGTTCAATTAATTAAGTTTAATAGGTTTTAATTGACAGTTTTCTTCTAGACTGGTTATCTAGCCAAGGTTAAAGATTTCAGTCTGCACTACTATTTACCTATAGTTTGAGAGAGAGAGTAGTACGACGCATACTTTTCCCAATGATATTAGCGCTAACGCGGGTCGACGAACCCATATATATATATATATATATATATATATATATATATATGTAAGATGATTGAAAAGTTACTCCTTATCTTTCCCTGCTGCAAGGATGAAATCAGACCAGTTGTCAATATTTGTTAGAATATTGAAAACTTGATTTTATGCAAGATGGTGCTCCCTCACATTTTGCTATTGTTGTTTATGAATGGCTGAATCATCATTTTCTAGAAGATGGGTGGTAGCCGTGATCCGCATGAGTGGCTGTTAGAAGCCTTGATTTAGCACTATGCGATTTTCTTCTTTAGGGTTGGTTGATGAAGCAAGTCTACTCTATGAAATCAACGGCTTTGCAAGAACTTTAAGGTCGAATACGAGAATTTATTTCTGCCATTCCACAAGAATTTCTGGGAATATCAGCTGATGCGATTCCTGAGCGTTTAAGAAGCTGGGGGTGAGTGCTAGTGCTCATATAGAATTTTAAATAAAACGCCAAGTTATGTATGTTCTTCTTATATTCATTTTTTAAGAAAATAATGATGTAGAAATAAATTATAAGACTTTTAAAATTGGGAGTTACTTTACAATCACCATATATATATATATATATATATATATATATATATATATATATATTCAGCTGTACTTATGTATTTGTACGCATATATCTATTTATTGGAACCGTTTTGAAATTAGTAAATTTCTTTGAAATTTCATTGAACTTTATGCGAGCTTTCTTCTGGTTAGTTAAACTATTTAGAGAGCTCTATTTCATACTAAAAATCTCTTGAAACCGAATTAAATTAAAAATGTATGTCTGATGCTTAATAAATAAAAAAAACAAGTTTCAATTTAAAATTGATAACAGTTTGAAAGTCGTAAAAATCAATCGATCGATCGATCAGCCTGGATGATGAAGATTTTTTTTCAACAGTATTCAGAATAGTATTGTTTGGTTGGCTTGAAACGTCTACCTCTCTCTGAGGAATTCTTTGAATAAAGTAAATGGTTGGTCGGATTTAATTCTTGGTTTATTTTATGCCGAAGTCGTTTTGTTTTATTCATTCTTGATGGATAATCAAGTTTTTTAAACTAATTTTGCAAACTTTTGTTATCTTTAACCCATTGAAGAGACCCTAACAGTTATTACATTTTTCGGATCCGGGTGGACCTGGGAGTAATGGCCATGAAGGGGTACTCTACACTCCCCGGAGTTCCAAATTAGATCCTCACCATTAGGTGCAGTTTAATGTCATACCAAAGACGCCAAGACACTCATCCACCGTCTTCTAGCAGGTAATAATCAGAGTTTGCCATAAGGGCAATAGGGTCGGGACAATCAAATAGATGTCAGGGCTTGACGTAACTAGCCAATTGATCAGAGGGCATCCCGACCGCTCGTCTGGAGTTGTAAGTCATGGACTGCTCAGATACTAGGATTCCACCCTTAAGCATTACAGATCGTCACCCACAGCCGACAAATGGCTCCATTGGGAAAACGTTTACACCTCTGTAGCGGTGTAGTCAATGTATTCTACAACACTAACAGGGTGATTGTTTGGTTGGGTTGAAACGTCTAGCCAGTTGGTGAAACTTGGTAAGTCTCATTTGGATTATTCGGACTATTGTCCGTATTCTTTATTGTTATCGGTACAATGGGTCGATGTGCCCTCCGGCCTTCTTCAGGTATTTTTTGTTGGAACTCGGGAACCTTCTTTTCGAACTCGTGGCTCCCGATTACGACAAGAAGAGTTAGAACAGAAGGCCGAGTTAAAACCCCGAGTTAAAACAGAAGGCTCCCGAGTTTCCCGCTCCCGAGTTAAAACAGAAGGCTCCCGAGTTAAAACAGAAGGCTCCCGAGTTAAAACAGAAGGCTCCCGAGTTAGAACAGAAGGCTCCCGAGTTAGAACAGAACAGAAGGTTCCGAGTTAGAACAGAGGTTCCCGAGTTAGAACAGCAGAAGGATCCCGAGTTAGAACAGAAGGATCCCGAGTTAGAACAGAATTACCTGAACAAGACCGGATGGCACATTGGCCGAAATGTTGTGGGAGATAACAATAAAGCTGAGGACAATAGTCCGAATAATCCAAATGATACAAATTATCATGCCTCATCTCAAAAATTCAACGAAATGGTAAGTCTCGTCTTGGAGGAATTCTTTGAATAAAATAAGGCAATCAGAGTCGATCTTTATTGTCAACAACTTGAAGAGGAATCGGTTGACGCCCCAAGAATCTCCGGATTTCGTCAACTGAAAAAAATGTGTCATTGATGATGCAATTCGAAACGCAGTAAAATATAAAAGTCTACAGATAAATATCGTTGAGTTGGCAGATTTTATTATAACCAGTTTATCATTTAAAAGATTGTATGGTTATCAGATAGCTGGAAACAAAACTTCTTTGGTATGAAAAGCTTTAAAAAGTAAAGATCAATTCGGGATTACCACAAATAGTTTCGTCTAGAAGCCCAGATTGTTTCAATTAAGAAAAAAAAAAGAATCAGTTTCCGAGGTAGCATTTATCTATATATTAATACTCGTGTTCCTTAATTGTACGACCGCTATCCTCTGGCAACACACTCTGCTTGAAGATCAGACCGTCCAAATCGTTCAAGATGAAATGCAAAAATGTAAAACCTGATTATCTGGAGTTGCTTATCAACTGAATTCTTATTTCTCATGAATGTTGTTACCTCAGCTAAATGATGGACCATTCCGTTTTCATTATAAAGAAAAAGGGAAGAAAACGGAAGTGCTACACAGAAAGAAAGAAAGAAAGCGTAAAGATAGAGAATGGATGAACGTGCGGAAACAATAAGGTTAATCAGTTTCAATCGAACATAATGAAACGATAAAAAGAAGAAAGAAAGTAAAAAGCGTAAGAGAGATTTAAAGAGTTTTATACATCTTACATATTGAAGTATCGCATTAGCTCTTAAGTAACATGAATTTTGAATTCAAACCTACTGTACCTCGCATTAAAAAATACTGTGGGTCACATCCAGTAATGGCATCGGAGTTGAGTAAATACATAGCTGTGTGTGTTAAGGTAATGATTAACAAGCTAGTTTTGCTAGTTTTTATATATATATATATATATTATATATAATATATATATATTATATATATATAGAGAGAGAGAGAGAGAGAGAGAGAGAGAGAGAGAGAGAGAGAGAGAGAGAGAGAGAGGATATGTGCTTAATTGAAGTCGTACCTAATTGTGAAAATTGATTAGTTAATAATTAATGAATTTTCGGCGGGCATATATGTTCAAATGTAAGGCTAAACGAATCGAGAAAATGTTAATCCCTGAATGTACATTTCGACCTATTAGGTCTCATCAGTAAGGTCGAAATGTACATTCAGGGATTGACATTTTCTAGATTCGTTTAGCCTTAAATTTGGACATATATGCCCGCCGAAAATTAATTAATTATTAACTAATCAATTTTCAAAATTAGGTACGACTTCAATTAAGCACTTATCCTCCAAAAATTGTCGACTTAAAGCCATATAAAAATAAACACATTTGTTTGTTTACTTGACCTCATATATATATATATATATATATATGTATATATATATATATATATATATAAGGATGTATGTATGTACGGAGGTAACTACGAAAATAATACAATTAATGACAAAGTAAATATATATAGGCAATAGGCAATAGCATAATCTTTACAGATCATTGCCGTCTGTAAAGATTATGCTATTGCCTATATATATTTACTTTGTCATTAATTGTATTATTTTCGTAGTTACCTCCGTACATACATACACACCAACTGTCCTATATATATATATATATATATAAATATATAGAGAGAGATATATATACACACACATTTACTACCGCCAGATCTTGCTTTATGGGCAAAAATAATGAAGATTTTACTTATATATATTTAAATGATTACGATTTGAATAGTATGAGAAGGGAAAGTCTTTGGTTGTGTTCGTAACTAAAACATGAATCAATTATGTAAGACCAAAACAATCAATGGATCTGCGAGACTAACTTTATATTACCACTCTCTACCCAGGCAACGCCGAGTAGCCGCTTATAAAAAAAAAGTAAAGTCGTCGAGGCGGCCTAAAGTCGGTATCAGCCGGTCAGCGAGGGAGTCTATCCCCTTTTCAATAGCACTAGACCAAGGAGATTGTTTTAGCATCTGAGGTGGAGCGCCACACCTATCATCAGCTCCTTACTTTACCGCACAGATCCCTGTGCTACTCATACGCTGAGTTGGAGAGGACCGGTATCGAACTAGGAACCTTGAGGTTTCTAGCCGAACGCTCTAAAGACTGAGCCGCTTATAGTTACTACTAAATAACGAGTTCGATCCTCGCAGGATGTCCCATACTTGCGACCTTGTGTTACATCCTACTCATAGTGAACGGGTTTGGCAAATAGTGTTTAAGTAAGCGTGTGTATATGTGTGTACGCGTGTAGCGTATATGCGTATGTGTGAGAAAAAGCGAGCGTGTGTGGGGTTGGGAAGACGGAAGGGATGCTGTAATCTTTTTTACTGACTGACTGAGGCTGGTTGATACGATGCATATCAGATAAACAACCGTCATCGTGCGCACGCGCACTAACTTCCCAGAAACAATTTCGGATTCTAATGTCCACCACCCCCCCCACACACACACAAGTAAATAAAAATAAATAAATAAATAAGAAATAAAAAATAAAAAGGAATGCAACATATCAGTAAACATATTTCAGCTGTTTGTTAAGACCCTGACGTCAAAATTGGTATTTTTTTTTTTTTACGAATCTGTGTGTATATCAATTTCCACGCTTCAACTCTCTTAAAAATTTCTGAATTACTTTTCGTATTTTGTGTACGTAGATTGGTTAGGATATTATGCAGAAATAAGTTGGTCTTTTACACTTTCTTGACAGTGAAGGAATGTGTGAAAAACGTCGATGAATTTGCACGTACTGCACAGTCTCAAAGGAAATGCAGGTGCAATTCTAACAAGTGTTAAAATATGCACACAATTAACGTTCAAAGGATCTCATCTCGTCTTATCTTGTGCCAGACTTGGCCTAGAGTGGGTTGAGCTGGTTCCATCAATTCAAAGATGGAGCATCATGAGAATAGGAAGTAAACAGGTCTGACTACCCAAGATACATAAAACTGACAGGCGTCATTTTTCAGTTAATTTTATATGCAGTGTTCAAGAGACGGTCTGTTATGAATGGATAATAGATTTAGTGGGCTAAAAAAAAAATTTTCTGAATAGTTTATTATGATAAAATAAAAAAGGGGATACCTTATATCTTTTTATATAATTATGTCTGAGTGAGTATACACACACACACGCACACGCCTAATTAATTAATTATTAATTAATTAATTTTCAAAATTAGGTACGACTTCAATTAAGCACATATTCTCCAAATTGTCGGCAAAAAATGCCATATCCAAACACATCGTGTTTACATACTTATCATATGTATATATATAAGTTATGGGACCTTTGACATGAAGTCAACAACGCCTGGTTACTGACAGTTTCTTGCATATGCGATCTTGGTCTGAATATCGTATAGGTGAGAAACTACGGGTCTATTTACTACCTTTATCAAAAATTCGCACGTACTGCATGGTCTTAAACGTAATGGTGGTGCAATTCTAAGTGTTAAAATATGCACACAATTAATGTTCAAATGGTGGTTGCTCTTTGAATCTTTAGATTAGGATTGGTAATTTGTTTTATTTGGATTATTTGGACTATCCAATGTTTATCACTAGGATTAGATTTCTGCCTATGTCAGTAAAAATTGTCATTCAATTCAAATAAAAAATCATTTATCAAGATTCTTTTCTTTTTTTCCTGGCAGTTTCAAAGGATTTGAAATTATTCCAATTAATGCATTTAACTTTCTTGCGAGTTATCTGAATCCGTATACAGCTATGGGTAAATAGTAAGACAGACTGGGCTCTTTAACATTGACTTGGTAACCAGTCTAGGAGAAGAAAAACTCTGAATTCAAACCTGTTAAACTCCGCTTAAGAAATTGACCTTGTGTCACATCCTGCTCGTGCGGAGGGGTTAGGTCAATATCTATAACAGTAGTAGTGGCGTGCAAGACTCGCATCCTGAAAGCTCTTTAACTACAATTGCATTGATACGGGGAGGGGTTAAGACACGTACAATAAAATCTGCACATCAGGAATTTTTTCTTCTAAAGTTGTGTTTATAATCACGTGCATATTGATGGGTCTTTGGCTTTTGAAAAAAAAGCATCCTTGAACGGAGAGAGAGAGAGAGAGAGAGAGAGAGATAAATCAATAAACATGAGAGATTATTTTGAAACATCAAAAAGTTTTGAATCATTTTCCACCACAAACTTATAACCTTCATGTATTGTTTGATACTTTTGTCCAACCTTGCTCCTAGTTTTCCCAACTAAAATTCACACAGGAGAACATCAGCTATGAGTTTGTCTTGTCAGGTCTTTTGTATGTTATTAAGTATCACCACAGAGTTGATTGATATAGATTTTTCTGGTTGGCCTATACTGGTATGTACAGGAAAATATCAGTTATGAGTTCATATTGGCAGGTCTTTCACATGGCATCGAGTATCTGCACAGATCTGATCAATGTAGGTTTGTGATGATCAGCCTACACTGGTGTATCCATGTGTAGGTGTCAACTGGAGAATGTTACTTATGAGTTCATCCTTCATTCATCAACGTTTTGGCCGATGTGCTCTTTGGTGTTTCTTGTCAAACTCGGAACTCTTTATTCAATCCACGGGAGTAGACTGTTCTCATTCCGTTAACCATGATTGGGTACAAGTGTTAAGCTATGTTAACTATTCTATGTTATTAGTGCCCTTGGCCAGGATTGAACCTACTATTTTTCTGATATATTTTTCCTCTGTGACTGTAACAATAAGGGGACATATCAATTAGGACAAGTGTAACTTACTATGTTGTAAGGGAGATTTATTCAATCAATATATATATATATATGTGTGTGTGTGTGTGTGTGTGTGGTGCGGGCACCTGGCTAATAAGTTTTCAATTAGGTTTTGGAGTTATATATATATATATATATATATATATATATATATATGTGTGTGTGTGTGTGTGTGTGTGTGTGTGTGGCAAAAATAAAAATATCAAAAGAGTTAAATATATTAAGGTGGTCAATACAGTGAGACAAATAGTCAGAATTATCCTGATGGTCCTTTAGGGAAACCTAGGTAGGTAGTTTCTGACTCTGTAGGCTTCATTATACACACACACACAAGTGTGTGTGTGTGTGTCTTGTGAGGGCACCTGGCTAATGAGGTTTCAATTAGGTTTGGGAGTTGTTATATATATATATATATATATATATATATATATATATATATGAAATGTGCGTCTACATCTACGCGTGTGTGTGTGTGTGTGGTGCAATAGTGTAATGTTATATGAGTAATTTAATCGTTATAAAATTGGTGATTAACGAGGTGCGACTCTATCGCCGTCTTACCTGGTTGATTCTCTATCTCAAGCGTCAAATTACATGGCAGCAAGAAGGAATTCACGTTAGCAAATCTGACAGTAGATAATACTTGAATCATTTCACTTCTTTCTGCCCCCCCCTCCCTCTCCCCGTGAGAAGAACGATCATTAATTTTAGGAAGTGGGGGTAGTTGGGGAGGGGGTGAGACGTAAAAGAAATATGGCGGCACGGCAGTTCAAGTGGGAAGAACCGAATGTAGGAGGTAGAACTGGAGAAACGAAAGAGAGAGAGAGAGAGAGAGAGAGAGAGAGAGAGAGAGAGAGAGAGAGAGAGAGAGAGAGAGAGAGAGAGAGAGAGAGATGAGAGAGAGAAGGAGAGAGAATGAGAGAGAGAGAAGGAGAGAGAATGAGAGAGAGGAGGAGAGAGAGAATGAGAGAGAGAGAGAGAGAGAGAGAGAGAGAGAGAGAGAGAGAGAGAGAGAGAGAGAAGAGAGAGAGAGAGAGAGAGGAGAGAGAGAGAGAGAGAGAGAGAGAGGAGAGGAGAGAATGAGAGAGGGAGAGAGAGAGAGAGAGAGGGAGAGAAAGAGAGAGAGAATGAGAGAGAATGAAAGAGAGAGGAGTGAGAGAGAGAGAGAATGAAAGAGAAGGAGAATGGAAAGAGAAGGAGAAGAGAAAGAGAGAGAGAGAGAAGGAGAGTGAGAGAGAGAGAGAGGAGAGTGAGAGAGAGAGAGAGTGAGAGAGAGAGAAGGAGAGTGAGAGAGAGAGAAGGAGAGAGAGAGAGAGAGAGAGAGAGGGAAGTGGAAGGAGGAAGGTAAGTACGGCAATGAACACAGATAAGAAAAAAAAATAGCCACAAATTTTTTTTTAAATATAGTATACCTTGATTTATTCGAACTGTTGACATTGTCTTGGTTGTTATACTAGCAAGAATACGCGCCCTCCACCGGGCGTAAGTATTTTAAGTTTTAATGTAATGAAATATATTAAATTAGAAAGACTAACGAAATGAAATAAAACGCATATAAAAATATATTACACTAATATTTTAATTGGTTTACATTGAAGAATAAAACAATATTATTAGATATCAATAACACTAAGTAATTATTTATTAAAACCGGTTTTGTTAAAACCACATAAGATAACGTTTCGACCGTTCAGGTCTCAGGCCTTCTTCAGGTATCTACTGCATCTATTAGCCTTCGACGACTCTCGAACTTCATCTGTAAATCTAAATGGTTCTCATTTTCTTGTTCATGCAAAGAATTTTTTTTCTTAATGGTGTTTTTTTTTTCTTCTTCTGAGCTAGAAAATGCTCTGACTGGTTGGTTGTTTTTCTTTACGGCATATCAACCCTTTTCCGGTTATTTATGCCGAATAAAGGTATTTTGATAGACAAAGGACTCGAGTTGCTTACAGTACGCAATTAATGTTAATGAAAATCATTTCTACCAGTTTATTAATACTCATCAAGCCTCGCCCAAAAAAAATCAGAGAAACGCATGAAGTTAATGAAAAATCTAATCTGAAAATTATTTCTCCCCATGTAGGGCACACTGCCAACTTTCGGGGGGGGGGGATCCACGATTTGCTCAGTTTGAAACCCAAAATGTTCTTTTAAAAAGCTGGTTCGTTTTTTTTTTTGTTTTTTTTTTTTTTTTGGTTTTTTTGGGGGGTGGGGGGGGGTTACGGCTTATCAACCCCTTTCAGGTCATTTTGATTTTAAAAAGACTCAGGTTACTTAGAGTACCAGCTGTTGCTTAAGTGGTCACTAAATTAAATATTGAAAAAGCCAATCGCTGCTTAACTACTGTGATCTACCGGGAACCGGCACTTCCAGCGAGACTTGACCATAAGATAAAATGCTCTGTTGGTGGGGCTTAGAATATACTGACAGTACACGCTGCAGGTAAATAAGATCCCAACAAAAAGGGATAACCTATGCATGTCACTAAACTACGTTGTGTGGTGTGGTTACAGTTTTTTGCCATTACTCCCAGGTCCACTCTGATCCGGGCTGGAGTACATATTAATGTTAGGTCCCCATCTGTGGGTCTATTTAATCTGTTCAAAATTATTAGTATTTGATAGGAATACTTTATATATAACGCTAAATTATTGTATTGAGAATAGTTACTTGAAGTTATAATTGTTTATTAGGGATTATCATTATTAGTTACTTGAGCTATGTACTTAATGGAAATAACTATTATTAAACGGAAATAATTACTTGAAACCATATAATCATTAGTATTAGATAGTAATGCTTGAAATTATATAACTGTTCTAATTATTTGTATCAGATTGATACCATATAATAGTAAATTATTCGTATTAAGAATAGTTATTTATAATGATATTTTTCTGTGTAGCATGTCTTTTTCCTTCTCTTTCTTCATAGTAAAAATGGAATGGTCAGTTATTTAGCTGAGGTGACGACGCTCATAAGAAATAAGGATTCGGTGGATAAGCAACACCAGATGATCAGGATTTATATTTTTGCATTTCGTCTTGGACAATTTGTACGGTTTCATTTTTAACCAGACGATGTTGCAAGATGATAACAGTCGTACAATTAAGGAACACGAGTATATAGATTGTATATATAGATTATTATCATTATTATTATATTATTATCATCGTGCTTTTTCACACCTGCCGTAGCCGGTGGTTTACAGCAAGTTTCCTCAGGACTCCAGGACTCTTTGGGTATTCTAGTCGATCTTAACAATGCTGTAGTTTGGATGTGTTCAATTCTTTCTCTGATTACTAATTCATCCAAATTCTTTTCCAGACTTTGGGGGGACCTTCACCTTTATGTTCCACAATTTTCTCAGTTCTCTAGCAAGGTCCAAGTACTTGTTTATCTTTTCATTTTCTTTCACTTGCTGGTCGGCCGAGACGGCAAAATTCACGAGATTACAGGTTCTCTTCTTGTTAATCAGTACTAGGTCTGGTTTCCTCGTTGGGATTAGGTGAGCCGTCTTTATCTTGAAATTCCACAGAATTTTATGCGTCTCATTCTCCAGGACATGTTCAGGCTTGTACATATACCGTTTAGTTGTATGGTGAAAATGTAATTTCTTGCACGATTCCCAGTGGATTACCTTTCCAACCCAGTCGTGCCTAGTCTTGTACTCTCTTTATGCTAGTTTGCTGCATTTGCTTATTATATGATTAACTGTTTCATCTGTCTCCACACATTCTGCGCTTTTATTATTATAATTTCACGCTTTGCTAGTTTTTCACAACAGCTGGTGGTCTTTCACTGGATTCTGAGTGACAGCTGATCTTAACAATGCTATTGTCTGGGTGGTCTTGATTCTTCCTGTTTTCCAATTCCTCTAGCCTTTTTCCCCAAACATTTTGTGATCGGCCCAAGGGTGCAAACTATAATTGATATAACCTTTGCCTTCATATTATACAGGGTTTTTTTTTTGTTACTTCTCAGGCAAGGTCCTAGTATTTGTCAATCTTTTCGTTATCTTTTATTTTCACTCTGCAGTCCGCCGAAACTGTAAAATCCACAAGCTAATAAGTTCTCTTCTTGTTAATTAACACTAGCGCTGGTCTTCTGTCCGGGATAAGCTGATCCGTTTGTATCTATAAATCCCAAGAATTCTATGACTGATTCTGGTTTGTGCATATACCATTTGGTAGTATGTTCAATGTTTTAATTTCTTGCACAATTCCCAGTGAGTAACATTTCCCACCCAGTCTGGCCTAGTTCTGTATTCCCTTTGGGCTAATTTACTGCATTCACTCATATGAATAGCAGCCTTTGTCTCCACACATCTGACACTTGCTATTCTGTTGCGTCTTATCTATTTTCGTTTTGATATAACCGGTCCTTATGGCATTATTTTGTGTTGATATTATTAGAAATTCTATATCTTTTGGGTTTTCCCTTACTATCTAATACAAAGAATTTGCACACAGTTGTATGGATTCAAGTAATTATTTCTATTTAATGACGATTATTTGTTTGCACACTTATATGCTTTCAAGTAACTCATAATAATAACTATCATATATATATATATATATATATATATATATATATATATATGTGTGTGTGTGTGTGTGTGTGTGTGTGTGTGGTGTGTATTGATTATTGTGTATATATTGTCTCTTCGTGGGAGTTCTTCACATCCGCCTCTGCTGGTGGTTCACTGGAGGCTGACTGACAGCAAGTCTCCTCAAGTCTCCAGAACTGAGTATTCTAGCTGATCTTAGTGCTGTTGTTTGGATGGTCTAGATTCTTCCTCAGATTTCCAATTCTTCCAGACTCTTTTCCAAACCCTTATTTACCGTTCCAATGGCCCCAATTACAATTGCTACGACATTTACCTTCATTTTCCTCAGTTTATACAGCCCTCTGGCTAGGTCCAAGAATTTATCTATCTTTTTATTTTCTTTCACCTTCACTTTGATCCGCCCAGACGGCAAAATCCACGAGATTACAAGTTTTCTTCTTGTTAATTAACACTAGGTTATCTTTCTGTATCTCAAAGTCCAAAAGAGTTTATGCTTCTCATTCTCTAGGATTATTATTTATTATTATTATTATATATTTACCAACTCCTCCGCACGAGCAGGATATGACACAAGGTCAATTTCTTAAGCGGAGTTTAACAGATTTGAATTCAGAGTTTTCCTTCTCCTAGACTGGTTACCTAGCCATGGTTAAAGAGCCCAGTCTGTCCTGCTCTTTATCCATAGCTGGAGGGAGAGTAGGATTCATACTTTTCCCAAGGGTATTAGCGCAAAGTGAAATGCATTTACGACATCCAGGATTTGAACTCGGGGCGACGAGTCCATTTTCCATGACTTTAACCATTACACCATGCGCTTCCTTATTATTATTATAAGGTATGGTTTGATCAACAGCCACACTATTTAATAGTTTCCCAGGTTGGATCATTGCTATGCTCGGATACACAGGGAACACCCAAGGAAAGCCGAAGGATACAGCGTCCGAAATGTGATTTTACATTCCACAATAAAGACGAGGACAACAGACCGAAAAATGAAAATTATACACATAAAGCCTCATCTAATAAAGTTCAGACAAATAAGAGGACTGGTCATTTAACAAAATGGAGCAGAGTGTAGTCGAAGGACCTATTATATATTTACCAAACCCCTCCGCACGAACAGGATGTGACACTAGTCGAAGGACCTATTATGCTTATGGGTCAACACGCCAATTGACAGCAACAAAATATTTTTAAAATAAAGACACAGCTTCGACCTCAGGGCAGCACCTCCCCATTTAATGAAAGGGGAAGAGTTGGAGTAGTCTTGCGCCTTCTATATTGTGGAATCCGGTCATAGTTAGATTGGTTAGTTGGATAGATTTTACGGCATATCAACCCCTGTTGGGTCATTTTATGCCGAAGACATTTTGTTTTGTTCGTTCTTGATGTGTACTCAATTTTTTTAAACTCAATTTTTAAAAACATTTTTAGAACGGATTTTGTTCTATTTAACATGGGCTTTAGAATACACCAACTGCACCTCTGCAGAGGTAAGATACCACTCTCCAATAGATCTACCTGTTGGCTGTGAGTGGCGACCCGTGATGCTTAAGGATGGAACCATGGTGGCTGAGCAGTCCATGATATGCAACACACCACTTTGCCCCTTAACTAGGCTAGACGGGTGGTGGGAGATGCCTCCTCTGATCAATCGTCTGGGCACGACAAGCTTTAGCATCCTAAAGACTGTCCCAATCCTATTGGCCTTATGGAAAGTCCCAACCATTTTAATCATATATGTGCTAGAAGGTGGTGGCTGAGGGTCTTTATGTCCTAGGTATGACATTAAACTATCTGATGAGGAAGTTCTATTTGTGGAGTTCTGGGGAATTTGGAGTACACCTTCATCACTATTACTCCCAGGTCCACTTTGACCGAGAATGGTAGTACCTGTTAGGGGCTCATCTAAGGGTTGAATAGAAAACTGAGTTTTAAAAAATGTGGTCAAAGTTTTTTATGAGTTTGAAAACAATTAAGTTTGAAATAAATGTTGAATACCCATTAAGAACGAATAAGACAAAACGTTTTCAGCATAAAATAACCCAACTAGGGTTGACAGGTCGTACTTAGATGAATAAAAAAAAACTAGTCACATAAACAACTGAGAAAACGATTCTCACTGGGTGTTCTCCCATTGTACCCTATCTACTTAAAAAGGTGAGAGAGTTGAACATTTCCCACCGGTATCAATGGTCAGCGGTCTCATCAAAGAAAACACCGGAATTTCGAAGGCGGATCTTCTAGGCAGACAGGACTAGTTCATTTAGAAAATTGGCGTAACACAATCTATTCGGACTATTGTTCTCATCTTTATTGTTATCTACACAACGTTTCGGTCGATGTGCCCTCTGGCCTTCTTCAGGTATCTTTTGTCGGACTAGTGAACCTTAATGTCGTAAATAGAAGATTTCACGGAACTTCAAACTGAACCCTTTAATCAATCTACGGAGGTAGGCAAGCTCTTCCCAATTGGAAAATTAGAGCAAATTTCCCTATACCTATTACATTGTAGCTCTGTGGCTTTAGAATACACCCACTACATCTCTACAGAGGGGTTAGGCCCCGCAGTGGGTTCATCTGTCGGCTGTGGATGGCAACCCGTGATGCTTGAGGATAGAACCCTGGTGGCTGAGCAGTCCATGACATGCAACACTCCATTTTGGCCCTTTTTTAGACTAGACGGTCGGACGAGAGAGAGAGAGGATACTTCCGATCAATTAGCTGGTCACATCAAGCCTTAGCACCTATATGATTATCCCAAGTACTCTTATGGCAACCCGATAATTTTATCATATATGTACTAGAAGGTGGTGACTGAAGGTTTTATTGTTCTGGGTATGACGTTAAACTATCCAATGGCGAAGTTCCAATTCCAAGGCGCTGGGATTACTCCCAGGTCCACTCTGACTTGGGTGATAATACCGGTTAAGGTCCCATCTATGGATTAAATTTAAAAATGTTTTAAAAAGTGACTTTAGTAAGAATTGAGTACACATCAATAATGAAATATATATCTTCGGCACAACAAGGGTTGACATGCCGTAAAATTCAAAATCAACCAAAAACCTCTGGTTTAGTAAGCTGATATCTGAATCGGAGTTCTATTTTAGCTGAGTATGCATTTACCCAACCCCTCCACAATGACAGGATTAGACACATGGTCGATTATAAAGCGGGGTAGAGATAATTAGAATTCAGAGCTTTTCTTCCTCTGAGCCGTTTTACCTGAACAAGGCTAAATTACCCAGTCTGTCCTACGATTTACCCATAGCTAGGGGAAGGCGATGGGTTTATGCTTTTCCCAACGGCAATCGTGTAAAGACAAATGCAACCAGCCTCGTCCAGGATTTGAACTCTTGTCACAGATTCTATTTGCTACGATGATAACCGTTACACGAGAGTGCCTGTTAGTGGTTGAAGTTTTCCATCAGTGCCAGTGGCCCGTCTTTCAGTCCAGCTAAAATATCCAGATTTTGAATTCTGATTTTCAAGGAATTATTTTGGAAAATTGGTGAAAAAAATATTTCGTTATTTCACTTAGTATGGTACAAGGCGAAATAAGAAGGTTTCTTAAATAATAATGTTTTTAAATTTGGGAAACCGAATACCAATGAAAAGCAGGAATATTGGAAAAAAGAACAAAATGAAATAAGAAGAAGAAGAAAGAAAGAAAGAAGAAAAAAGAAAGAAAGAAAGAAAGAAGAAAAAAGAAAGAAAGAAAGAAGAAGAAAAAAGAAAGAAGAAGAAAGAAGAAGAAGAAAAAAGAAAGAAGAAGAAAAGAAAAAAGAAAGAAGAAGAAAAGAAAAAAAGAAGAAAGAAGAATATAAAATGAAAGAAGAAAAAAGAAGAAGAAAACGAAGAAAAAAGAAGAAGAAAACGAAGAAAAAAGAAGAAAACGAAGAAGAAAAAAGAAGAAAACGAAGAAGAAGAAAAAGAAAAAAGAAGGAGAATATAAAATGAAATAAGAAAGAGAAGAAAAAGAAAAAGAAGATTATAGAATGAAATAATAATAAGAATACAGATAAGAAAGACAGTAAAACTGAAAGACAAACACCAGGGAAGACAAAGAAAGAAGAAAAGAAAAAACGAAGTATTTCTTCGCGAGTGACAAAGATACACTAGAGGCGTTGATAAGGTAATTTTTACTGGTGCCGATAGATAGGAATCGGCTAGACGAGACTTTAATATCAGAATACCATTCCTGTTGTTTCACGATGTCAGAAGTGGGTATCAGCATGCCGACAGCTAACGGAAACATATATCTATCGTATAGAGACTGCGTAAAACATACTTCCGGGCTAAGGAATGGACGATTGCAGGGAAAAGTGGTCTCCCTGAATCCAGCGTATAAGTGGAGGGATTTTGTTCCGTTTTTTTTAAGGGTGTGCGTATGATGACCCACAGGGTCGAAACTGGGGGGAGAAGGGGGTCAGCCGAAAGAAGGATGAAGATTCTAAGGAAGTAATAATGACACCTTAACTTGGTTGTCGACTGATTCAACGGACGATCCATCACTGATAACATCGGACATCTTTAAGGGGGGGGAGAGGATGCTGATAACAGGCTGGGGATTTATGTCGGGTCCTTCAGCCTTTTATCTAAAAGAGCTTTAAGAATCCCAGACTTTACCGATTGTGTGGCAATGGATCTCCCTGACTTCTCCAAGAATCTTCGTCCCTTAGTTCAGTTTGTGGTCTTCCTACCTTTCTTTTTATTCTTTCCTTCCATTCTTCTTCTTCTTATTATTATTATTATTCTTTCCTTCCTTCTTCTTTCTTCTCTTCTTCTTCTTCTTCCTCCTTCTTCTTTCTTTCCTTCCTTCTTCTTTCTTTCCTTCTTCTTCTTTCTTTCCTTCCTTCCTTCCTTCTTCTTTCTTTCCTTCCTTTCCTTCCTTCTTCTTTCTTTCTTCCTTCCTTCTTCTTCTTTCTTTCTTCTTCCTTCTTCTTCCTTCTTTCTTCTTTCCTTCCTTCTTCTTTCTTTCCTTCTTTCCTTCCTTCTTCTTTTTCCTTCTTTCCTTCCTTTCTTCTTTCTTCCTTCTTCTTCTTTCCTTCTTCTTTCTTTCCTTCTATCCTTCCTTCCTTATTCTTCTTCTATCCTTATTCTTCTTTCTTCCTTCCTTATTCTTCTATTCTTCCTTCCTTCCACCTTCCTTTTCATTCCTCCTCCTTCCTTATTCTTCTTTCCTTCCTTCCTTCCTTATTCTTCTTTCCTTTCTTCCTTCCTTATTCTTCTTTCCTTTCTTCCTTATTCTTCTTCTTCTTCCTTCTTCTTTCCTTC
>CM042143.1:89881737-89909237 GCA_023376005.1 Doryteuthis pealeii | reverse complement strand
CGGCGGGATGTAGTAGTTAACGATAGTTAGCGGATCATCATTAGAGTGGCTCCTATTGGGTGCCCGATATTTTTTGCCTTGTGCCAAACTAAGCTAAGCTTAATGACTATTATAATTAAAATCATTGAATTTTTATGTAACTTTAAACCATTTATAATGTAATTCGGTTCTGTTAATATAACGTCGTACTGGATTCCTGCCCTTATTTACGCTATGTTTTTCCTTGACGGTATCCGGCTAAACTTAGATACCATGCCGCATTTCTTACTTTTTATAGGCAAATCAATTAAGATATTTTACACGAACATCTGTTTAAAATAATTTTTTCGAGTGAATTTGTACAAATTTCAATTGAATTTTTACAAGACACAAAATCACATTTCAAAATAATGTTCATGCCGTGTGCTCTATCTCTTGATTTAACAATGCCCCCCACCCCAACTAAATACAAATAAGAAAAATGTTTCAATTTAATTTTTACAATATATTTTTACAGAACACAAACTCAAATTTATTTCATTCGGGATGGACAGTAAAATATATGAAATTAATTTGCCGATAAAAAGCGAGGGGCATTGTAAAATATCTACTTTAATTTCGCGAAAAATAGTTTTGTAAAAATATATTGTAAAAATTAAATGGAAAAAATTGATTTCTTTTATTGGAGTGGGGGAGCATTGTAAAATTGAAAGTTTTTTTGTAAAAATATATTGTACAAATTTAATTGAAAAAAATATTGTCGGATTTCTTATTTGTATTTTACTTCTGATACCGACAAGGAAAAACATTGCGTAAATAAGTGCAGGAATCCGGGGTTACAAAATGTTATTAGACCCTGGAATTCTTTTAAAAAGATAAGGGGTACAAAATCAATTATCCTAAGGTAAGGATACCGATATCAGCACAAGTTCTCGTTTGTGAGATGGGAGGTAAGTGACCGTGCAGCTGCTGCCTTATGGGTGGTGCTTCCAGTATTTGTTTAAAACAGCACGCAGGATTATTTTGTAGTTCCCACCAAGCGTTTATTCCAGTCTTTTCGTTGATGTTGGTTGGATTTTACGGCATTTCAGCTATTGTTGGTTTATTTTATATATATATATATATATATATATATATATATATTATTATTCATTTTACGTATGTTTGTAGTTGGTTCTTATGAGGCTTTTTACACACTATTAATTCAGACACAAACGGTAAGTCCACAGTATTTCTATAATCTATACATTAATATGTGCCTTCCTAAAACTTCCGTCCGTTATCATCCTGCAACGCCCTCTGGTTAAACACGAGACTGACCAAATTGTCCAAGATGCAATGCAAAAATCCAGATTATCTGGGGTCGCTTAATCACAGATTTCTTATTTGTCCCTATTTATTTCACCCATTTTTTTAAATGAAACATTCCAAAGGGTTTTGCATCGTTTGTTTTATTTGTAATATTGAAATTTTGAATTACGGAAGATAATTGTAATTTTCATTTTCTGTCGTCCCAGCCTCCTGCCCTTATGTTTTAGCCTGCCAGCGTCAAGCGAATTTCCGGACCCACTTAGATATTTTCCGAGACGTGTTTCGTCACTTTTTTGTCGGCAAATTAATGTAGATATTTTAAACACCTACCTCCAGATTTTTATTGGCAAATAAATGTAGATATTTTACAACCCACCTTTTTTAAAAAAAACATTTTTCGGTTGAATTTTTACAAAACTCAAAGTCAAATTTCAAAACAATTTTCATACCATACGCTCTGTCTGTTTTGATTTTACAATGTCCCTCCCGCTAAAAAATACAAGTAAGAAATTAGACAATTTAGATATTTTTTTTACTCTTATTCAAAACAAGCATGAAAATTCCACGGGTCCCGCTAGTCTATTTTAATACTAATATTCACCACCCTATCATGCTTCAAAAGATCCAGTATTTTTTTTAACACACACATATGTATATATATATATATATTGATACATATACATGCATAAAAGATTATTATTAACCAATGTGAGTATATATATATATATATATATATATATATATATATTTATTTATTGTTTTCATAGATCAATATGTGGTGTTTGTTGTGGTTGTGTGTGTGTGTGTGTGTGTGTGTGTGTGTGTGTGTGTGTGTGTGTGATGTATATAAATAGAAAACTATTAAATATTATGCTAACAGATATCCGTTTCCAGCTGTGGGGTTTATAAAGTGTAATTCAATTGAAATCATTGCCTTCATTTTAATTTTAAAATAATTTAATTGAATTACACTTTATAAACCCCACAGCTTGAAACGGATATCTGTTAGCATAATATTTAATAGTTATATATATATATATATATATATATATATGTGTGTGTGTGTGTGTGTGTGTGTGTGTGTATTTTGTATGAAATTAACATATACCTGAGCTAGAAATCCATTTTTAAAGATTGCACCAGAACTTTGATGATAACTTTTCGCGCCTAAATTTTACCATTAATTTTTTGATAAAACTGTCAACTTCAAAATATCGTAACTTTTCAACACTAAATGATTGAAACAAAATTTTTTTTAAAGTGGGTTTGCTTAAAAATTAAAGATTAAGAACATGCATGTCCTCTTAAACTAACCATCTTCAAAAATAGCCCAAAGTCTGTCCCACTGCGAGCCTGTACTTTTATTGCATATTCAGAAGACTGGATAGAAAACCTGATCATATTCACCGTGGTTCCTCGAAGATAGGACAGGGCTTATATCAATTTGCACTCCGAAATATAAAACTAGGGCTTATTTTCGAGGGAGGTTTTATTATTCACACGTAGAAAAACAACATTACGGAGTAGAAAATCATTAAATTTCTAAATAAACAGAAATTACGAAACTAGCGTTAATTTAATGGGGGAGATTATATAAAAAATCATCCTGAAAAATCCCGCTGAAAAATCATGCTAGATCTTATTTTGAAGTTACGTCTTATTTTCGGGAAATAACATTATCTAAAGTCGAGGTAGATAGGATCACAGACTTAGTCATTTTAAATTTCTAGTAAAGGTTATAATGAAATAATTACTTGAAACCATATAGTTGTGTATAAATTAGTATTAGACAGGAATATTTTAAACCGTGCAAGTGTGTGCAAATCATTTGTATATTATGCAGGAATACTACACAAATTTGTGAATAGGAACGTTAAATGAATATATATCTTATCATAATAAAGATTCAGTGTGTTTCTGTAACCGGAACTACGTCACTACTTACGTGACAATACCCTCAGCAATTGCGTAAGTTCATCAATGAGTATTTAATTTATTGTGAAAATCATTAATACATACAATAAATCTTATTTATCAACAATGTCTATGAAAATATGAGATGGATTTGTCTCAAAACAACCCAGGTTATTAGTGCGTTTGAAATACTGCAGTGTGTCTTATACATGACTAAGAAATAACAGTTAACATAATATATGGCGTGGTTAATTTACTTAATGGTTTTAACAAAACGGGTTTAATAAATGATTACTTGGTGTTATTGATCTCTAATATTAGTGTTTTATTCTCCAATGTCTTAAAATAAACACTATTAATAATTTTAAATAGAATCCAATTAAAATTTGATTAAAACAATTGTAATCTTTTTATATGCGTTCTTATGTAATTTAGTTAGTCGTTCTAATTTGGTATATTTCATTACATTAAAACTTAAATACTTACGCCCAGCGGAAGGTGCATATACTTGCTAATCTGTCTAAATAGATAGATAGGATTACGGACACTGGTTTTCAATTTCTAGCACACCTCATAATAAAACAATTACTAGGAACCATAAAATCTTGTCCAATGCGAGAAAAATATTCTGTATAATAAAAAATAAGGCACTCAAAATGGTTTTAATTTTGTTCTTTAAAATGTATCGCGACACGTGTTTCAGATTTTTTAATCCTCTTCAAACTCCATGTATGTACTTGTACCGGAAGCCAATTTACGTTATATTCTAAAACGGTTATTAATTAATCATTATCTAATCTTAATTAGCCTTTAATTTATTAACAATGTCTCTATTAGAGTTTAACTGGAATGGATTTGCCTCAAAACAGACTATATTATTAAAAGAAAAATGTTTACATTGTATATGGTGGGAATACTTTGCATACCGGTTTTAACAAAACAGTGTTTAATAAATAATACTTAGTGTTATTGATTTCTAATATTGTTTTATTCTTAAACGTATTAAAAGCAATCCTTTGTATAATTTTATATTGAAATCAATTAGAAAGTTCGTATTTAATTTCATTCGTCTTTCTAATTCAATATCTTAATACGCTTGTTCCTAAATCTTCCGTCCATTATCATCTTGCAATATCCCCTTGTTAAAAATAAGACCGTCCAAATCGTCCAAGATTAAATGTAGAAATGTAAATACTGGTGTTGCTTATCCGCTGAATTCTTATTTTTTATGAGTGTCGTAACCTCAGCTAAATAATGGACTATTACGTTTTTATAATAAAGAAAGAAATGACACATGAAAATGAAAGAAAGAAAGATAGTAGGAGAAAGATTAAGAGAAGGGTGAGGACGTGAAAACAATAACGCTAATCTGTTACAATTCAACATAAAAGATTAAAAGAAGAAAAGTAAGAAAGAAAGAGAGGGTTAAATTAAGATTATTATACATTTTACATATTGATCTATATGTAATAGCTCTTAAGTAAGCATATGAAACGTTGTAATAATTCAATTACTATACAGTGGTATGTCCGCAGGTCTAATCTAATGTTAAAAAATATCAGGGGGCTGAGTTAGAATATTTAGATCTCGGTGGTTAGCCGGAGGGACTAGACGCGAGGATCGTCTGTTCCTAAGTATACCGTCTTCCCACCGCGCGGTTAAAACTCTTTTGGGCTTTGGTTTTAATAAAGACGTCTTTGAAAAATAAATCAATCTTGCTTCATTATAAAAAACAAAAGAAATGAGCAAAGATTATCAACCCAGCAGAACAGGAGCCGTATCGACCAGAGAAAGAAATCAAACCAAAAGAAGATGACAAGACGATGCAATAGACCCCACTTAAGAACACTTCTCCCAATCTCTCACCACTTATATACCCGACGTAAAGGGGTATAGTAGTGCCTCTCATACGGACAGGGACCTTGTTGGAATACTTTCATAGACTGACGGTCTTTCACGGGGGTTACGAAGGCCTTGAAGACAAAGGGGTTGTCGCTTGATTTCGGTGACAAAAGAACCGATAAAGACGTTGTTAAAAGAAACCCACGCTTGAAGTTGAAATGCAAAATTGAATCTTATTCATAGTGTCCACAGAAGACCTTCATATATTTCTTTGCCCCTTTCAATGTATAATGCTATCGATATGAATAATTCTTAAACAGATCTCTTTTACCCATAGATAGGACCCAAACAGGAACTACCAGTTTGAGTCAGAGTAGCGCCCAGGTAGCCATTACCATTAGTAGAAAAACATTGTAGCTTCAAGTTACGATTTTTAATACAAATAAGTTACAGTTATATCATCTATATAATGTGTTCCTACAAAATACGACCGTTAACATCTTACAACATAAACTGCTTAAAAATTAGAACGTCAAAATGAGTGTCGTCACCTAAGCTAAATAATGGACCATTCCGTTTTTATTATAAGGAAAGAAAGGGAATAAAAATCACATGCTACGCAGAAAAAATATAAGAAAGGAAAGAAAGAAAGAGTAGGGGTAAGAGAGACGGGGTGGGAGCACGGAAGCGATAACGCTAATCTGTTTCAATCGAACATAAAAAAAGATAAAAAGAAAGGAAGGAAATAAAAAAGTGAGAGTTAAATCAAGATTATTATACTTTTTACATATTGAACTATTTTAGTAGCTCTTAAGTAAACATATCGAACGTTATGATAATTAAATTATCTTGTTGTATATCCATAGGTTCTGCTTGTAAGTATTTTATATATTCATTTATAAAGGTAGGTATTTACCCAACCCGTTAGCCACGGGTAAGATGTGACCCGACGTTGCTAATATGGGCATCCAACGAGGATCGAACTTACTATTACGATACTAATTGATCTGCGAGATTAGCTTGCTAGCCATCTTACCTAGATTGGACGCAATTCTTTATCAATGGGATTGAATAGGGATAAATATTATAGCACGCATCTATATATCAATACTCGTGTTCCTTAATTGTACGACCGTTATTATCTTGCAACGCACTCTGGTTAAAAATGAGAACGTTCAAATCATGCGAAATGAAATGCAAAAATGTAAATCCAGATTATGTGGTGTTGCTTATCCACCGAACTCTTATTTCTTCGTTTCGTCTCTTCAGTTAAATAATGGACCATTCAGTTTTCATTATAAAGAAAGATTGGGAAGAAAAATCACATAAAAAATATAAGAGAATAGAGGAAAGATGGAGAGAGGGTGGGTGCGTGGAAGCGATAACGCTAATCTGTTTCAGCCGAACATAATAAAAAGATAAAAAGGAAATAAATAAATAAATAAATAAATGAACGGCAGAAAGTTAAATCAAGGTTATTATACCTTTTACATATTGAAATATTATTTCAAAGTCATCATTGGGTTGAAGGATAGAATTTGGAGGGACGTCATCGTGCAATACTTGATTTTCACTCTCGCTCAACAACTCTTAAGTAAACTTATCAGATTTTGTAATAATTAGATCATTATACTGTGGTATATTCACAGGTCCTGCTAGTAAAATTGATATTGCTTTATTTAAGATTCAAAATACTATTTGGAAAAATAGTAATTTTAATTTTCGTCAGCACATTAAATGATATGACATGATATCATTAGCGGAAGAAATTTTGTTTTGAACGAAATATCAGTGGAATCGAAAGGTTCAGGGTTCGATAACGGTCCGAGTCAACTCAGCCATATTAATTAGACTAGCATATATATGCATCTCCAGGGTGCAAGTATTTAAATTTTAATGTAAGAAAATATTAATATTAAATTAGAAAGGCTAATGAAACTAAATAAGAATGCACATAAAAATATTTGAAACAGAGAGGAGTATAATCTAAAGATAGAACAACTGAAACTTATTCTTCCATCATTCCCGTCTTTCATTGCTAAATATTCATAATTTAACTATTTAGTTAAAATAAAGTAAAGAATTGAATTACAGTTATTTTTTCTTGTTAATGAATTTCTTTTAATATTTATCCCATAGATTTTTGCTCATATTGATTAAGATAAAACCAAACAATTAGAAATCTATAATACCAAACACATATTTATTAAAATCAAATGTTTAATATCAATATGCAAATTAGTCTCCCCGTTCACTCTGTAAATCACTATTGTATTGTATATATAAATACAGTTGCATGTTATTTGTATGTAGATAAGGCCAACAGTATTAATGATGCTAAACAATTTTATTAACAATTGAGGTTTAGATAAAAATAAAGTCATGGAGAATGTGACGTAAATAACTTAATGGAATTGTGACTTGAGAAGTGATATAGTTTTGGTTACACACAATCACACAATCTTCATTATAATAAGAGATGTGTACACGACGACTGTTGATTGATTTAACGGTATGTCAACCCATCTAGTGATGAGGGAATCGCGTCCATATTTACATTTTTTGTTGCCATAACCCTATTGCCCTTATGGCAAGCCTCAACCCTTTTTATCATACGGTTGCTAGAAGGCGGTGACTGAGGGTCTACATGTCCTGGGAATGATGTTAAACTATCTGATGGTGAGGTTCCAGTTCTGGAGGTTTGGGTAATGTGGAGCACCCCTTTATTACCATTGCTCCCTGGTCCACTCTGACCCGGAGTGGTAGTGCCTGTTAGGGTCCCATCTATGGGTTAAATAGAAAAAACATGTTTATAAACAAAACTGATTATCTATTAAGAATGAATTCATTTCAAAACTTTGCTGGCATTAAATGACCCACTGGGGTTGATATGCCGTAAAACAAAACCAACCAACCAAACATGTTTTGTAGTTGCTTCTTTCGTGGTTTTTATTGTTTGTTTGTTTTTATTCTGCACTCGGTGCTTTCGAATACAAATAATTCTTAAATCCGTTTTACCTATAGATGGGATCCTAACATGTACTACCACTTCGGGTCAGAATAGCGCACAAGTAGTCATCTATATTAGTAAAAAAACACATTATAACTCCAAGCCACGATTCTTAATATAAATAAGTTACAGTTATATGGTATCGAGTATATCTAATACAAATATAATTTTCCAACGGATTGATTTGACCCATAGATGCGGCCCTAACATGTACTACCATCCAAGTCAGGGTGGACCTGGAAGTAATGGATATGAAGGGGTACTACACACTCCCTAGATCTCCAAAACTGGAGCCTTCTTTTACATGTAGTTTGGTATTATGCCCAAGACAACCTTTTTTAGGGGGGGGGAGGCATCCCTTTGTAGAAGATACAGTAAGCGTATTCTAAGCCCCTCCGACAAGGTTTTGGGCGGCTGGATTTGTTCGGACATGTTCTTAGGTAACAGTTATGTTTGGGCCGATTAGGCAAATATCGCATTCCGACCGGAGAGTTAATTGTTCGGACGAGGTTCTGACTTTGGTTAGAGGGATCTCTACTTGGATGCTTAGTGGAGAGAGAGAGAGAGAGAGAGAGAGAGAGAGAGAGAGATGGTGATAAAGAGAGAGGGGAGAGAGAGAGAGAGACAAAAATGGCGTGGAGGGAATCGTTGGTTGAAGCACTGGCAGGTAGGTCGATATCATTGCCGTTGTTCGGGCATTTTTGACAAGTAAGAGACACTGGGAAAATGAACGAGCCCAAATCAGCAGTGATCGGCTGGACGCTGTGGGTGGGGTATGTGGTGGGAAGGGGTTTAACAAGATATCGAAACAATGTTAGTATTTGGCGCCATATAGACCGGATACCGACATCTTAATTTCCTAGCTGCCCCCTACCCCGCTCGTAACCTCCGTTCTTTCCCTGCTCTTCGGCCGTCTGCTACAGCCAAAATCTCCGGCAAGATCATTCCAGCTTGCCTATCAAACCCACTCTCTCGCTGGCCGTGGTTCGATCGCTGGCCGACTAAGAACCATCGTTTTGTACTTAATTCGACTTGATGCATCAGTTTTTGATTAGGTCAGCATCCATCTCATCTCAGCTCTTTTTTTTTTTTGTCTTCTTTTCCTGTTTTCTAACTGGGAAGCTCAGCCTCACCTCATCATTAGTCGTATCCTCTTGGATCACTAGACAATTCAAGTAGATATCGTAAAGGTACATATGTTGCCAGGAACATTATGTGCGATGTTTACCCGAGCGCTAATCCTTCCCCCTAATCTACGGATTATTTTTCTTTCTTTTTTTTTTACAGTCTTTTTTATCTTATTTTATTTTATTTTTTTACTGTGGATAAAGCGTTTCCATTGTGTCTTTTGCTGTATTTGTTTACGGTCCGCGTTCCTGGAATAATATCGGACACTTGATACCAAATGATCGAATCTCTAGTGCCATATGGCGGACAGAGCGTGCATAAATATCTCTGGGCTCCATTCTTCATGAGAAAGAGATGATCGGAGAAAGTGTTTTGGTAAAACAAAAAAAAACATTTTTTTTTAAATAGCCTATCACAGAATTTTGGGAGACGACATCTTGCGATATTTGATTTTCGCTGTTATATTTATATACAACACATTGTTTGTATTATTTGGATTATTCGGACTATTGTCCTCGTCTTTATTGTTATATACACAACGTTTCGGAAGATGTGTTCTCCGGTCTTCTTCAGGTGTTTCTTGAACTCGGGAATTCTCTCGAACTCGGGAACATACTCTAATTCAGAGAAGTAACTCACTGTTTAGTTGATATTTACATACACTAAAAAAAATATTCTTAGATTTACTTTTTTTTCTTTGTTTTTGTTTTGTTTTTTTTGCTTTGTTTTCTTTGTTAAATGGCTTAACAACCTACATGGTTTATCTAATTCCAAAACCATCCTTTTTGGTAAGAGGTCATCTTACGATAACTGATTTTCGCAGCCGCTCAGCAATTAGGTGTTTATATACTTTTATTTCTTATTTTTCTATATCTAATCACAGTTTTGTCAATAAGTCTGGCGGTATTTGTGCTGCTTGGAACCCCATTGAAATAGTGGTAACGATTTGGGCGCCGAAACCACATTTGAATTCATGGGTAATCGTCTGAAGATGACTTATTTTAAGATAATTAAAATCAAAACACCTAAATGAGAACCCGGGTTTACTGTGGCCTGAGCGTTGTGTTTGTACACAAAGATGAGGACAACAATCCGAAATATCAATTATTCAACTAGTTGATATTTATATACAGTAGAAAACAATCTTAGATGGCCACAGGGTTTTTGGTTTCTTTGTTAAATGTCATATCAACGTCTATGGCTTATCTAATGCCAAAGTTATAATTGGGTTGAAGGATAGAATTTGGAGAGACGTCATCATGCAATACTTGATTTTCACTCTCGCTCAACAACTCAGTGTTTAGTTGATTTTATATATATATATATCAACTAAACACTGAGTCGTTGGACGAGAGTGAAAATCAAGTAAAAGCAATTACTATATATATATATATATATATATATTGGTTGTAGAAAAGCGTTTTTCTCTCTATCGCAGTTTCGGTGTTCAGGGTATACCCTCAAGGTGATAGAGAGAAAAGCTTGTTTTTACAACTACAGATGCTCTATACTTTACAAAATATACTGAGCACTTTTTGTATTAACTATTAATTCTACTACAGTGAAAATGTAGCAGTATTTGATTATATATATATATATATATATATATATATATATATATATATATAGTCGACTCGAGTTCAAATCCCAGACAAAGCTGTTTCCATTTTCATTTCACCCTTGGGAAAGGCATGAATCCATATATTCTCACGCCAGCTATAGGTAAAATAGTAGGACAGATTGGGCACTTTAACCTTGTGTAGGTAACCAGTCTAGAAGAGGGGAAAACCCTGAATTCAAAATTCCTGAGGTGATTCGTTGATTGGGTTTGTGGCATTCGTGCACCAATTCTTTCCTATCGACTGTTCCAAAAAGTGCGGATGGTCCAACACAAGCGTTCACCACTATAAACAAATCACTGTGGTTTGTTCATTGTATGAACCCTCATGCGTCGAAATCGACGGGAGAGTCCATATATATATATATATATATATATATATATATATATATTTGAAGGCAATTACAATATCGAACCGGAGAACCCAGCACCCAAAGTCAGAGATTCTACTCCTAGGCCACCGGCACGTCACACACGTAATACGTTAATTGCCGAGTTTGCCTGTCATGATTATTTTCAATAATTATCAAATTTTAAACGATATACGCATTGTAATTGCCTTCAAAAATATGAATAATAATATACTTTACTTAACAAAAGCAAATTAGCAAATACTATTATCCTTCGCCTGAGCAAGGCCTAATTTGCGATTCTCTCAACGCTCACTGAGCTAAGTTCTGTATAGTAGTGGCGTGTTTATCATTGACAGGTTAATTTGGCGTATTGAGAAACGAGATCGATCCCTCTAAACACAAACATGAAAATCTTTAACTTCCTGTTAAACAAAAACTATCGTGAGCGGTGAAAATGATTTTTGAAGGAAGATGCCCATCACTGGTTTGGGGAACAGCATGACTTCTCTACACTGTGTCCCATCCGAACATTTTAACAAATCCCAGTTGGTTGGTTAGATTTTACGGTATGTTATCCCTTGTTGGGTTATTTTATGCTGAAAACATTTTGTTTTATTTATGCTTGATGGGTATACAAGATTCTTTTTAAAAGTCAATTTTATTTCAAACTCAATTTTTTTTAAATCAATTATGTTTTCTATTTAACCCATAAAAGGGACCTTAACACCCACTAACACTCCGGCGAAGAGTGAACCTGGGAGTTATGGTGAGGAAAAGGTACTCCCCAGAGCTCCAGAATTGGTACTTCAACATCATATAGAGTTTAACGTCCTACCCAGGGTACTAAGACTTAGGCTAGTCGCGCGGTCGGAGAGGCCACTTCCGACTGCGCGTCAAGCCTAAGTAATCGCCAAAGGAGAGTGTTGAATGTCATAAACTGCTCAGCCACCAGGATTCCGTCCTTAAGCTTCATGGGTCGCCACCCACGGCCAACAGATGACCCTATTGCGAGGGGTTATTACCTCTCTGCAGATGTGCAGCCCCAATTGACAGGGCGTTTTACAAATCTATCTCTTCATTGACCTACCACTGTGACTGATAAAATTGGTGAGTTTTCCCTTGAGTAAACTATATATATATATATATATATATATATATATATATATATATATTGATATAATGGAGATCCTGTGTTTGTAACCGAAACTACGTCATCAATGACGCCACAATTCTCTTCACTATTTACGTTATATTCTTAATTATTATTAAATAATCATTATTCAATCTTAATTAATTTCTCTATTAAAGACCAGCTGAGTTAGATTTGCTTCAAGACAGCCTATGTTGCTTATACGTTTAAAATCTTGCAATGTGTATAATCTATGAATAAGAAATGAAGGCTTGCATAGTATATGGTGTTGACATGAATACTGGTTTTAACAAAACCGTGTTTAATAAATAATTACTTGGTTTTATTGATTTCTAATTTTCTTTTTAGATTTAGCAAAAGCAATAATCATATATAATTTTATATAGAAATCAATTAAAATAAGATAACATTAAGAGTAATTTTTCATATGCGTTTCGTTAGTCTTTCTAATTTTGTTTTACTTATTAAAACTTAAATACTTCCGCCTGAATGTTAAATATGTTTGCTAGTATATATAAAAGAAAGATTCCGTATGTCTGTATGTATGTTTGTACAACGACCGAGTGCACATGCTTTTATAAAGGAAAATTGTTGAAGATCCAGCAAAATCAAAAGTTCAATAAAATCTACACCCTATTTTTGTCCGTGAAAAGGTTAAAAAACTTTCTACAAATTGATAATGGATAAAACATAAAAAATAAAATCAAATAAAAGAAAAAATAACAAAACAAGAAGAAAACTCAACAATTTAGAAACAAGAATATGTAAAGAATAAAAGATGATAAAACAAATATATACAAAAAAGAATTTTAATAATCTGTAAACAGATATCGATAGATTTATCTTTATCTTTTTAAATCCCTAACAACGTCGGGTAGCTCTGCTCATTTTCTATAAATTAATCTGCTTGTTTCCATACAAATAAATATAAACTATATATATATATATATATATATATATATATATATATATAATTAAAAAATCCATTATACCGAACAGCTACAAGAAATTGAATACAGACTTTCCTTAATTATTGAAAGAAAGGATTACCACCATAAACATTTACTAAAAAAAAGCTGAACACCCTCTATAGAGGCTAATTACTACTTCCTAACAATATTGATAAACACATTAACCTGCCTGATATGAAATTAACTCAACCTCGAAAGGATTTTCTCAACTTAGGACCCAACTGCCATTTATTCCATGGATATAACAACATCAACAAAAGCTCCGAAATTGAAATCTTATATTAAAATATACTAAAACTCCGGGATAAAAACGAAATATATATATATATATATATATATATATATATATATATATATGTGTGTGTGTGTGTGTGTATGTGTGTGTGTGCTCCTGTAACCCGGTAGAGTTCTTTAGAAGCGACTTTCACCGCCAGCATAATGCAATGATCATCTGTTTACAGATTTTATCTCTCTAGTGATCGTAAGGTATATACACAGATGTATGTATTTAAAACAGTTAAAATACCGCTCCTTAATGGATCGGGCAGACGTAAAGTCAGTCGGGTTTCGTTCCTGGTCGGAGTTAGTTGCTGTGTCTAGCCACACTGATGAGACGTGAAACGTCGAAACACAGTGTCTGTGGATGACATATATATATATATATATATATATATATAAGTAAAAGGAAAGGAAATTAATCCGACAATATGAGTAAGAAAAGGTGGAATGAAAACATCACACAATGCTGTTAAAGAAGAAAACAATTTATAATATAATCAGCTATGATTATATTATAAATTGTTTTCTTCTTTAACAGCATTGTGTGATGTTTTCATTCCACCTTTTCTTACTCATATATATATATATATATATATATAAAGCATCTAACTGTTATGTATTCATAGCGTCTAAGTGCAAAACATCCTGATGCATGTGGACAAAAGTTTCATCAGAAAAAAAAGTATCCTTCACACCATGCACCTAAGATAGTTTTCTGAGCATTTCCACCGAGTCTCGTTTTTGTCCACAAAATCACGTCATCTCTCGAAAGTACTTTATACAACAGAGGATAGTCGCCACCCCCATTCCTCGCGACCAACCAAAGTCGCACAATAGTAGCGACATTTCCGCAGCATGTCGCAAACTGTAACCGGGGTTGTGAGTGAGGGTGGGGTGTTTCATCTGATGCTACCCCTTCCCTGACATCAAATTCAACCACATTTTTTTCAATCAAGCATTGTCGCCTTGGGACCGAGTGTAGCCGTTATCTAGCCCGCTTCCTTCTCTTCTTATTGGTCATGATAATAGATTTGACGGCACAAACCTTTGATGTTACCATTGAAATCAATAGGATACTCATCTTGTTTTCTCTATCAGCTAAATCATTAGATGATTCGCCGATGCCAAGGCATAGACACACGTCTGCGCATGCCCAAACAGACCATGTATATGTACGAATATGCACTGAGGCCTTATTTAGAGGCATATTCATACACAACCAAGTGCACAACATACAGACTATATATATATATATATATATATATATATATATATATATATATATATATATATATAAATCATTTCCAGTTCGTTTTTAGAGAAAATCATTCCAGTTCGTTTTTAGAGAAAATCATTTCCAGTTCGTTTTTAGAGAAATCATTTCCAGTTCGTTTTTAGAGAAAATCATTTCAGTTCGTTTTTAGAGAAAATCATTTCCAGTTCGTTTTTAGAGAAAATCATTTCCAGTTCGTTTTTAAGAAAATCATTTCCAGTTCGTTTTTAGAGAAAATCATTTCCAGTTTCGTTTTAAAAAATCATTTCCAGTTCATTCTTATAAAAAAAATCATTTCCAGTTCATTCTTATAAAAAAAAATCATTTCCAGTTCATTCTTATAAAAAAAATCATTTCCAGTTCATTCTTATAAAAAAAAATCATTTCCAGTTCATTCTTATAAAAAAAATCATTTCCAGTTCATTCTTATAAAAAAAATCATTTCCAGTTCATTCTTATAAAAAAAATCATTTCCAGTTCATTCTTATAAAAAAAATCATTTCCAGTTCATTCTTATAAAAAAATCATTTCCAGTTCATTCTTATAAAAAAATCATTTCCAGTTCATTCTTATAAAAAAAAATCATTTCCAGTTCATTCTTATAAAAAAATCATTTCCAGTTCATTCTTATAAAAAAAATCATTTCCAGTTCATTCTTATAAAAAAAATCATTTCCCATTCTATATATATATATATATATATATATATATATATATATATAGCAAAAACTTTCGTTAAAGATCACAGAATATTTCTTCTGTATGACCCTTACGTGTGACATCTTCCATACCATTTCAACACCGTTATACAAAAAACAAGTCTTGAATGTTTACACTTAAAAACTATAAAAAAGAAATATTACGTGGTCTTTCACAAAACCTGCTTTATATATATATATATATATATATATATATATATAATATATCCTATTAGTAAACCCTTGCGGTAAGATAAAACCCCGGCAAATAATTTGTCAGTAAATGTATACAAAACATTGCCTGTGAAAAAGAAAAGACCAAGACAGTCTCACTAACCGAAAATAATCGATTAACACTATATCACTTGACCAAAAGAAATATATATATGGCACACAGTTTGTCTGAAGCTAAATTGTAAAGAGTGCTCGATACCTAAGTAGAGCAAATAGTAATATTAATTCGAATGCGTCAGATCTACTAGCTAACAGTTTCGCTTACCAGCTCATCATGGTAAGAATCAGATTCTTGACCTGATGAGTTAGTAAGCGAAACTGTTAGTTGGTAGACCCGACTTATGATTATATATATATATATATATATATATATATATATATATATGGAGAAATGTAGACAAACACGGGATGTTATGGAAACTGGATGTTTATTGTCGGCGATGCAACGTTTCGGTCTATTAGACCATCTTCAGGACTTGGATATAGTTCTTGTTTCAATGATGGACATTCTCAAAATGCTGAAACAGAAGGTCGTCAGTAGGGGGATGGGTGGTTGGGGGTGGTTAGTGGATTTTCTTCTCTCTAGATGGGGAGTGTCAGAATGGTGGAACCACAGGTGTCAGTCTAGAAAATTGGATTGTCCTCCTTTCTCCACATACTGTCCGATTAACCTCCTCACATTTCTCCCACATATATATATATATGTATGATATGTGTTTGTTTAGACAAACAAGCATATCAACAGCACTTTTTATGGGAAACTGTAGAATATTTAAACGGCATGATAAACCACCTAGGGTTATTTTATGACTCTAGGTTATGGCATTGCGTACATTGTACGTTTATATTTACAGTTTGGTTTCTTCTTTTTCATGTAGTTATTTGATATCAAGTATCCTAGGTAAGGACAAAGTGAAGTGTTTCAGGTCATGGCCTGCTTAGCCACCAGGATTCCGTCCTTAAGCCTCACGGATCGCCACCCACGGCCAACAGGTGGCCCCATTGGGGGGTGGGATTTACCCCTCTGCAGAGGTGCCATCCGTGTATTCTAAAGCTAAAGCCGACAGAGTTGTACGATGAGATGAAAAACTGAAACAAATTCCTGTTACGAAGTGGCAGATATTGAAGAACGTAGCACAATCAATAATGATATTACACTATCTACGTATGAATTATTATGGCTGGATTGTTTAGATTATTTAATAGACTGTCTTGTTTAAAAATAGAAATATCTATTTACTTTTATCGTACACACAAATATCTCCCTCTCCCCTCTCCATCTAGGTATATATGAGTGTGTGTGTGAGTGGTGAAGGATTTAGTAAATCTGACAAAATGTGGTTGAAAATATAGGAAATGCGAATAAAAACAAAACAACTAAATTCCTTTTCAGCGTAAAAGTAGATTGTGGATCCCAGTTATCTTTAAATAAATTTGACAAAGCTTCGTAACATAACGAGGCAAAATATCGTTTGTATTTAGTTATTTTATCTGCATTTCCTATATTTTCAAACACACACACATATATATATATATAATATATATATATATATATATATTGCAAAATAGGTAAAAGTGATAACCTACTCGAGTTTCACCATAAGGATCTTTTGGGTTAAATCCACTGAATTAATCAAGATATTGATTAATTGCAGTCGATTACACGTGTGTGTCTTTCGAGATAAACGGTTCGTTACATCAACTAACTATTGTGACCATATTCACCGGTAAGTCACCTTTTCCATTAACACACACACACATATATATATATTATATATATAATATATATATATATATATGTGTGTGTGTGTGTGTGTGTGTGTGTGGAGAAATAAAAAAACACGAAGTATTCCAAAATGAGGAATTTGTTCTTGATGGTGAAGTCGACGTTATAACGTTTTTGTTTTAGCAACCTTCATCAGAACTTGAGATGGAAAGAATGTTTGGGTACAGGTGGATGACTTTCGAAAAATAGGAAACTGGTATGGCATTCAATGTTTATATATATATATATATATTATAATATATATATATAGGCATGTGCTATTGAACAACACGGAGTATTCTTTCTTCATTTTTTTCGATTTGTATTTTTTCCGGTCTTCTTGCGATCTTTCTTGAGTCTGGATCCAATTGGTATATAATATTTCCCATACTTATATCCCGAGCGCTTTCGACGGTTTCGCCAGTCGTCATCATGGGGTATATAGTTTGGTTTTTAGTTCATTTTTTTTACTTCTTTTATTTATGTTTTTATTAAATTTAAGTATGGGAAATATTATATACCAATTTGATCCAGACTCAAGAAAGATCGCAAGAAGACTGGAAAAAATACAGATACAAAAAATGAAGAAAGAATACTCCGTGTTGTTCAATAGCACATGCCTAGAAAATAACTTGCTGCCAAAATACACAACATTTAAATATATATATATATATATATATATATATATATATATATATATATATATATATGGAAATACGGTGAGGAAATTAATCTGACAATATGAGAAGAAAATATTTTAAAGATATAACAAATACAGGATGTTATGATAAAATTGTTTCCCCTAATCATAACATCCTGTGTTTGTTATAGCTTTAAAATCTTTTCTTCTCATATATATATATATATATATATATATATATATATATATATATATATATATATATCTTATAGCCCATTACTTTAATTCTGATGATTATAAACGCCACATTAAACTTAAAGTAATAGACCTCTAGAATCCATAATTTGACATTTTTCTTGGTTTAGCAACGTGAAACTCCGAATCATTAGTCTTTGCCCGGTTTTATTTTTTTAAATAAATTTTTAGTGATTTAAAACACTTTTTGGTCAATCTTAATTTTCATTGTATATCTTTCTATCAATCTATCGTGAAAATTAAGGATATATCATCTAAGTTTATACGTATCTATCTCTGTCAGGAGAATTAAGGATATATCGTATAAGTTTATATCTATCTATCATAAGAATTAAGGATATATCGTCAGGGTTTATATCTGTCTATCTATCTATAAATAATGAGAATTAAAGTTTATATCTTCTAAGTTTTTATCTCTATTTAATATAAACATCTGAATTTAATACACACAAGTTTGACTTTCTTTGAATTGATAATCGTGAATAATTATATTTAGCCGTGTTATTTTCCTACACATTATTAATTATGCATGTTTTACAGAAAATATGCTGTTTCTCAGTCTGTTTCAAAACCATTGGCTCTGTCGGTGGGGGCAAGGCATATTCTGTCGCTAAAGAATCGACTTTCCTGTTCTTTTCCATCGTCTAATATATTTAGAAACTGATCGAATTTACCTCGTGTAACAAATCTTCAGATAAGCAAGACGCCATATTTCCTCCAATGAATTCCTACCATGCGAGTGCTTCTCTCCTCCTCTCTCTCTCTCTCTTCTCTCTCTCTCTCTCTCTCTCTCTCTCTCTCTGAGTGGGTGGAAGATATGGATATAGTTATTATCTGACGGTTTCCTCATGTTTAATGGTAGCTTTTAATGTGTTACTATGGTCTGGGGTTCGAATACTGAAAAGTTGACGGTCTTACCAAGCTGGTTGGTTGGTTGGTTGGGTTTTACGCCATGTCAACCCTTGTTGGGTTATTTCATTTAGGTTTGGTTTGGTTGGGTTTTACGGCATGTTAACCGCTTGGGTTATTTTATGCCGAATACTTCTATTGGTAAAAAAAATGTTTAATGCTAACAAAGTTTTGAAATAATTTCCTTTTTAATGGATAATACAATTTTGTTTATAAACTCATGTTTTCTATTTAACCCATAGATGGACCCTAACAGGTACTACCACTCTGGGTCAGAGTGGACCAGGGAGAAGTGGTTATGAAGGGGTGCTTCACATTCCCCAAACCTCCAAAACTGGAACCTCACCATCAAATAGAGTTTAACGTCATTCCCAGGACATGTAGACCCGCAGCCACCGCCTTCTAGCACCCATATGATAAAAGGGTTGGGGCTTGCCATAATGGCAATCATGGGTTATTTTTATGCCGATTTATTCATTCTTGATGGTACGCATTTTTTTTAACTGAATTTTAAAAAACATTTTAAACTCATTGTCCCATTTAACCCATAGATTTACCCTAACAGGTATTACCCCTCCGGGTTAGCGTGAACCTAGGAATAATGGTTATGAAGGGGTACTCCACATTCCTCAGAGCTTCAGAAGTGGAACTTCGCCATCAGATAGAGTTTAACGCCATGCCCAAGATACTAATAACCCAGCCACTGCCTTCGACCACATATTATAAAAAAGGTTGGGGGTTTGCCATGAGAACAAAAGGGTTGGGCCAATCATATAATTACTAGGGAATGATTTGACCAGCCGATTGAATGTGTTAGGGGGTCCGAATACTAAAAGGTTATTGGTCTTTCTAAGCTGTTTATTCCATAAATTAATTCGGCAGTTCAACATGTCAGTCACGGTCGATTCTCAGATTTTTAAAAACTTCCAAAAATAAATTCAATAAAAAAATACCAGTCCCGTCTTGGTTAGGACAAGCACTTATCAGTAATCAATAGAAATAATTCGTTTTTTATTAGACGGACTATTTTTTACAATATTTTTCTTTCTTTAGCCCAGTCGGAAGAGCGTCCGCCTACGAATCACAAGGTTCCGGGTTCGATAATGGCACTCGCCAACTCAGAGTATGAGTAGCCCAGGGATCTGTGCGGTGAATTAAGGAGCTGGTGATAGGTGTGATTCTCCACCTCAGACGCAAAAAAACAATCTCCTTGGTCTAGTGCTTGTGAAAAGAGGATAGACTCTCTTGCTGTCTGGCTGATACCGACATCAGGCTGCCCTACTGACTTTACTTACAACGTTTCGACCGTGTCCCCCCCCATCTGTGGGGCATAGAATAAATAATCTGTATCCCAAGTATAGAAGTAAGACCCATCCAAAGAAAACGGCTGAGATTCCAGCTAAGGGGATATGGGGAATGTGGAGTCACCCTTTCTTGCCATTACTCCCAGGTCTACTCTGACCCGGAGTGGTAGTACGATGAGATACCCATCTATGGATCAAATCATTTGTATTAGATAGGAATACCTGATATAACTGTGTGCAAAAATATATCTTTCTCAGTCTGCTCAAATCTTGTTGCGCTCTCTCTCTCCCCTTTCTGTCTGTCTGTCTCTCTCTCTCTCTATATATATATTTGAACTATCAAGCAAGATAGCTCAATTTGATCATACTTATGACAGTCTTAATTATCTATCCACACACAACGACATAATATGTCAGAGAGAGAGGGGAGAGAAGAGAGAGGGGAGGGAAAGGAGAGGGGAGAGAAAGGGAAGAGGGGGAGAAGAGAGAGGGGGAGAAAGAGAGAGGGGGGAGAAAGAGAGAGGGGGGAGAAAGAGAGAGGGGGAAAAGAGAAGGGGGAAAGAGAGAGGGGGAGAGAGAGAGAGAGGGAGAGGAGAAAGAGAGAGAGAGGGAGAGGGAGAGAAAGGAGAGAGGGAGAGAGAGAGGGGAGAGAGAGGGAGAGAAAGGAGAGAGAGAGGAGAGAGAAAAGGAGAGAGAGAGAGGTAGAGAAAGGGAGAGAGAGAGGGGAGAAAGAGAGAGGAATGAGAAAGAGAAGAGGGGGGATGAGAAGAGAGAGAGAGGGGGTGAGAAAGAGAGAGAGGGGGATGAGAAAGAAGAGAGAGGGGATGAGAAAGAGAGAGAGGGGATGAGAAAGAGAGAGAGGGGAGAGAAAGAGAGAGAAGAGAGAAGAGAGAGGGGAGAGAAGAGAAAGAGAGGGAGAGAAAGAGAGAGAGGGGAGAGAAAGGGAGAGAGGGAGAGAGAGAGAGAGGCCTAAGAGTAAGGGCAATGAAGTACTCCAAACATTCTAGATATCCAAAACAAGACCTCAGCGTCTGATGCAGTTTCGTGTCAAATCCAAGACACTCCTTTCTAAGCGAGGAGGGGAGGAGGGGGATCTCACTTTCCAGTTTAGGAAACAAATTCATTGGATTATGCTCGTTATCTCGCTAAAAATATCCTGTTCAAAAAGTATCGAGATTATCTTTCTATTCCTTTTCCAAATTAGTACTGACTCGTATCGGTGATTTGAGATGAATATCAACAACCATCAGTTTAAATTTCAATATGGCCTCTTATCGAAAGCCAACATCTACACTGACAGACATTTCATCATTTCATCATATTACTTGTTTAGCTTTTCTTTCATCTTTATCTAAATTTTAAATTAAAAAGAATTAAAGATCCGGTCGTATTTTTTCACAACCCATATTACCCACACTGCCCTGACAAAAAAACTGACTATATGGTATATACTTCCCATGGTGCACCACACAAAGAATACCAGCCTTCCCTCGGCGTCCCTGAAATTAAACTAATCCTTCCGCTATGAATCATATTTATTCCGGTCGGAGGTAGCTTGCTAAGTCTAACCACACCGAGGAGACGTGATACGTCGTAACTGTGTCTATGGATGACAATATATAGATAGATAGATAATAGATAGAGAGAGAGAGAGAGAGAGAGAGTGAGTGAGAAGGAACACACTGTCGCAAGTATTATCAGACTGAGATAGATGGATATGACACGAAGAAAAATGAATATTCCTAACATGGGTAATAAGTAAAGTAAAGTCGTCGGGTGGCTTAAAGTCGGTATCAGCCAGACAGCGAGGGAGTCTATCCCTTTTTCACTAGCGCTAGACCTAGGAGATTGTTTGGGCGTCTGAGGCGGAGTTCCACTCCTACCATCAGCTCCTCACTTTACCGCAAATATCCATGTGCTACTCATACGCTGAGTTGGCGGGTGCAAATATTTAAGTTTTAATGTAATAAAATATTATATTAAATTAGAAAAGGCTAATGAAACTAAATTAAAATGCAGATAAAAAGATTTGAAACAGAGCGGGTATAAAAAAAAAAATAAAACAACTGAAACTTACTCTTCCATCACTCTCGTCTTTCATTGCTAAATTTTCCTTATTTAACAATTTAGTTAAAATAGGAAGTAAAGAATGGGTTTCTTTTAAGATTTATCCCCGAGATTTTTGCTCATATTGATTAAGATAAAACCAAACAATTATAAATCAATAATACTAAGCACATATTTATTAAAATCCAATTTTTAATTTCAGTATGCAAATTAGCCTTCCTGTTCACACTGTAAACCGCTATTTTGTTGTATATATAAATACAATTGCATGTCATTAGTATGTAGATGTGGTCAACAGTATTAATAATCTAAAACAATTTTATTGAGGTTTGAATAAACATAAAATCATGGGGAATGTGACGTTAATAATTAAGGGAATTGGGACTTGAGTAGTGATATACTTTCGGTTACAGACAGAAAAAAACACACAATCTCCATTATAATAAGAAGATTAGAAGGGAATGTTTGATACCAAATGAACTTTCATGAGTAATTCAAAACCAAACCCATCCTTGTAGAATAAGAGTGGTACTATTTAATTGAAGAAAGTAAGAAGTATAGAAAGAAGTAATATTGAATGAAATTAAAGAAGACTGGAACGTTTACTTTTATTTTTTCGAGAATATCCTTCTTAAGTAAACTATAAGCTATATATGGAACGTGTAATTCAATTTGTTATATATTCAGTGTTTAATTCTAATCTATTGTTTATGCGGGGACCTAACTTAACTATAGATAAACTTTCTCTAATTCTGAAATTACCAATGTTGCGTATTATGGTCTCTATCTTAACGGAAAAACTATCGTCCTTATTTTTGCATTTTATTAAATGTTTATGGAATGAAGATGCACGTGTGTGGATATGTTCTTTGCTTCTAATGTAGAGGGGTCTAATAATACTTCCTATATAGAAATTAAGTCATTTGGAGCAAGTTAAACGATAAATTGTATAAGTTTTGTGACATATATTAGGATCTCTTAATATTATCAAAGCTAAAACAGGAAGATGTTTTGGAACATTTAAGAATAGCAGATTTTAACCAGGCTGTCCGAATTCATTGTATTTGTTTGTTATGTGAAATAAAAATCTCATCGTCCGAATTTTTAGGATATGACTGACATTATTCTGAGACAACCATTAACAACATAAACTACAGAAAATGTTTCTATAAAAAATAAATGATAACAAAAGCTATTTTTTAAATAAAAAAGATGTATTTGTGTATGTATCTATTTACCCATCCCCTCCGCATGTATACGCCAATTTTAAACGGGGTTTAACGGGTCTGAATTCAGAGTTTTCCTTCTCCTATACCTGTTGCCATACCAAGGTTAAATATCCCAGTCTCATCTACTATTTATCCATTCATTATTCATGGAGAGAGAATAGTTAGATACATATCTTTCCAAGGGGATTAGTGCTATGTAAAATGCAAACAGACTCGTCTAAGTTTTTTTTATCTCAGTATCTATGTATGATGGATTGATGTTAACGGCATGTCAAATGCCTTGGATTATTTTATGCATAGAGGTTAGTAAATAGTGTTCATTGTGCATTAAAATTAACATTTGTTGTGTAGTTTGTTCTTGAGATTTTCTAATACACGGCCTTATATTAACAAATGATTTTTAAAAAGATCTATTTGACTGATAGATGGGATCCTAACAGGTACTAATACTCTGGGTCAATGTGTCCCTGGGAGTAATGGCAATGAAGGGGGCTCCACTCGTCATATATTCTGAACTGGAGCTTCACCATCAGATACTGTATATTGCTATACTCATGACACCTCTTTTTGAGGATCTTACCCCTCAGCAGAGGATACAGCGTATTCTGAGCCCCCAAAGGGGTGTATTCTACTGCCCCTACAAACAGGGTAGTCTTACCTTTCTGTAGGGGGGCATGTTCTACTACCACAACCGAAAGGTTATCTTACCCCTCTGAAGGAGTTCAGTTGGCGTACGCTACTGCTTCTGCCGACAGGGCGGTCTTACCTCTCAGTAGGACTGCAGTCCGCGTATTCTGCTGCCCCTGTCGACAGGGCGGTCTTACTCCTCTGTAAGAGTGCAGTTGGCGTACTCCACTGCCCCAACCGACAGGGCGGTCTTACTCCTCTGTAGGAGTGCAGTTGGCGTACTCCACTACCCCTGTTGACAGGGCGGTCTTACTCCTCTGTAGGAGTGCAGTTGGCGTACTCCACTGTCCCTGACGACAGGGCGGTCTTACTCCTCTGTAGGAGTGCAGTTGGCGTACTCCGCTGCCCCAACCGACAGGGCGGTCTTACCCCTCTGTTGGAGTGCAGTTGGTGTATTCTACAGCCCCAGCCATCAAGACTCTTTTGCAAAAAGTGTGAATTCTAATCCCTTCAATTTATCTCATCATATATCTTGAGAAATAGGCATTATCTTTAATATAAATACATTGCTAGACACAGCAGAAAAGAATGTAGAAGAGTGAGCAGTGGGGCAAACCATTCATGCATAACTGCCACCCAGGCAGTAATAATCTAAAAAATGTGTAATACACCTTTTCTTTCTTGACAGGCATCAGCGAAACATTGGGTTCAAAAAGAAACATATCATTTATCTTTCGCATATGAGAGTAAATGAAACCTTCAATAAATTTTTGAACACACACATACACATGTGTGTGTTTACGTTAAGGTAGTGTGGACAGGGAGTTAACGGCGCCTTGTTACTGACAGTTTCTCGCTTATGAGATCTTTAGACCAAGTGGGAAATTGATTCAGCAGTCTAATAAATATTGCACCCACATTATATATATATATATATATATATATATATATATATATTGTGTGTGTGTGTGTGTGTGTGTGTGACATGCCACTCATCTTGACAAAAAGAGTAAACTACTCTTATAATTGTTTTCCAGATTAATAGAAAAATAAAGGAAAGAAAATGTTGAATGGATAAAATAGGATTTATTTTATTTCATTATACTGACACGTGTTTCGGCCAGGAGTTTATCCATGTATACATGTATTCTATCTATTATTATTTTAAATACAAAATAAGATAAAATAACAATAATAGCAAAGCAACAAAAAATTTTAGTATACAAATAAATAACGGCCTTCATCAAAGTCAATCCTTGTTGTTTTAAATGAAATCGGTTGAAATACGGAGAATTTGAGATGTTAGAAAAAATAACTTTTTTGAAATCGCTTGAAGAAAACGTTCTACAGCGATAGAGAAAACAGTTATGTTGACGTCATCATCGCATGCGACCGATTTTTAAAAGTAGAGAAAATGGCTGGAGAATATAAGGAACAAAGTCAGGTGGAATTTTAATTTTCAAAGCATGGGGAATATTTGAATTTAAAAAAATAAAATTTGTTATTTAATTTATGCGTATGCGTGTTGTGTTGGTGGTTCATTTATTAATTTGTTATTAATATCATCATAGTGATTTTCTATTAAATATATATATATATATATATATATATATATATATATATATATGAAAGGAAAAATCTATAAATTTGCTTTATGTAATAATTTATTCCAACAGCAACAAGCCTAGCTCATAACAATATCTTCAGACATAATGCAAAAACATAGTACTGATTTTTTGGAACATTTTTTTTAACATATGTAGTTATGTTTCTGGGGTCTTTTTTTAATGGGAGTATGTAAACTGGAGTAAGGGTAAAGTGGAATGGGTCAGAGAATGGGAGTAGGTATGGGGAAGCATGGATGAGGGAATTACGTTATTAATCATATCAAGGGATGTGAGGGTCTCCATTCTGGGGATTTTTGGCTGGTCATTACAATACGAAGTGAAATAAATTGAATTAAAAACAAACATCAAAGTGATGTGTATTCAGTAGACCTATTGTCTGGGATTTCTTTTTCTTATGACACTCCCTGTTTTTTTTGTTTTTTTGTTGGACCCTGATCACGGTTGGGGTCGCAGGTATTGTATATACTTTTTTTTACCTACCTTTGTCTTCTAATTAGCTGATTGGATAGTCTGGTTGTGTTGCATACCTCTATCCTTACTTACTTCTATTCTTCTTCTGTCGTCTTTGACATCTTAAGTTCTTCTAGCGTCTGGACTTCGTCTTGGGGACTTCGTGTCTGGTCTTCCATTGGGGATTTCTCTTTATCAGAAGCCCTGTGTCATTGGTAGTTTTTATATAACAACACAAGACTTCGATTTACTTAGATCATATTTTATTCGAAATCCCCACCAGACTACCTGCGCAGATTGAGTCGGAGCGTGCATAACACGACTCACCACCGTCGTGGTTTTTGGCCGACTGACTAAAATCTATTTCTAATCTAAACCGGAAGAGGGTCTTCTCCACCGATTCTCACGGTATCCACCGGAAGGTTAGGGCTGAAGTCAAGCTTTGTCATTCAACCTTCAAGGCCGTGGGCTGCAACTTATAACAGCCATTTTGATTTCTACACTACTGCACATAAATATTAGGAATCTAATAATTATGTAACAGTAGTCCGGATAATTCAAAGTAGGTGAGATAATCAGACAATCAACAAAGGAATAAATACCTGAGCAACTTCCCTTGTGAAATGCTCTAGACCATTCTTAAGATGAAAGGATTCAGATATAGGGACCAAAGAACAAGAAAATTGGTGACGATACACAAGGCCTTACACAGACAGTGTCAAGAAAAAAAGGTGGATAGGACTCGCCAGTATTGGGGATTGCGTAGATACACCAATTAAAGGACTCGAGTAATACTCCAAAAGGTGCAAAGAAAGACTAATTACAACAACCAGTAACAGCAATGGAAACACATGTATAGATAATATG
>CM042143.1:89869237-89876737 GCA_023376005.1 Doryteuthis pealeii | reverse complement strand
GGATCAGTCAGCTGCTCAACCTAAATTCAGAATCATTGGGAATTGTGATAACGACAAGGTTTGACGGTAATGCCGATGTTGTTGATAGCAATGATGATGACGAAAAGGATAGGTATATATCACATGGCACAATCAACCAGCCGTGCAATACAGGTGTGCATAATTCAGGTGAGAATCATGGCTGAATATCAGATAACCACAGTAATTTCTCCTTCATTAAAGATTGCGAAATCCTTTCTTACCGTATATATCATATATATACACATTATATATATATATATATATATATATATATATATATATATATATATAGCCATTGTTATCTAAGATTATTTTGACACGAAGCTTCAAGTCGGTTGCTCATCAAGTAGTACTGTTGATTCTTTAAAACTTAACTCTTTTACAACGAAGTAGAATATCGTAGTGGGGTTAGTTTTGTACCAGTAAAAATCCGTATAACTGACATGGTCTATGAATAATAACAATATCTAGGATATTTACCACAAGGCCCTATTAATGTGGGACCACCCACAAGCCCAGACTCATGGGTGGCGAGTGCAAAAAATGCGTTGATCCCGTCGGCATTCCCCCTCAAAGGGGCGCCTCGGGCACTAGTCAATTAACCCAGTCCCGCCCCTTTAAATCGAGGGAGTAGATGTTGCCTGGGGGGATGGCTCCCAGTGATCAACAATGTTAACTTGTATGGTCCAGGGTTTAAGCCAATGGAAACGCTTGCCACTGAAAGGTAATCCTGGTTTTCTATTTCAAACTGCGCCTTCCCCCGAAAAATCCAACCCGATTTATTTCCGTTCTTAAAGTTCTCAAGCAAATTCCAGTGCTGTTTTTCTCTGTCCAGACCCCATGCGTTCTTATGTCGCTTTCGTCAGTGGGTGAGACAAACTGCGTCCACTACAGGCTAATAATATTTAAGAACTGAAATTTATTTAAAGACTAGCTTAAAAGCCACTCGGATGGCAATTAACCTAGCTACTGTGGAGGGTTCTTAATTAGACCTTTGTCCCAACAATGACACTTCATGCATTGAGTAAATATCAAATTTTATTAAGTAAAAGTAAAGTCGTCGGGGTGGCCTAAAGTCGGTATCAGCCAATCAGCGAGGGAATATATCTCCTTTTCAATAGCGCTAGACCAAGGAGATTGTTTTTGCCTCTGAGGTGGAGCGCCACATCTACCATCAGCTCCTTACTTTACCGCACAGATCCCCGTGCTACTCATACACTGAGTTGGCGAGGTTCGGTATCGAACTGAAAAGCTGCATGACAAACAACGAGTGACTATTTTCTGACGTGTTTAACAATTCATTGCTTTCTATTTTTATTATGCTTTTGTACTATACTTCTGTTATTTCTCTTATTTAAAAAAAAACGTTAAAAAAATTAGGGTGTTTTTTTGTGGTGGGGTGGAATGGATTAATAGCATTCCAGTTTATTTCAACGGGGAAAATTGATTTGATATACGAGGAAATTGTGTTATGAGCGGAACGAATTAAACTTGTAAGTGAAGGTACCATTGTATTTGCTTAACACATCGAGAAATCCGTGATAATCAAAATCTTATTATAATGAAGATTCGGTGTTTGTCAGTCTGTAACCGAGAATACTTCACTGCTTACGCCACAATACCATCAGGAGATGCGTAAGCTTATCAATGGATATTTAATTTATAGTCAAAAATCAAATATAAATACATAGAATAAATGTTAACGATATCTCTGAAAATCTTAATTAGATTTGCCTCAAAACAGTTCATGTTATTAGTGCGTTTAAGATCCTGCAATGTGTCTTATATATCACTAAGAAATAAAGGTTTACATAATATATGGTGTGGTTAATTTGCATTCTGGTTTTAACAAGACTAGGTTCAATATATGATTACTTTGTATTATTGATCTCTAATATTATTGTTTTATTCTCCAACGTATTAAAAACAATCCAGTGAATGATTTTATATAGAAAACAACTAAAATAAAATTAAATTAAAATAAGTGTGATCTTTGTATATACGTTCTTATTTAATTTCGTTAGTCTTTCTAATTTAATATATTTCATTGCATTAAAACTTAAATACTTACACCCAATGGAGGGCGGATATTCTTGCTAGTGTGGTTGATAGACTAGAAAGGGACATCATGTATAATCACTTTGGATTATTTGGATTATTCGGACTATTGTACTCAGCTTCATTGCTATCTAGACAACGTTTCGGCCGATATACTCTCCGGCTTTCTGGTATTTCTTCTCTTCGAATTCGGGAACCTTCTTTTCGTAATCGGGAGCCTTTACGGAAATTCGAACCGAACCCTTTATTTAATCCACGGGGTAGATTGTTCCCATTTCGTTACAAATGTTAAGCTGTGTTAATTATTCTATGTTACTGTCGCCCTTGGCCAGGATTGAACCTGCAGCCCAGAGATCTCTGTCACTTAGAACGGTGTTAACTCAACGCCTATTTCCGTCGTACTATGTGTCCTCAGCCTCATTGTTAGGAAGGTTCCCGAGTCCGACATCTGAAGAAGGCTAGAGGGCACATCGGCCGAAACGTTGTGTAGATTATGAAGATGGGGACAATAGTCCAAATAATCAAGTCTCATCTCAAAAATTCAGAAAAAATTGGATAATCACCTCTTCAGAGTAGGCGCCTTAATTCAAGGACGTATTAACTTTATTTTATTTTTTTGTGTTTGTTTTTTTTTTTGGGGGGGGGGGGGGGGTAATTTTTTTTTTTTTTTTGTTTAGACCGAAATTTTTTCCCTTTTCGGCCACCATAGATTAGAGTCGAATACCCCCGTCCCCGAGTTTCCACCACTTCAAAACTTCCTAATAAATCTTCTATCGTCAGATATCCATCTCTTCTTCTAAAAGTCGGTACCGCCCGGACACGGAATCATTTCATTTTTTTCTTCTCCCGTTTTCGTTTTTCTTCGACTCTGCCCACTTTTTCTTACGTTGATAGATTCTGGCCGACAGAAAGTTTAATCTTGGGAAATTTTCCTTGATAAACTTGTATGATAAGTTGTTGCTGTCCCGGCAATGTTCAAAATGGATTCACTACCCAAAGATATTACGATGCATCATACATTTACCTACCTATATATATATATATATATATATATTAATATATATATATTATATATATATATATATTTGTGTATGTATATAAATATATAATCTATGTATAGATAAATGCGTTTTTTTACGTAAAAGTGTTCCTCTAAATATATATATATATTATATTATATATACTCGTATAAAAAAACATTCCGACACACACATACATATTTGAATGTATGAGGCTTTCATTATATATATATATATATATATATATATATATATATATATATATATATATATATTAGACATAAAAAAAATATTTACACGTATAAAACAAATTTATGCATACATATTTGTATTATATATATATATATATATAATATATAAAGACATTCACATACACACACGTATATATATATCCACTTATATAAAATATATATAAACGTGTATAAAACACTAATTTATGCATACATATTTTTCATATATACTTACATATAAATGTATGCATATTTATATATATATAATGCAAAAAGTAATAACCAGACTTAGATATACGTATACACATTTATACATATACATATAAGTATATACATATACATTCATATATATGATTTCGTGCTTACTAATATGCGATATGTGTCCGTTAAAAATACACCGTTATATGTATGTGTTTGCGCATGTGCCAAATATAGACACCATTACGCACGCGCAGATTTATATGTATATAACTAGGAACAAATATATATGTATAGAAGTTGGCTTAGAGATACAGGAATTTACGAATGCAAAAATAGGATTTTATAAACTAAGAGAGTGAGAGAGAGAAAATATAAAGTTGGGCTTACATAAATTAGAAAACTAACACGAAAATACTTAGATAAATATTTATGAGGACCAAGAACAGGATATTAAAGTTTTAAAGTATTATCATCATCTATATCTACTCTTGTTCCTTAATTGTACGACCGTTATCTTGTGACACCCTCTGGTTAAAAATGAGAGCGTCCAAGATCTAATGCAAAAAAGTAAATCCTGCTGATCTGGTGTTGCTCATCCGCCTAATTATTTCTTATGAGTGCTGTCACCCAGCAAAATAATGAACTATTTCGTTTTTTATTATAAAAAAAGAAAGAATAAAAAGGACATGCAACACAAAAAAATATAATAAGAAAGAAAAGAAAGAGGGTATGAGAAAATACGGAGAGGGGTGAACGCGCGGAAGAGATAACGCCTGTTTAAATCGAATCTAAGGAAAAGATGAAAAGAAGGAAAAAGAAAAAAGAGTGAGAGAGTTAAATCAAGATTGTTATACTTTTTATATATTGAAATACTTGGCAATAGCTCTTAAGTAAACACATCAAACGTTGTAAGGTCGGTGAGACTTAGAATATGCTGACTGCCTCCTTTGCGGACGGATACGACCTTTCTGAATAAAACAATGTGTGTCCTAGGTTTAATACAAAAATGCATCGGTTGTGGGACTCTGGGGAGTATGGAGTACATTTTTATTACCATTAGTCCCAGGTCACTGACCCGGAGTGGTAGTACCTGTTAGGGTCCCATCTATGGGTTTAAAAGATCTGTTTTTAAAATTTTTCGTATTTGATTGAAATATACATGAATTATATAACAGTAAATTATTTGTATTAAAAATAGTTACTTTAACCTATTATTGTTTACTAAGGATTATTTTTTATTAACTGAAAACATAACTGTGTGCAAACAAATGACCATTATCAAATAGAAATAATCACTAGAAACCCTATAATTATTAGTATTAGATAGGAATACTTTAACGCATTCCACTGTGTGCAAAGTATTAGACAGGGATATGTTATATATAACTGGAAATTATTTGTATTATGGATAGTTACCTAAAGCTATTGTTTACTAGAGATTATAATCATTAGTTACTTGAAATCATAACTGTATGCAAACAAATGATTACTATTAAATAGAAATAGTTACTTGAAACCATGTAATTATAGTATTATATAGAAACACTTGAAACCATATAATTATTAGTATTATATAGAAACACTTGAAACCATATAATTATTAGTATTATATTGAAGTAATTATTAGTATTATATAGGAACACTTGAAACCATGTAATTATTAGTATTATATAGAACACTTGATTATTAGTATTATATAGGAACACTTGAAACCATATAATTATAGTATTATATAGGAACACTTGAAACCATATAATTATTAGTATTATATAGAAACACTTGAAACCATATAAATCATTAGTATTATATAGGAACACTTGAAACCATATAATTATTAGTATTATATAGAAACACTTGAAACCATATAATTATTAGTATTATATAGGAAACTTGAAACCATATAATTATTAGTATTATATAGAAACACTTGAAACCATATAATTATTAGTATTATATAGAAACACTTGAAACCATATAATTATTAGTATTATATAGGAACACTTGAAACCATATAATTATTAGTATTATATAGGAACACTTGAAACCATATAATTATTAGTATTATATAGGAACACTTGAAACTATATAATTATTAGTATTATATAGAAACACTTGAAACCATATAATTATTAGTATTATATAGGAACACTTGAAACTATATAATTATTAGTATTATATAGAACACTTGAAACCATATAATTATTAGTATTATATAGGAACACTTGAAACTATATAATTATTAGTATTATATAGAAACACTTGAAACCATATAATTATTAGTATTATATAGGAACACTTGAAACCATATAATTATTAGTATTACATTGGAACGCTTGAAACCACACAACTGAGCGAAAATCATTTGTATTGGATAGGAATACTTGATGCCATATAACTGCGCAAACTAATGATTATAGACAAATAAAAAGTACAATTTCAAGAAAATGTAATGGATCATTGAATATATAGATCTGATTGTGATAAGATATTTAGAAAGGGATCAAATTTCGGCAATAGATAACCCATAAGAAATTGAACAAAGGAAGTTAATAAACCATCTAATTTACAATATTTTAAATTCATTGCTCTAGTATAAATCGCGCAATGTTGTGCTGTTTTTACTGGGTCCTAGTTATGACCTTAAAAGATACCATCAGTCCGGGTTAGAGTGGACTGATGAGTGAGTATTTACCAAACATCGCCACCACGTGTACGATGCAACACAAGTTCAATTTTTAAGCGGAGTACAGCTGGATTAAATTCAGAGTGTTTCTTCTCCTAGACTGGCTACCGTACCATGGCTAAAGAATCTACTTAAGTATTTACCCATAAGTAAGTAAAGTAAGTCGTCGGGGCGGCCAGACAGCGAGGGAGTCTATCCCCCTTTCACTAGCGCTAGACCAAGAAGATTATTTTAGCGTCTGGAGTGGAGCACCACACCTACCATCAGCTCCTCACTTTACCGCACAGATCTCTGTGCTACTCATACGCTGAGTTGGCGAGGGCCGGTATCGAACCAGGAACCTTGTGATTAATTGCTGGCTTCTGGTTAAAGAGCGTCCCATCGTGATGTAATTGTTAGCAAACTAGACTCGCAGCTCCAATACTACTGAATAACGTGTTCGATCCTCACCGGATGCCCCATATATACAACCTTGTGTTACACCCTAACCGTGGCGAACGGGTTGGGTAAATACCTACTGGTTTCTGGTTGAATATAAAGATAATAAATATCTTATTGATATATCAATGATAACCAAAATAAAATGTCGACGAATGGCTTATGGTCGGTATCAATCAGACAGCGAGGGAGTCTATACCCTTTTCGTTATCGCTCGGCTAAAGAGATTGTTTTGCTGAGGTGAACGCCACATCATCTGTCAGCTCTCCACTTTACCGCACAGATCTCATTATACAAGCTGTGCAACTCGTGCTCAGAGTTGATAAGGACCGGTATCGAACCCGGAACCTTGCGATTCCAAGGCGGATACTCTACCAATTGAGCTAAATAAAAAATGTTTTAAATAAGTTCACAAAGAAAGTGATGATAAATAGCACGTCGAAATTGTGTGGTTTTCTCTTAGGTGGACATTAGTAATGTTTGTATTGTTGAGTGTTTTTTTTTTTTTTTTGAGGGGGAGGGAATATTGTGAACTTTTTTATTTGGGGGGGGGATATTTTTCTTCTCACTATCCCACACACCTCTCACTCACCAACTCTTTCTCACGCACTCGCTCTCACTCAAACTCTTTCTCTGTCACTCACACACTCGCTCATTATCCCCCCTCTCTCTCTCTCTCTCTCTTCTCTCTCTCTCTCTCTCTCTCTCTCTCTCTCTCTCTCTCTCTCTCTCTCTCTCTCTCTCTCTCACTCACACATTCTCTCTATTTCTCTCTCTCACACACATTCTGTGTGTGTATGTTACTCACACATTCGCTCTCACTCCTCTCTGTTATTCACATACACTCACT
>CM042143.1:89856737-89864237 GCA_023376005.1 Doryteuthis pealeii | reverse complement strand
TGTTTGTTCATTTCCCATGCTTCATGATATAGAAAACGTTCACAAGAACAAAGTTGATACGCAATTAATTAATATATATATATATATATATACTAGCAAATATATGCACCCTCCGGGTGCAAGTATTTAAGTTTTAATGTAATAAAATATCGTATTAAATTAGAAAGGCTAATGAAACTAAATAAGAATGCAGATAAAAAGATTTGAAACAGAGGGAGTGATAATAGATAAATAGAACAACTGAAACGTACTCTTCCATCACTCTCGCATTTCCTTGTTATTTTTTCTAATTTAAGTATTTAGTTAAAAGAGTAAGTAAAGAATAAAATGACAGTTATTTTTTCATGTTAATGGATTTCATTTAAGATTCATTGAAGAGATTTTTGCTTATATTCATTAAAATAAAACCAAACGGTTAGAAATCAATAATACTAAGCACATATTTATTAAAATCACATTTTTAATATCAATATGCAAATAAGCCTTCCTGTTCACACTGTAAACTGCTATTTTAGTGTATATATAAATACAATTGCATATTATTCATTTGTAGATATGATTAACAATATTAATAATGTAAAACAATTTTATTAGAAATTGAGGTTTAAATAAAAATAAAATCATGGAGAATGTGACGTAAATAACAAAGGGAATTGTTACTTGAGTAGTGATATAGTTTCGGTTACAGACAGAAAAGCAAACAATCTCCATTATAATAAGATATATATATATCATTTATTTATTTCATTTCTTTGCCTTTTATTTTCATAAATTTTGTATACATTGTTCATTTTTTATTTATAGTGCCATTTTTGTTCGTTTTGTTCAGTCGGTAGCACACACACCCCACTCCTTCGAATCTCAAGGTGCTTGGTTCAATACCGACCCCCGCCAACTCAGCTCATGAGTAGCGCAGATTGTTTAACCTGATCTGGGCGATAAACTGAGGAGCTGACGATAGTTGTGGCACTTCACCTCAGCAAAAACAAACGAAACAAAATAGGAAATGTGATTTTGAACTGCTAAAGATTATTTCGACTACGACGACGGATTTTTCCAACTGCTAGACGAAGAATGTGTCGACCAACAGAGGGTCTGACTTGTGAGAAGACTGAGAACTCGCTTGTTTTTGGTTCCCCCTTGGCAGGAGTTTGTTGATTCGAAGGTCTATTTCGCCCCATATATTTTCCCTCCTTCTATAGATAGTATCAAAATTATTTTCGTTTTTTTAAGACCTTTGTTTCAAATAGTATTTTTAATCCCCTCCCGTTTCTTCATACGTATTTGCACTGGCAAAAATCAGTTTGGTTATCAAAGATTGCTGGAATCTATTACGTACTGTGAAAAAAAACGTGAATGGACTGGTGACGTACAGGAGAGTGGCTGGTTAGGTCGAGGAGGAAGTCCTTTGCGACATGTGGGTACTGAGAACGCGAAGCCGGGAAGGGATAAAATTTATAATCTCCTGACCGAAGTTAGAGTTGGATGAGGTAGTTAATCAACACCTATAAAAAGGTTGCCCACCCCTTTAAGATGTATTGTAACATCTTCAGAAACGACTGTTTCTATAAAGTTACACAGTAGTTATCTGATCCAGGACAGGAGTGGGTCGCTAAAGATGTATATTTTTAACAACCCCGACACGTCGGCCTGCTCTACGTTGGTCACAAGAGTCGATACTTTTTTTCGACAGTGTTTTAAGCAGGAGAGGGGTCAAAATACTCTACTAGTTTGGAAACTCAACAGAAGCCAAAGAAGCTGTTATTCTTTGGATCTTTGCTATTCAATTTGATAGAAAAATAAAGAGCAATAGACAAGATATAGTATAAAAGAAAAAGATGTCTTCTGATATGTCAGTAGCAACAGTTGTTAACATATCAAGTTTGATTTGGTTGTTTGTTTTACAGTATATGGACCCATTTCGGGGCATTTAATGCGTAATCAAGTCATTTTGATGGAAAAAGGACACCGGTTTCCTACAGTACCTGCAATTGCTTAAGTGGCCAACCAAGTATTGATCAAACTCATCGCTGTTTAATTTCGGTAATACGGTGGAAACCGGCGCTTTCAGCGTGACCGTAAGAATATGTCAAAGAGTATTATTGATCATACTATAAAATAAGTAAATGCAAAAAATAAGTAAATACAAAAAATACAAAGACTTAAAAAAATTTTTAAATGAGGCTTAAAACTTCCACCATACCAGTAACAGTGGGATTCAAGGATATAATCAAGAAAAGGACAGATAGACACATTCTAAAAATAGCTGGCATTCCCAGCCAATACAAAATATAAAGTATTGCACTTTACGGGGCTGCTTATTTCCTTATGAGATTAGTATCAATGTGAGTAGGAAAGTGACATCCAAATAAGGCTGCAAAAAAATACATGGAATACATATAATCACTACCTTCTCTCACCCTAAAGGATGGTAAGAAACCAAAATTAAAGCTGAAAATTAAATAATAAACAATACAATAACAGATTTAGTTGTGGGGAGGTCACCTTTTCAATCACCTTCATAGATTTTAAACAAGATTTTAAGAAACATTTTTAGCATTTTATTTTTTTTTAACTTTTAACATTGATCTCTATAATTATAACTATAACTGACTTACCTCGGAGTTCAAAGCGGGCTTGAATCTCTTGCGTGCAAGATGAGAGACGGGCTTGAACGAGAAAAAAACATGGCTGCCTTAGCACCGTAATTTGAAGAAACGTAATCTCGAAACCGGGAGAATCAGCGAGAATTTGCGCGCATGCAAATTTTTCTGAGATCAAGCTGTGCATTAAAACAATTCGAATGGGAAAGAAGCGTGACGATTCGGAGCGTTGCTATATTACTAAGTGAGGGGGGTATCAATCATTTTATTTTTGATTATATTTTCCTTTCTTTTTTTTTCACATTGTTTTCACTGGGCTTTTCTTTTTCATTTTAATTGTATATATAAATCAAACCCTTCCCCTCCATCATGACTATGTCAATACGGGATTAGGAGTAGGTTTGCCATAGAGAGATTGGTAAGTTTTGGTGATTGTAGTGCGAAGTTGTTTTATGGTAAATGGAAATTTGTAGTATGAATTGGGTCACAAATGGAAATAGTTAAGTTAAAAGTTAGGATAAAAAAGACCAATCTTCCCATTCCCATTTTAGGCCTTGTGCTATATTTTTGTATTCTTTTGCAAAATAAATATAGAGATGAATCGGAGCGTGGTTCTGTATGCATCAATGTGATTCCGTCGCTGGACAGGAAGAGACATTGTTTCTTTGTTTACTCGGCATTATGAGGGTCGTGATTTGGACGACGCGACAGAAGGAATTCCACGTTGAAGAGTCTGTCATCTCAGACCCTGGTGACTTTTTATAAGTACCAGATTAAAGTAAATATCAAGTCTGATAGAAAAAGACTTTCCTCGCTGAAATTTGGCGAAAGGTGGATACAAGTCTCGCGTATGTGTAGAGTGAAAGGTACTGACCTTGAATTCCTCTTAGATGTTACACGTAAGAAAAGGATTTTGGGTGCCTTGGAAAGCATGACGATCCATCCCAGGTAAGTTAGAACAAATTTCACCTTCGTTTTGAATAATGGATTATTTTAGCTAGAGTATGTAAGCTCATAGCGCCCCATCCCCCTCCCATCTTTTTTTTAGTACCCCGATTTTTGTTTTCCCAATTTCGACTCCAATTAGATCAGAGAAATTCAAAGATATCCAGATATTTACGGTTTTTAATCCCACTCCTCTTGAGCCTTTAATTCTACCGACCAACTAGTTTTTTTTCTGTCATTATTAGTCCGTCCAGGAGGGGGGGCGTGCCCTTATTAATGAGAATTCTATTTTTATGAGGTTTTATTTTATTCTTTGCATTTGGTTGAGGATTTCTTTTTACTTGTAAATAAAGTTCAATCATCCATCCTCACAATATGTAAATATGGGATTAGTTAATGCCTTGATTGAGAAACTGGTATGTTTTGGTGACTGTAGTGCGTAAGATTTTCAGAATAAAAGTGATGTCGTGGTGAAAGAATTATTGTGTTTTTGGTCAGTAAATGAATCTTAAATTAAGTCAAAGATAGGATAGTGATGACCAGTCTCTCCCTTCATTTTTACGACCTTGTGCCAGGTTTGTATATTTTTTTACAATAAATATTGACGATTCTGTATGTGCTATTGAGTTTATGTCTTTGTATTGACTTCACAAAACTTTAGCGAAAAATAAAATGTTACCTTAACTTACGAGTTTCACAAGTTACAAGCTCTCACTCAATTGACTTCTTGCTTTGAGTTGAGAGCTAAAGTTTGATCTACAAGCGAGCTTCGGATACGCTTGTGTTGATAAGTTAACTAAATCATTTAAGTTTCCAAATTTATTACGCAAAAGAAAAATATAATTTGTAAAAAAATAACCATTAAAACATTGCAGCACATAATTCATAGCATTCTATTTCATCATTTTTATACAATGCACTGCTATTCTTATTTGAAAAAAAAAAAGTATCACAAAAAAAGTTAGGGTGTTTTTTTTTTGGGGGGGGGCTGAAACGAATTAATGGCATTTCAATTTATTTCAAAGGAGGAAATTTATTTGATATACGAGGAAATTGAGTTACGAGCAGAAAAAAATTAAACTCGTAAGTCAAAGTAACACTGATTAGATGCAAATCACTTTTTTTTTAAATATTTACAAAAGGCACATCGTAGCGAATCTTTTTTTAGCAATTTCATTCTTTTTTAATATTTTTTTCGAAAAGTAACATTGACTTCTTTAGTGAAATAAATGACCTACCTCGAAGTTCAAAGTGGGTGCGAACGTGTCTTGCATGCAAAATGAGTGAACAGTTTGGAAAAAAAAGAAAATATGGCTGCCTTAATCCCTTAATTTAAGGAACCGAGATCTCAGATCCGTGAGAATTTGCGCGTATGCAAATTTTGTCCAGATCGAGCTGTGCATAAAACACCAATCGACAGAGAAAGAGGGAAGACGATTTGGGGACATAGTTCTTTATGTAACAATATGAACAGGAAGATACATGGTGTGTTTCTCTATTTACTCGGCATTATGAGGGTCATAATTGGACGACGTTACTGGTGGCGTTTTATAAGCACCAGATTAAAGTGAACATTTAGTCTGAAAGAAGAAAGACTTTCTTCACTGGAATTTGGCAAAAGGTGGGTGCGAGTCTCGAGTATGTGTAAAGTGACTTTAGATTTTTCAAGTACGTAAAGGATTTGGGGGTACCTGGAAAAGCATGGCAACCCCCATCTCCGGTAAGATAGACCAGATTTTTGCCTTGATTTCAATAATGGATTATTTTAGCTAGAGTATGTAAGCTCATAACCCAATTTCCCCCCTTTTTTTAGTACCCCGATTTGTTTTTTTTCCCTCCCATCCCCACTAGATGACAAGAATTCAAAGATCTCCAGATGTTTGAGGGTTTTTGTTTGTTTTTACCACCTTCAGTTTCTGCTGGTGAACTAGTTTTTCTGCCATTATTAGTAAGTGAAGGGGTGCTCTAACTAATGACCATTTTATTTTTACCATACATGTTTTATTTTATTCATTGCATTTCGTCGCGATCACTTTTTACTTGTAGATAAAATGTGATCACCCCTCCCTCACAATATGTAAATATGGGATTAGTTTAGATCTTCAATGAGAAACTGGTATGTTTTGGTGACTCTAGTGCGTACATTTTTCCGAATAAGTGATTGTCGCTGGTGAAAAGATTATTTATAGTGTATTTTGGTCAGTAAATCTATCTAGTTAAGTCAAAGATAGGATAGTGATGACCAGCCCCTCCCTTCATTTTTTACGACTTTGTGCCACATTTGTATATTGTTTACAATAAATATTGACGATTCGGAGTGTGCTATTGAGTTTACCTTGGTGCTTCTTGTACTGTGATGCCTTGATTTCCTTAGTACCAATCCCCACCCCAATGATTGGGGTGTTTGTTTTTTTTTAATCCTTAGAAAAACCAGTTTTGTGATGAAAATCTGATACAAACATTAGTTAGAGCACCCCTTCACCGACTAATAATGGCAGAAATTCAAGGTGGTACAAACAAATTTAACTGAATATATCGTCGAAAATAGAGAGTAAAAAAAAATTGCAGATTGTAAAAGAAAACTAATATCCTCATCTTCATTTTTATATGCAATCATCTCTAGGTTGCAGGTTCAATCCTGGTCAAGGGTGATAAGATAGAATACTTAACACGTTTAACACTTGTACCCGGTCATGGTTAATGGAATGAGAACAGTCTACCCACGTCGATTGAATAAAGGGTTCGGTTCAAAGTTCCGTAAAGGTTCCCGATTACAAGAAACACCTGAAGACCGAGGGCGCATCGGCTAAAACATAACATGAAAATGATGACAATAGTCCGAATACAAATTATCAGCCTTATCTAAAAAATCAGAAAGAAAATGTAAATCTTTGTATAGACACCCAAAACTTTAGCGAGAAAATACAATGTTACTTTTACTTACCAGTGCCCCAACTTACCAGTTCTCCTGTTTACAGGATGTCACTCCATCGACTTCTTGCTTTGTGTTGAGAGCTAAGATTTAATCTATGAGCGAGCTTCAAATACGCTTATGTTAATAAGTTTCCAAATTTATTACGCAAAAGAAAAATACTATCTATAAAAGAATAAACATCAAAAATAATTACAGGACATAATTCATAACATTCTATTTTATGTTTTATACACTGAGACTTTTCTCATTTAAAATAGTGTAACAAGAAATTAGGGTATTTTTTTCGAGAGAGGGGGGTAGGGCTGGAATGAATTATTGGCATTACAATTTATTTCAATGGAGAAAATTGATTTGCTATACGAGGAAATTGAGTTTACGAGCAGAACAGATTAAACTCGTAAGTCAATGTAGCACTGTATAATGTTACTGTTCTAAAACCAAGTGATTAGATGCAAATCATGTTTATTGAAATACTTACAAGCAATAATATATATATATATATATATATATATATATATATATATAATATAATATTAAGTATATGAATATCTACGTTTCCCAGCAGTTTTACATATGTAACGAAGAAAGATTCTTACTAACAACTAGAAATAAAATATATACATGTATATATTGAAGCAAGATCTTCCCCGATAAATTACACACATAGGTAGATCTTCAAATGATAAGTTCATACAGCTTCCACAAGATATTTGCTGATAATTACATACGAAAAGAAAATCCTCACTGGGACAGCGCCAAATTTCACGCGTCCATACATTGTGTACGTACGTGGAATCCGTTATATTACTGCAAATTAAATTTGAGCTTTTTGATGAAAAATTCTTGCACACGGCTCGAAATTACCTGCCTTGCCCGTTCCAAATATGCAGCAGGTCCAGTAATCATAAAAAAAAAACTATTTTTCTTTCATTCTATCAAGACATCTTAAAAAGAACCAATTGTTCACTTCGTCGCATCCTCTAAAAGTAAGATAAAGAAGTATTTTTTTATCTCTTC
>CM042143.1:89793454-89856637 GCA_023376005.1 Doryteuthis pealeii | reverse complement strand
AGAAAGCTACACCCGTAGATTATATATGTTGGTTAGGCTGTCTGGCTTTTATGTAGTATATTTCCCGATAACCATTTTTTCGCCTCACCTCATCAAACTCAAAACCTCAGTCAAAGCGGGAATACTTACCTTAGCACCCGAAAAAGATAAGTTTATGGAAAATGCATGCCAACTGATTACAAAAAAGCGCACTAGGGATAGAGCGGGGTGGGGGAGGGAGAGCAAAAAATCTCAACTCAATCTTTTTTGATAAAACAAAGACGACACATCGAGGGCGAAAATAAGAATAAAATAAATAAATCAAAATGTGTTCGTCTGATCTGAACATCGAACACGATTCCAAGATTTTGTTTAGATGAGTGAGAGAGAGAGTGTGAGAGAAAGAAGAGTAAGATAGTGTGCACGTGTGTGAGAGAGAGAGAGAGAGGAAAAGAGTAAGAGGAGAGTGTGTGGAGAGGGAGAGGAAGAATAAGGAGAGATTGAGAGAGAGTGTGTTGGAGAAGGAGATAGGAGAGGTGTGAAGAGACAGGAAAAATAGAGAGAGAGGGAATAAGAGAGAGTGTGAGAGAAGGAAGAATAGAGAGAGTGTGAGAGAAAGGAAATAAGAGAGAGTGTGGGAAGGAAGAATAGAGAGAGAGGAGATAGAGAGAGTGTGAGAGAAAGGAAGATAGAGAGAGAGGAAGTAGAGAGTGTGGGAAAGGAGATAGAGGGAGAGAAGAAATAAGGAGTGTGAGAGGAAGGAGAATATCAGAGAGAGTGAGAGAGTAAGAGAGTGTGTGTGGTGTGAGAGAGAGAAAAGAAAAAGTGAGTGTATGTGATAACAGAGAGAGAAAGAGAGAGAATGTGTGAGTAAGAAAGAGAAAATGTGTGAGAGAGAGAATGTGTAAGAGAGAGAGAGAGAGAAGTTGTAGAGAGGAGAGGAGAATGTGTGAGTAAAAGAGAGAGAGAGAGAAGAGAGAGAGAGAGAGATAATGAGCGAGTTGTAGTGACAGAGAAAGAGTTTGAGTGAGAGAGAGTGCTGAGAAAGAGTTTGGTGATGAGAGGGATGTGTGGGTAGTGAGAAGAAAATATCCCCCCTAAATAAAAAAAGTCCACATATTCCCCTCCTCAAAGAAAAACAAAAAAAAACACTCAACAATACAAACATTATAATGTCCACTAAGAGAAACCACACAATTTCGACGTGCTATTTTCATCACTTTGTTTGCGAACTTTTTAAACATTTTTTTATTTAGCTCATTGGTAGGTATCGCCTTGGAATTGCAAGGTTCCGGGTTCGATACCCGGTCCTCATAATTCTAGGCACGAGTTGCCAGCTTGTATAATGAGATCTGTGCGGTAAAGCGGAGAGCTGACGGGTGATGTGGGTTCACCTCAGCAAAACAATCTCTCTTAGCGAGCGCTAAGAAGGGTTAGACTCCTCTGCTGTTGATTGATACCGACAAATAAGCCATTCGTCCGCTGTTTTATTTTGCTTTCATTGATATATCAATAGATATTATATTATCTTCTATATTCAACCAGAAACAGTAGTATTTACCCACCCGTTGCTCATCGGTGATGTAACAGCACAAGGTTGTAATATGGGGCATCCGGTGGGATCGAACCGGCATTCGTAGTAATTGCTCTCGGTCTAGTTTGTAACAATTACTACGATGGGACGCTCTTATACCAAAGCAGCAATATCACAGGTTCCTGGGTTCGACCGGCCTCGCCAACTCAGCGTTGAGTAGCACAGATCTGTGCGGTAAAGTGAGAGTGATGGTAGGTGTGGTGCTCACTCAGACGCTAACATAAATCTTCTTGGTCTAGGCTAGTGAAAAGGGGATGCTCTCGCGTGTCTGGCCGCCCGCGACTTCTTTACTTACTTATGGGTAAATACTTAAGTAGATTTCTTTAGCCATGGTAAGATAGCCAGTTAGGAGAGAACACTATCGAAATTTAATCCAGCTGTACTCCGCTTTTAAATTGAACTTGTGTTCATCGTACAACGTGGTGGTGATGTTTGGTAAATACTCACGCCATCAGTCCACTCAACCGGACTGATGCGTATTTTTAAGGTCATAACTAGGACGCAGTTAACGCACAACCTTGCGCGATTTATACTAGAGATGATTTAAAATTTGTAATAAGATGGTTATTAACTTCCTTTGTTCAATTCTATGGGTTCTATTGCCGAAATTTGATCCCATTTCTAATATCTATCAAAATCAGAATCTATATATTCAATGAATCATTACATTTTCTTGAAATTGTCTTTTTATTTGTCTATAATCATTGTTTGCGCGTTATATGGCATCAGTATTCCTTATCTACAAATGGATTTTCGCTCAGTTGTGTGGTTTTCAAGCGTTCCAATGTAATACTATAATTAATATGGTCAGTTTCTATATAAAACTAATAATTACTTGGTTTCAAGTGTTCCTATATATACTACATCAATTAATGGTTTCACGTGTTCTATATAATACTAATAATTATTGGTTTAAAGTGTCCTTATAATACAAATAATTTATATGGTTTCAGTGTTCCTTATATAATACTATAATATACATGGTTTCCAGTGTTCCTATATAATAACTAATAATTAATTGGTTTTCAAGTGTATCCTATATAACTAATTAATTATAATGGTTTCAAGTGATTCTATATAATACTAATAATATATGGTTTCAGTGTTCTATATAATACTAATAATTACATGGTTTTCAAGTGTTTCTATATAATAACTAATAATTACCTTGGTTTCAAGTGTTCCTATATAATATATAATTTATTGGTTTCAAGTGTTTCTATATAATACTAATCACCTTTTATTATTGGTTTCAAGTGTTTCTATATAATATAACAATTATATGGTTTCAAGTGTCCCTATATAATACTAATAATTAATACTGGTTTTAAATGTTTTCTATAATAATCTAATAATTATATGGTTTTCAAGTGTTCCTTAATAATACTATATTATTGGTTTCAAAGTGTTTTCTTTATAATACTAACAATTCATATGGTTTTTTCAAGTTTTTGGTCTATAATTAAATAACCAATATTATATGTTTCAGTGTTTCTAATAATACCTAATACTTATATGGTTTCAAGTGTTTCTATATAATACTAATAATTACATGGTTTTAAGTGTTCCTTATAATACTAAATAATCACAATGGTTTCAGTGTTTCTATATAAATACTAATAATTATATGGTTTCAGTGTTTCTATAGATATACTAAATATTATATGGTTTCAAGTGTTTCTATATATATAACCAATTTATTGTTCAAGTGTCCCTAATATAATACTAATTAATTATATGGGTTTTTAAATTGTTTTAATATAATACTAATAATTATATGGTTTTCAAGTGTTCCATATATAATACTAATTTATATGGTTTCAAGTGTTTCTATATAATACTATAATTTATGGTCTTTCAAGTGTTCTATATAATATAATAATTATATCGGTTTCAAGTGTTTCTATATAATATAATAATTTATGGTTTCAAGTGTTTCATATAATACTAAATAATTTATGTTTCAATGTTTCTTATATACTAATATTTACAATGGTTTTCAAGTGTTTCTATATAATACTAATAATTACATGGTTTCAAGTGTTCTATATATACTAATAATTACATGGTTTCAAATAACCTTTTCTATTTAATAGTATCATTTGTTTTGCATACAGTTATGATTTTCAAGTAACTAATGATTATTTAATCTCTAGTAAACAATAGCTTTAGTAACTATCCATAATACAATAATTTCCAGTTATTATACATTCCCTCGTCTTATTTGCCCAAGTGGAATGCGTTTAAAGTATTCCCTATCTAATACTAATAATTATGGAGTTCCTAGTGTTATTTCTATTTGATAAGGTCATATTTTTGCACACAGTTATGTTTTACAGTTAATAAAAAAATAATCCTTAAGTAAACAATAATAGGTTAAAGTAACTATTTTTAATACCAAATATTTACTGTTATATATTCATGTATTTCAACAAATACGAAAAATTTTTAAAACAGATCTTTTTACCCTAGATGGGACCCTAACAGGTACTACACTCCGGGTCAGTGACCTGGGACTAATGGTAATAAAGTACTCCTACTCCCCAGGTCCCAAACCGATGCAATTTTTGTATTAAACCAGGACACACATTGTTTTATTCAGAAAGGTCGTATCCGTCCGCAAAGGAGGCAGTCGCATATTCTAAGTCTCACAAGACCTTACACGTTTGTGTGTTTACTTTAAAGAGCTATTGCCAAGTTTCAATATAAAAAAGTATACAATACTTGATTTAACTCTCTAACTCTTTTTTCTTTTTCCTTCTTTTTCATCTTTTTCCTTAGATTCGATTTAAAAAACAGGCGTTATCTCTTCCGCGCGTCACCCCTCTCGTATCTTTCTCATACCTCTTTTCTTTTCTTTCTTATTAATAATTTTTTTGTGTGCATGTCCTTTTATCTTTTCTTTTTTTTATAATAAAAACGAATAGTTCATTATTTTGCTGGGTGACAGGACTCATAGAATAATTAGGCGGGTGAGCAACCCAGATATCAGCAGGATTTACTTTTGCATTAATCTTGGACCTTCTCATTTTTACCAGAGGAGTGTCACAAAGGATAACGGTCGTACAATTAAGGCAACGATTAGATTACGATGTGAATAATACTTTAAAACTTTAATATCCTGTTCTTTGGTCCTCATAAATATTTATCTAAGTATTTTCCGTGTTAGTTTTCTAATTTATGTAAGCAACTTTATATTTTTCTCTCCTACTTCTTAGTTTATAATCCTATTTTTTTTGCATTCGTAATTTCCTGTATCTCTAAGCAAACTTCTATACATATATATTTGTTCCTAGTATATATACTATAAATCTGCGCGTGCGTAATGGTGTCTTATTTGGCACATGCGCAAACATACATATAAGGTGTATTTTTAAACCGGCACATATCGCATATTAGTAAGCACGAAATAAAATATATATATATATATTTTTATTGATTATATGTATTACTTTATGTAAATATATGAATGTATTGTATATACTTTATGTAAATATATGAATGTTATGTATATACTCTTATATGTATATATGAATGTATTATGTATATATTATATGTAAATATATGAATGTATATGTATATTATTATATGTAATATATGAATGTATATGTATTTACTTATAAGTAAACTATATGAATGTATATGTACTACTTATTGTAAATATATGAAAATGTATATGTATATACTTATATGATAAATATATGATGTATATGTATATTACTTATATGTAAATATATGAATGTATTGTTACTTATTGTTAAATAAATGAATGTGTAATAACGTTATGTAATCTAGTTTTGACTTTTTGCATTATTATTATATATATAATATTATATATATATATATATATATGCATACATTATATGTAAGTATATATGAAAATTTTATGCATAATAAACGTTTATATAATAATTATATAAGTGGATAATATAATATATAATAGATGTCTTTTATAATATTTTATACCATATTTATATTATACTAATATATACAAATATGTAGCAAAATCTTGGGTTTTATACGTGTAAATATTTTTTTATTGTCTAATCATATATATATTATATTATATATATAATGAAATATATATCAGAAAATATGTTATGTGTGTTTGGAATATTTTTTATACGGTATATATATATATATATATAATATATAAACATAACATATATCTTATGCGACACACCCACTTCTACGTAAAAAAACGCATTATTATACTGATTATACTATTTATATACACAAATAATATAACAATATATTATTATATATAATATATTAAATATATAGGCTAAATGTATGATGCATTCGTAATATCTTTGGGTAGTGAGTCCATTTTTGAACATAGCCGGACAGCAACACTATAAATACAAGTTTATCAAGGAAAATTTCCCCGATTAAACTTTCTGTCGGCCAGAATCTATCAACGTAAGAAAAAGTGGGCAGAGTCGGAAGAAAACGAAAAAGGGAAGAAAGACTGAAAATGATATAGACTGTCACCTCCGGGCGGTTACCAGTTTGAAGAGAGAATGGATATAATAGAGAATAGAGATATATATTGGAAGTTTTGAAGTGGTGGAACTCGGGGGGGGGGTATTCGACTCTAATTATGGCTGGACCACACGAAAAGAGAAAAAAAATTTTCTTCTAAAAAAAAAAAAAGCCCCAAAAAACCAACACCACAAAAAAAAAATAAAGTATAATACGTTCTTGAATTAAAGAGAGACTACTCAAGAAGAGGGTGAATTATACCATTTTTTCTGAATTTTTGAAGATGAGACTTGATTATTTGGACTATATGTCCCCATCTTCATAATCTACAACACGTTTCGGCCGATGTGACTCTAGCCTTCTTCAGGTGTCGGCTCGGGAACACTTCCTAACAATGAGGGCTGAGGACACATAGATAACATACGATAGAGAGAGATGAGTTATAAAGTATAAGTGACTAGTTTATCTCTGTGCTGCAGGTTCAACTGCAAGGGCGACGTAATAGAATAATTAAACAGCTTAACACACATCCTCGATACGACACTCGCGGACACACATCTAACCCGCCACGATATATCACGCGGTTCGGTTCGAATTTCCGGATACGTAACGAAGAAGGTTCGAATAGAGCGACATACAGAAAGCGAGAGGTATATCCGGCGAAACGTTGTCTAGAATAACAATGAACGATAGAGTACAATAGTCCGAATAATCCAAATAAAAAAGTGATTATCCATGATGTCCATTTCTAGTCTATCAACCACACTACAGATATCCACCTCCAATTTGGTGTAAGTATTTAGTTTTAATGCAATGAATAATACTTAATTAAAAGTAACGAAATAAATAAGAAGTATATACAAGATACACTTTATTTTAATTTAATTTTATTTTGCTCTGTCTTCTCTCCTCACACACTCTCACTTGGATTGTTTTATAATCGTTGAGAATAAACAATATTCGGATCAAATAATACAAAGTAATATTTATTTGAACAGGGTTCTTGTTAAACTGCAATAACCACACCAATATATTATGTAATATATATATATATTATTATATAATATAGACACATTGCAGGACTATCCCGAACGCACTAATACTGGGCTGTTTTTGAGGCAAATCTAATTCAGAATTTTCAGAGATATGTTAACATTTATTCTATGTAATACTTATTTGATTTTTGGAACTATTAATTAAATTATTGATAGATGATCCTTATGGATTGTGCGTAAGCATGAGATATATAACTCGGTTACATGACAAAAGAATCTTCATAATAATAGATTTTAGAATTATCAACGGATTATTGATGATGATGAAAATAATGGACCTTCATATAGATATATAATTCGTTCCAGATATAAAACACCAATTTCCTCGTATATATACAATTTTCTCGGTTGAAAAGGAATTTACTAATTATCCGTTAAAATATAACAAAGCACGCTAATTTTTATCTCAAACCGTTTATTTTTAATAAGAGAATAGCCTGTATAGTAAAAGCAAAATAAAAATGAAGCAATGAATTTTAAACAAGATAGAAATGTTCATCATTGTTGTCAATGCAGCTTTTCAGTTCGATCCGGCCCTCGTCAATCGGTGTAGAGTTAGCACAGGGATCTGTGCGGTAAAGGGAGCTGTTGGTAGGTGTGGCGCTCACCTCCAGAGGCCAAAAAATTCCTTGTCTAAGCTCTCTGAAAAGGGGATATATCCTCGTGATTGGCTAATACCGGATTTAGGTTCACCCGAGCCTTTACTTTTTTCTTAATAAATTGATATTTACTCAATGAATGCATGAAGTGTTTAATTGTTGGGACAAAAGGCTAATTTAAGACCGCTACACAGTAAGCTAGTTTAACTATGCCATCCGAGCGGCTTTTAAGTGTAATTTAAATAATTCAGTTCTTAATATTATTACCTGTAGTGGACGCAGTTTTTGTCCTCACCACTGACGAAAGCGCATAAGAACGATGGGGTCTGGACAGAGAAAAACAGCACTGGAATTTGCTTGGGAACTTTAAGAAGAAATAATTCGGGTTGGATTTTCGGGGGAAGGCGCAGTTGAATGAAACCAGATTACCTTTCAGTGGCAAGCGTTTTCATTGGGCTTAAACCCTGGACCTAACAAGTTAACATCGTTGATCCCCAGGGGGGCCATCCCTCGGCAACATCTACCCCCTCCAATTAGGGGCAGGACTGGGTTAATTGAACTAGTGCCGAGGCGCCCCTTTGAGGGGAATGCCGAACGGGATCAACGCATTTTTTGCACTCGCCACCACATGAGTCTGGCTTGTGGGTGGTCCCACATTAATAGGGGGGAGCGGGGGCCTTGTGGTAAATTCCTAGATTTGTTTATTAATTCATAGACCATGTAGTTATAACGGATTTTTATGGTCAAACTAAACCACTACGATATTCTAACTTCGTGGTAAAGAGTTAAGTTTCTAAAGAATCAACAGTACACTTGATGAGCAAAACGCGCTTAAGCTTCGTGTCAAAAATAATCTTAATACAATGGCTATATTATAAATATATAATATATTATATATATATAAATATTATATATAATGTGTAATATATATGATATATAGGTAAGAAAGGATTTCGCAATCTTTCCTCACTCGCCGCCCGCTTCACTGTGGGTTTATCCTGATATTCAGCACATGATTCCTCACCTGTTATGCCACACCTGTATTGCAACGGCTGAATAAAATAGATAGATAGATCTATCTTTTCGATATATAATCATTGCTATCAACAACGGGCAATTACCAGATATATAGATATACACAATCTCATGTCCTTCTGACACTTACTCAGAGCCTTGCAGCACGTCACTGACTCAGAAATCCACTGATTTCGAGGTTCAGTTACTGGAGGGTTAGGGGTAGACCATGATAGATAGATATATATAACTATAGAGATATATAATTGAATATATTTTTAATTCAAGTCTTTCTTTTCCTTTATTAATATAGTTATAATAATAACTACACCTTTCAAAAAAATATATAGAAAATAGAATATTATTATAGCTAGAAGATATATAGAGATATATGATATATAACCATCAGATAGAAGATAGATAGGATAAAAATATATATAGAATAAGATTTATGAGCCATCGCTTTAATATAAGTGAAAACTAGGGAAGTCCTGATAGATACTAATGTTTATTTCGTTTTTATAACTTTATATCAGTCGACATTCTAAAAAGATATATAAAGATATAGAGAAGAATAGTAAGTGGTAGTATTTAACACCATATAATAGAGATAGAGAGGTTCTTAAATTTCGTAAATGCAGAAGTTGAACAGATGGAAAACAATAAAGAATTAGACCTCGCTTTACTACAATGTCGCAGTATAAAAATATAATAAAATATGCCATAAGACCCGTAAATATAGGGGAGAGAGAGGGCCCCGCTGCATTTAAAGTTCAATTGCTGTCCAGCAACGTTAGCAACTTGCCTTTCACTATAAATTTCAGCGGTGCTTCGGCATGTAAAAACTCGCTGATTAATGCAGTGACTATTAAAAGTAAATTAATTTTTCATTCAATATTCATTTCAGTCTCGATACTGAACACAATAATTTACTGCCAATCTGGAATCTAGTTTTGTGATTCAGTCCGTGAGTGAATGGTTCGATTCCTTTCATCGGAGTTTATAGATCTATTATAATGGATATTCCGTGTTAGTATGTCTGAATTAAAATACGTCACTGCTGCAGTAAATACCTCAAGGATTTACGTAAATTTATCAATGTATTAATTTTATTTCCAAAATCATTAATAATAGATATATCTTATTGATGTTAATGAAAATCTGGCATTAGATTTTTGCCTCAACAGCCCATTTGTTAGGGTATTTGCCTCTCATCAACTTATGAAGCCGCTGGCACAAGGTCTCAGTTTTTATGTGGGCGATAAAATTGCGTCGAATCCCATCCGCATTCCCTCAAGGAGGGGCTCAGGCGCTGGGCAATAAACCAGCCCTAACTTAATCGAGGGGGCAGGTGTGCCTGGGGGGATAGCCCCCTGGGATCGACGCTTTAAATTAAAACACAGGTCAGTGGCGAAGCACACGGACCACCGTCCCAACGGCCGGTTGTTAGTGCGTTTCAAATTCTGACAATGTGTCATATATTTCTAAGAATAAAGGTTTTACATATATTGGTGTGATTTTTGCATACCGGTTTTAAAACAAAACCGATTAATAAATAATTACTGAGTGTTATTAACTTCTAATATTATTGTTTTAACTCTCCAATGGTTTCATTTGATATTAATGCTAATTGATCTCTATTGTTTATTTCTCCACATATTAAAATAATCCTATGAAATGATTTTTTTATATAGAAACCAATAAAATATAATTAAATAAGTGTATTACTTTTTATGAGTTCTATTTAATTTCGACAGTAAAACCCTGTTTTTTTAAGGTGCTTAAGAAGGCGTGGCTGAGGGTTTTCGTGTCCTGGGTATGAAAGTAACTTCATCTAGTGGTGAGGTTTCGTTTCTGGAGCTCTGGGAAGTGTAGAGTATACCTTCATCGCATTATCCAGGTATAACCTTCTGGAGTGGTAGGTACGTTACGGTCTTCCTATGAGTTAATAGAAAAATGAGTTAAAAAATGTGTTTAAAATTAAAATTCTTTTAATACCATTCAGGATAAAGTAAAAAAAACGTCTTCAGCATAAAATACCTGTTTATGACTGTTTAAAGGGTCATAATAACGTACTCAACAGGAGATAAAGTAAAAGAACAGAATCTATTCAACATTATCAATGTCAATGGTGGAGGGTTTCTCTGTTACAAGCGTTACACGAAGAACATGTACTGCTACTTCTCACTGCAGTAGCTTGCTCCTGCTAAATATACCTATGGGTAAGTCATTGTTCTGTTAGGTGAGTCACTTATACAATAACCCAACAGGGTTGAACATGCCGTAAAATTCAAAACCAACAACCAAGCAGCAAACAACCACTTAGGTTCAGAGTGGACTGGGAGTATTGGCAATAAAGAGTACTCCACACACGTCGACTATCTATAACTGGAAACCTAATATCAGATGTTATTTGACACCTCTTTTTGTGTGGGTCGGCTTTTTTTACCCCTCAGCGAGGGGGGGGGGTACAAGTCGGCGTATTCTAAACCCACCGACAAATGAAAAAAAAGTATGTCAGTTTTTATGGGAATATGAACCGTCTACAACAATTCTTAATTTAAACTAGAATTATTATCAATATCTGTCAATTATGTTCACAATCGTATTCTTTGCTTCTACTTTTTTCAATCAAGACTCTATTGCAAATAAGGAAAAAGTAACTTATTTTTGAATTACTTGGACAAGTACGCTTATATTGCAGGTTGTATTACAGGTTTCGGTCGACGCGTCTTTTTATCCTTCATGCAAGTGTATAATTTATCATCTAGTGTAGGGAAGGGGGTGTTGGCTTTAATGATACTTTTATATCTGAGCATTTCAGATATTTCAGTCTGTAATAAGTTCCTTGAATTTTCAGGCATAATGGAACATTAAATTTGCCTGGCAAAGCCACATTTGGTTACTTCTTTCGTGCTGGAATAACGTTGTCTGGCACATTCTCTGACGCCAAATCCCCCCTAGAAATTATCTACAATACGACCACATTTACTGAGTGAAATTAATACCAGAAAGAGAACCCAAAGCACATACATACATAATACATAAATACTACATAATATATTATATATATATATTAATAATATATATAATTATAATAATTATATGTGTGTGTGTATACTTCGCATAAGAGACCGTCATTGCTATTATACAATTTAAATAGCAGCTGGTGACTATCGCCGATAGCGATTTTACAATTATATTATATATATATATATATATTTATATATATATATAATGTGTGTGTGTTTTCGTCTGAAGACAGGCCGAAAACTGCGTAACCAGGTGTTGACATCCTTGTACACCTACCTTAACTCTCTCATCTATTATCTCTTCTCTCGCTCTCCTCTCTATCTATATCTCTCTCGGTCTTCTCTCTCTTCTATATATAATATAAACTATATATATAATTGGTTTGTGGTTGGTTTTGGAAGGCTATCCAATCAAGTGTAAGAAAAAATAATGTAAATATGGTGTTGTTTGCTAATACTGTACATTTTTTGATTACAAAAAAGAATTAGAGGTTAACAAAGAAACATTACCTTACTTTTTCTTTACATTTGCAATTGTGATAGCCTCAAAACCACCACCAACTAATATAAAACACAATTCTTCAAGCAAATTAACACACACAACACACATATTTATTTTTATACTTATATTATATATATATATATATATATACATATATATATTATACTTATATTATATTATACATATATATACTATATACACATATATTATATATATATCAATTATATATATATATATATATATATTATTATATATATTATGGTAAATAATATGAGTGCTCTATTTATAATTGATAAGAGAAATTATAATTTAAGTTTGATAGGTTGACATGGAGTCAGGCGTCTGGTTATTGACAATTTCTCGCTTATACGATCTCAGACCAACCTAGCATGGTACACTATATTTTCTATGATATTATTAATGCATATTTAGTGTTGTCATAATATTTTGTATGATGTTCTATATTTTCCCCTGTGTGTTCAATTTCCAAATGGGTCACTTTTGGCGTGGATGACGACCCCATGAAGGCTTAGGGACGAATTTTGGTTTGAAGAATCACGTAGGTGAGAATTGTCAGTAACCAGGTGCCATTGATTCATATTCCCGCTCCGCGTTATACACACACATTATATATGTGTGGTTGAGAATAGAGGAAAGTTGTGGATATAACAACACAGACAACTAAATTCTTTATTGGATAATTTTATTGAAAAAGATTCATCAATAATAAGGCAAATATCAATGAATTAGCTGTATGTGTTATTTCCACAGCTTTCCTCTATTCTCAACCATATTTTGTGGATTTATCAATCTTCATCCTCATATATATTATATATATATATATATAATATTATTGTTTGTTGGTTGCTTTTGAGGCTGTCACATGCAAGTGTAAAGAAAAAGACGGTTAACTGTGTTGTTTGTTAACCTGGCATTTTATTCTTAATATTTCGGGATAAAATCCCATCATCAGAAGTTGCTCGAACTGAGGTTTTGTAGTAGCACTCCATATTTGTTTTCGTCTCATGTTTCAAATCTGTGTCTGTGTCGTTGGGGTGCTTGCTTTGTGTGTGTGTGTGTGTGTGTGGTGTGTGCCGTGCTTTATGTTGTTGTGTCTGACTTTCCTTTTTATTTAATTTTAATTATTCCGCATTTCGTCTCCTCTAAGTAAGGTTTTTTTTTTGTTACTAACAGGACCATTGATTCTCTTTTTATTAAGTTGTCCAAAATTAACATTGCATATATATATATTAATATATACTATTGGAACTATATCTTAGTGCTCCAAACCACAGTTGGTAATTACCGTCCACGTTCAATGACAGATTTTTTTGGTTCTCTGACACGATCCTGTATTTTGGGAGCACTAGATATAGTTTCCAATATATATATATAATATATTTTGCAATGTTAAATTTTAGGACACATTAATAAAAAAGAGAGATCAGATGTCCTGTTAGTTAAACAAAAAAACTTACTTAGAGAGTTCACGAAATCTGGATAATTAAAATTAAATAGAAAAAGGAAATGATCAGACACCAGACATAAGCAGTGCACAACACACCACACACACACACACACACAAGCGCACCCCACGACAACCGACCAGAATTTGGAACATGAAACGGAACAATTGAGTGGCTACTAGCAAACACTTCCGTTCCGGCAGATGCTTCTGATGATGGGATTTTTTATCCCGAAATATTAAGAATAAAATGAAGGTTAACACACATCATAGTTCCGTCTTTTTCTTTACACTTGACATGGTGGACAGCCTTCCAAAGCAACCAACAAACCAAATATAATTATATATATATTATATATATATATCTATGAGAAGTGAGGTTTGGATAAATCCGACATATGGTTGGAATGAGGAAGTGTGGAAATCAGAAGCTAATTAATTGATATTTTGCTTATTATTGGATCAATCTTTTCAAAAATTTATCAATAAGAATTTAGTTGTCTTGTTGTTATATCCACACTTTCCTCTATTCTCACCCACACATATTATATGTGTGTGTGTATTACAGTAGCGTGGTATGGAGTCAATGGCACTGGTTATGACAATTTCTCACCTAGTGATCTTCAAACCAAATTTCGTCCAAGCCTCATGGGTCGTCATCCAGCCATAAGTGGACCCATTTGGGAACTTGCAACACGCAGGGGGAAATATCGAGACATCACTACAAAATATTATGACAACACTAATAGATGCATAATAATATCATTAGAAATATATAAGTGACATGCTAGTTTTTGTCTGAAGATCGTATAAGCGAGAAATTGTCAATAACAGACGCCCGTTGACTCCATCAACGCTATAATAACTTAAATATAATTTCCTCTATATTATAAATAGAGCCACTCATATATATACTATATATTATATATATTATTATATATATATATATATATTGTATATATATAATTAATGTGTATATATTATTAAGTATATATAATATAATATATGTATATTATATATGTATATATATATATATTATATATATATATATGTATATATATATATTATATTGTGTGTGTGTGGGTTTTAAATTTGCTTGAAGATTGTGTTTATATTAGTTGGTGGTTGGTTTTGAAGGCTATCACAATGCAAATGTAAAGAAAAATAGGTAACTATGGTGTCTTGTTAACCTCTAATTTCTTTTTTTGTAATCAAAAATTACAGATTAGCAAACAACACCATAGTTATTTTTTTTTTAAACTTGCATTGGATAAGCCTTCAAACCAACCACCAAACCATTATATAATATATATATATATAATAGAGAGAGAGAGAGAGCGAGAGAGGATAGATAGGAGAGAGCGAGAGAGAGATTAGATAGAGAGAGAGATTTAAGGTAGCGTGTACAAGGAGTCAACACTGGTTACAGGCAGTTTCTCGCCTGTCTTCAGACGAAACACACCACACACATTATATATATATATATATATATATATAATATATATATATATATATTTGTATAATCGCTATCTGGCGATAGTCACCAGCTGCAGTAAATTATAATACCAATGACGGTCTCTTAGCGAAGTATACACACACACACATATATATATATATATATATATATAATATATATATATATATATATATCTGTATGTATGTATGTATGTATGTATGTATGTGTCTTTGGTGTTCTCTTTTTCTAGGTATAATTCACTCAGTAAATGGGTCGTATTGTAGATAATTCTAGATTTGGGCGTCAGAGAATTGTGCAGACAGCGTTATTCCAGCACGAAATAAGTAACCAAATGTGCTTTGCAGCATAATTTAATGTTCCATTATCCTGAAAATCTCAAGGAACTTATACAGACTGAAATAATCTGAAAATGCTCAGATATAAAAGTATCGATAAAGCAACACCCCTTCCCATACCCTAGATGATAAATTATACACTTGATGAAGGATAAAAGACGCGTCGACGAAACTAGTAATACACCTGCAATGATAGCGTACTCGTCCAGTAATTCAAGAAATAAGTACTTTTCTCTTATTTGCAATATGAGTCTTGATGAAAAAAGTAAATGCAAAGAATACGGTATTGTGGAAATAATTGACGTAATGATAATAATTTAGTTTAAATTAGAATTGTTGTAGACGGTTCATATTCCATAAAAACTGACAGTATTCTTTTTTTCATTTTGTCGGTGGGGTTTAGAATACGCCGACTGTATCCCCCCCCCTGCTGAGGGGTAAAAAAGCCCGACCCACAACAAAGAGGTGTTCTAAATACATCTGATTATTAGGTTCCAGTTATAGATATCAGACGTGTGTGGAGTACTTCTTTATTGCCATACTCCCAGGTCCACTCTGAACCTAAGTGGTTGTTTGCTGTTGGTTTGTTGTTTGAATTTTTAGGCATGTCAACCCTTGTTGGGTTATTGTTTAAGTGACTCACCTATGACCAGAACAATGGACTTACCCATAGGGTATATTTAGCAGAGCAAAGCTACTCAAGTGAGAAGTAGCAGGTACATGCTTTCGTGTACGCTGTAACAAGGAACCCCCCATTTTGTACATTGATAAGTTGAATAACTGTTCTTTACTTTATCTCCGTGTTGAGTACGTATTTATTGACCCTTAAACAGGTCATAACAGTTATTTTATGCTAAGACGTTTTGTTTTACTTATTCCTGATGGGTATTAAAAGAATTTTAATTTTTAAACACATTTTTTAAACTCATTTTTCTATTTAACTCATAGAAAGGACCGTAACGTGTACTACCACTCCAGATCAGGGTATACCTGGGAGTAATGGCGATGAAGGTATACTCTACACTTCCCAGAGCTCCAGAAACGAAACCTCACCACTAGATGAAGTTTACTTTCATACCCAGGACACGAAAACCCTCAGCCACCGCCTTCTAGCACCTTTATAATAAACAGGGTTTACTGTCGAAATTAAATAAGAACTCATAAAAAGAATACACTTATTTTAATAATATTTTAATTGGTTTCTATATAAAAATCATTCATAGGATTGATTTTAATATGTTGGAGAATAAAACAATAGAGATCAATAGCATTAATTATCTATGAAACCATTGGAGTAAAACAATAATATTAGAAGTTAATAACACTCAGTAATTATTTATTAAAGCCGGTTTTGTTAAAACCGGTATGCAAATTAACCACACCATATATTATGTAAACCTTTATTTCTTAGTAATATATGACACATTGCAGAATTTTAAACGCACTAACAACCCGGCCTTTGGGACGGGGGTCCGGTGTGCTTCGGCCACTGGACCTGTGTGTTAAATTAATAGCGTCGATCCCAGGGGGCTATCCCCCCAGGCAACACCTGCCCCCTCGATTTAAAGGGGTAGGGCTGGGTTTATTGCCCAGCGCCTGAGGCGCCCTCCTTGAGGGGAATGCGGATGGGATCGACGCAATTTTTATGCGCCCACATAAAAACGAGACCTTGTGTCCAGCGCTCATAAGTTGGATGAGAGGCAAATACCCTAACAACATGGGCTGTTTTGAGGCAAATCTAATGCAGATTTTCATTGAAACATCATTAAGATATATTCTATGTATTAATGATTTTGGAAATAAATTAAATACTCATTGATAAATTTACGTAATCCTTGAGGGTATTGTGACATGAGCAGTGACGTAGTTTTAATTACAGACATACTAACACCGAATATCCATTATAATAAGATCTATAACTCCGATGAAAGGAATCGAACTCATTCACTCACGACTGAACACAAAACTAGATTCACAGATTGGCAGTAAATTTATGTGTTCAAAAGGTATCGAGACTGAAATGAATATTGAATGAAAAATTAATTTACTTTAAAGTAGTCACTGCAATAATTCCAGCGAGTTTTTCATTGGCCGAAGCACCGCTGAAATTTTATAGTTGAAAGGCATAGTTGCTAACGTGCTGGACAGCAATTAGAACTTTAAATGCAGCGCCCCCTATATTTACTGGGGGGTTCCGTATGGCATATTGGCTAAAGTGTTAGACTGCGACATTGTAGTAAGCGAGGTCTAACTCCAGTTGTGTTATTATGTTCACTTTCAGACTTCTGTCATTACGAAAGTTAGGAACCCCCGTAACCTCCCATATATGGGTTAAATAGTACCACTACTATTCTTCTACAAGGATGGCTTTGGCATTAAATAACCCATGAATGTCGACAGTATATAAGTTTATAAAAACGAAAAAACATTTTAGTATCATCAGGACCCCACACATTAAAAGCGATGGCTCATAAACTTCTGTTTATCAATAATTTCTTTTTTTACACTAACGATGGCACCGACGATGGTTTGATAAACAAACCGAAACGCTCTAGCGTAGGCTAAATAAATATCACCCCTCAGTAGAACTTTTTTTAATTTTTATATATATAACTTTATATTAAAAAAGAAAAAAAGACTTGAATTAAAAAAATCAATTTTTTAAACGCCTTTTTAAGGGTATAAGACTAATCCACACAGTTCTACCCCTACCCCCAGAACTGAACCTCGAAATCAGTGTGGATCAGTCAGCTGCTCAACCTAAATTCAGAAACATTGGGAATTGTGATAACGACAAGGTTTGACGGTAATGCCGATGTTGTTGATAGCAATGATGATGACGAAAAGGATAGGTATATATCACATGGCACAATCAACCAGCGTGCAATACAGGTGTGCATAATTCAGGTGAGAATCATGGCTGAATATCAGATAACCACAGTAATTTCTCCTTCATTAAAGATTGCGAAATCCTTTCTTACGATATATCATATATATACACATATATATATATATATATATATATATATATATATATATATATATAGCCATTGTTATCTAAGATTATTTTGACACGAAGCTTCAAGTCGGTTGCTCATCAAGTAGTACTGTTGATTCTTTAAAAACTTAACTCTTTTACAACGAAGTAGAATATCGTAGTGGGGTTAGTTTGTACCAGTAAAAATCCGTATAACTGACATGGTTCTATGAATAATAAATATATAGGATATTTACCACAAGGCCCTATTAATGTGGGACCACCCACAAGCCCAGACTCATGGGTGGCGAGTGCAAAAAATGCGTTGATCCCGTCGGCATTCCCCCTCAAAGGGGCGCCTCGGGCACTAGTCAATTAACCCAGTCCTGCCCCTTTAAATTGAGGGGGTAGATGTTGCCTGAGGGGATGGCCCCCTGGGATCAACGATGTTAACTTGTAGGGTCCAGGGTTTAAGCCAATGAAAACGCTTGCCACTGAAAGGTAATCCTGGTTTTCTATTTCAAACTGCGCCTTCCCCCGAAAAATCCAACCCGATTTATTTCAGTTCTTAAAGTTCCCAAGCAAATTCCAGTGCTGTTTTTCTCTGTCCAGACCCCATGCGTTCTTATGTCGCTTTCGTCAGTGGGTGAGACAAACTGCGTCCACTACAGGCTAATAATATTTAAGAACTGAAATTTATTTAAATACTAGCTTAAAAGCCGCTCGGATGGCAATTAAGCTAGCTACTGTGTAGGGTTCTTAATTAGGCCTTTGTCCCAACAATAACACTTCATGCATTCATTGAGTAAATATCAAATTTTATTAAGAAAAAGTAAAGTCGTCGGGGTGACCTAAAGTCGGTATTAGCCAATCAACGAGGGAGTATATCCCCTTTTCACGAGAGCTAGACCAAGGAGATTGTTTTGGCCTCTGAGGTGGAGCGCCACACCTACCATCAGCTCCTTTACCGCACAGATCCCTGTGCTACTCATACACCGAGTTGACGAGGGCCGGTATCGAACTGAAAAGCTGCATGACAAACAATGAGTGACTATTTTCTGACGTGTTTAACAATTCATTGCTTTCTATTTTTATTATGCTTTTGTACTATACAGTGCTATTTCTCTTATTAAAAATAAAACGTTAAAAAAATTAGCGTGCTTTTTTAATGTGGTGGAACGGATTAATAGAATTCCAGTTTATTTCAACCGGAAAAATTGATTTGATATACGAGGAAATTGTGTTATGAGCGGAACGAATTAAACTTGTAAATGAAGGTACCATTGTATTTGCTTAACACATCGAGAAATCCGTGATAATCAAAATCTATCTTATAATGAAGATTCGGTGTTTGTCAGTCGGTAACCGAGAATACTTCACTGCTTACGCCACAATACCATAAGGAATTGCGTAAGCTTATCAATGGATATTTAATTAATAGTCAAAAATCAAATATAAATACATAGAATAAATGTTAACGATATCTCTGAAAATCTGAATTAGATTTGCCTCAAAACAGCCCATGTTATTAGTGCGTTCAAGATCCTGCAATGTGTCTTATATATAACTAAGAAATAAAGGTTTACATAATATATGGTGTGGTTAATTTGCATTCTGGTTTTAACAAGACCTGGTTCAATAAATGATTACTTTGTGATATTGATCTCTAATATTATTGTTTTATTCTCCAACGTATTAAAAACAATCCAGTGAATGATTTTATATAGAAAACAACTAAAATAAAATTAAATTAAAATAAGTGTGATCTTTGTATATACGTTCTTATTTAATTTCGTTAGTCTTTCTAATTTAATATATTTCATTGCATTAAAACTTAAATACTTACACCCAATGGAGGGTGGATATTCTTGTTAGTGTGGTTGATAGACTAGAAATGGACATCATGGATAATCACTTTGTATTATTTGGATTATTCGGACTATTGTACTCAGCTTCATTGTTATCTAGACAACGTTTCGGCCGATATACTCTCCGGCTTTCTGGTATTTCTTCTCTTCGAATTCGGGAACCTTCTTTTCGTAATCGGGAGCCTTTACGGAAATTCGAACCGAACCCTTTATTTAATCCACGGGGTAGATTGTTCCCATTTCGTTACAATTGTTAAGCTGTGTTAATTATTCTATGTTACTGTCGCCCTTGGCCAGGTTTGAACCTGCAGCACAGAGATAACTGTCACTTATAACTTATAACTCAACGCCCATTTCCGTTGTACTATGTGTCCTCAGCCTCATTGTTAGGAAGGTTCCCGAGTCCGACACCTGAAGAAGGCTAGAGGGCACATCGGCCGAAACGTTGTGTAGATTATGAAGATGGGGACAATAGTCCAAATAATCAAGTCTCATCTCAAAAATTCAGAAAAAATTGGATAATCACCTCTTCAGAGTAGGCGCCTTAATTCAAGGACGTATATACTTTATTTTTTTTTGTGTGTGTTGGTTTTTTTTTTGGGGGGGGGGGGCTTTTTTTTTTTTTTTAGAACGAAATTTTTTTTCTCTTTTCGGCCACCATAGATTAGAGTCGAATACCCGCCCCCGAGTTTCCACCACTTCAAAACTTCCTAATAAATCTTCTATCGTCAGATATCCATCTCTTCTTCTAAAAGTCGGTACCGCCCGGACACGGAATCATTTCATTTTTTTCTTTCCCGTTTTCGTTTTTCTTCGACTCTGCCCACTTTTTCTTACGTTGATAGATTCTGGCCGACAGAAAGTTTAATCTTGGGAAATTTTCCTTGATAAACTTGTATGATAAGTTGTTGCTGTCCCGGCGATGTTCAAAATGGACTCACTACCCAAAGATATTACGAATGCATCATACATTTACCTATATAATATATATATATATATATATATATATATATATATATATATTTGTGATTATAATATTAATCTATGTATAGATAAATGCGTTTTTTTACGTAAAAGTGTTCCTCTAATATATATATATATATATATATATATATATATATATACTCGTATAAAAATATTCCAACACACATACATATTTGAATGTATGAGGCTTTCATTATATATATATATATATATATATATATATTAGACATAAAAAATATTTACACGTATAAAACAAATTTATGCATATTTGTATTTATATATTATATTATATATATATATATATAATATATAAAGACATTCACATACACACACGTATATATATATCCACTTATATAAAATATATATAAACGTGTATAAACACTAATTTATGCATAAATATTTTTCATATATACTTACATATAATGTATGCATATATATATATTATATATATATATATATATATATTTATATATAATGCAAAAAGTCATAACTAGATTTACATATACGTATACACATTCATTTATTTACATATAAGTATATACATATACATTCATATATTTACATATAAGTATATACATATACATTCATATATTCATATAAGTATACATATACATTCATATATTTACATATAAGTATATACATATACATTCATATATTACATATAATATATACATAGTATATACATATACATTCATATATTTACATATAAGTATATACATATACATTCATATATTTACATATAAGTATATATATACATTCATATATTCATATATTATACATACATATATATTTACATATAAGTATATACATATACATTCATATATATATATATATATATATATATATTTGATTTCGTGCTTACTAATATGCGATATGTGTCCGTTAAAAATACACCGTTATATGTATGTGTTTGCGCATGTGCCAAATATAGACACCATTACGCACGCGCAGATTTATATGTATATAACTAGGAACAAATATATATGTATAGAAGTTGGCTTAGAGATACAGGAATTTACGAATGCAAAAATAGGATTTTATAAACTAAGAGAGTGAGAGAGAAAAATTATAAAGTTGGGCTTACATAAATTAGAAAACTAACACGAAAATACTTAGATAAATATTTATGAGGACCAAGAACAGGATATTAAAGTTTTAAAGTATTATCATCATCTATATCTAATCGTGTTCCTTAATTGTACGACCGTTATCTTGTGACACCCTCTGGTTAAAAATGAGAGCGTCCAAGATCTAATGCAAAAAAGTAAATCCTGCTGATCTGGTGTTGCTCATCCGCCTAATTATTTCTTATGAGTCCTGTCACCCAGCAAAATAATGAACTATTTCGTTTTTTATTATAAAAAAAGAAAGAATAAAAAGGACATGCAACACAAAAAATATAATAAGAAAGAAAAGAAAGAGGGTATGAGAAAGATACGGAGAGGGGTGAACGCGCGGAAGAGATAACGCCTGTTTAAATCGAATCTAAGGAAAAGATGAAAAGAAGGAAAAAGAAAAAAGAGTGAGAGAGTTAAATCAAGATTGTTATACTTTTTATATATTGAAATACTTGGCAATAGCTCTTAAGTAAACACATCAAACGTTGTAAGGTCGGTGAGACTTAGAATATGCTGACTGCCTCCTTTGCGGACGGATACGACCTTTCTGAATAAAACAATGTGTGTCCTAGGTTTAATACAAAAATGCATCGGTTGTGGGACTCTGGGGAGTATGGAGTACATTTTTATTACCATTAGTCCCAGGTCCACTGACCCGGAGTGGTAGTACCTGTTAGGGTCCCATCTATGGGTCTAAAAGATCTGTTTTAAAATTTTTCGTATTTGATTGAAATACATGAATTATATAACAGTAAATTATTTGTATTAAAAATAGTTACTTTAACCTATTATTGTTTACTAAGGATTATTTTTTATTAACTGAAAACATAACTGTGTGCAAACAAATGACCATTATCAAATAGAAATAATCACTAGAAACCCTATAATTATTAGTATTAGATAGGAATACTTTAACGCATTCCACTGTGTGCAAAGTATTAGACAGGGATATGTTATATATAACTGGAAATTATTTGTATTATGGATAGTTACCTAAAGCTATTGTTTACTAGAGATTATAATCATTAGTTACTTGAAATCATAACTGTATGCAAACAAATGATTACTATTAAATAGAAATAGTTATTTGAAACCATGTAATTATTAGTATTATATAGAAACACTTGAAACCATGTAATTATTAGTATTATATAGGAACACTTGAAACCATGTAATTATTAGTATTATATAGAAACACTTGAAACCATATAATTATTAATATAGAACACTTGAAACCATATAATTATTAGTATTATATAGAAACACTTGAAACCATATAATTATTAGTATTATATAGAAACACTTGAAACCATATAATTATTAGTATTATATAGAAACACTTGAAACCATATGTATATATACCATATAATTATTAGTATTATATAGAAACATTTAAAAACCATATAATTATTAGTATTATATAGACACTTGAAACCATATAATTGTTAGTATTATATAGAAACACTTGAAACCATATAATTATTAGTATTATATAGAAACACTTGAAACCATATAATTATTAGTATTATATAGAAACACTTGAAACCATGTGATTATTAGTATTATATAGGAACACTTGAAACCATGTAATTATTAGTATTATATAGAAATATAGAAACACTTGAAACCATATAATTATTAGTATTATATAGGGACACTTGAAACCATATAATTGTTAGTATATATAGAAACACTTGAAACCATATAATTATTAGTATTATATAGGAACACTTGAAACCATATAATTATTAGTATTATATAGAAACATTTAAAACCATATAATTATTAGTATTATATAGGGACACTTGAAACCATATAATGTTAGTATTATATAGAAACACTTGAAACCTATAATTATTGTATTATAGAAACACTTGAACCACACTTGAAACCATGTAATTATTAGTATTATATAGGAACACTTGAAACCATATAATTATTAGTATTATATAGGAACACTTGAAACCATATAATATTAGTATTATATAGGAACACTTGAAACATAATTATTAGTATTATATAGGAACACTTGAAAACCATGTATTATTAGTATTATATAGGAACACTTGAAACCATATAATTATTAGTATTATATAGGAACACTTGAAACCATATAATTATTATTATAGTATTACCACTTGAAACCATATAATTATTAGTATTACATTGGAACGCTGAAACCACACAACTGAGCGAAAATCATTTGTATTGGATAGGAATACTTGATGCCATATAACTGCGCAAACTAATGATTATAGACAAATAAAAAGTACAATTTCAAGAAAATGTAATGGATCATTGAATATATAGATCTGATTGTGATAAGATATTTAGAAAGGGATCAAATTTCGGCAATAGATAACCCATAGAAATTGAACAAAGGAAGTTAATAAACCATCTTATTTACAATATTTTAAATTCATTGCTCTAGTATAAATCGCGCAATGTTGTGCTGTTTTTACTGGGTCCTAGTTATGACCTTAAAAGATACCATCAGTCCGGGTTAGAGTGGACTGATGCGTGAGTATTTACCAAACATCACCACCACGTGTACGATGCAACACAAGTTCAATTTTTAAGCGGAGTACAGCTGGATTAAATTCAGAGTGTTTCTTCTCCTAGACTGGCTATCGTACCATGGCTAAAGAATCTACTTAAGTATTTACCCATAAGTAAGTAAAGTAAGTCGTCGGGGCGGCCAGACAGCGAGGGAGTCTATCCCCTTTTCACTAGCGCTAGACCAAGAAGATTATTTTAGCGTCTGGAGTGGAGCACCACACCTACCATCAGCTCCTCACTTTACCGCACAGATCTGTGCTACTCATACGCTGAGTTGGCGAGGGCCGGTGTCGAACCAGGAACCTTGTGATTAATTGCTGGCTTCTGGTTAAAGAGCGTCCCATCGTGATGTAATTGTTAGCAAACTAGACTCGCAGATCAATTACTACTGAATAGCGTGTTCGATCCTCACCGGATGCCCCATATATACAACCTTGTGTTACATCCTACCCGTGGCGAACGGGTTGGGTAAATACCTACTGGTTTCTGGTTGAATATAAAGATAATAAATATCTTATTGATATATCAATGATAAGCAAAATAAACAGTCGACGAATGGCTTATTGTCGGTATCAATCAGACAGCGAGGGAGTCTATACCCTTTTCGTTATCGCTCGGCTAGAGAGATTGTTTTGCTGAGGTGAACGCCACATCACCCGTCAGCTCTCCGCTTTACCGCACAGATCTCATTATACAAGCTGTGCAACTCGTGCTTAGAGATGATGAGGACCGGTATCGAACCCGGAACCTTGCGATTCCAAGGCGGATACTCTACCAATTGAGCTAAATAAAAAAAATGTTTTAAATAAGTTCGCAAACAAAGTGATGATAAATAGCACGTCGAAATTGTGTGGTTTTCTCTTAGGTGGACATTAGTAATGTTTGTATTGTTGAGTGTTTTTTTTTTGTTTTCTTTGAGGGGAGGGGAATATTGTGGACTTTTTTTATTTAGGGGGGGGATATTTTCTTCTCACTATCCCACACACCCTCTCACTCACCAACTCTTTCTCATGCACTCGCTCTCACTCAAACTCTTTCTCTGTCACTTACACACTCGCTCATTATCTCTCTCTCTCTCTCTCTCTCTCTCTCTCTCTCTCTACTCACACATTCTCTCTCTCTCTCTCTTACACATTCTCTCTCTCTCTCTCTTACACATTTCTCTTTCTTACTCACACATTCTCTCTCTTTCTCTCTCTGTTATTCACATACACTCACTTTTTCTTTTTCTCTCTCTCACACACACACACTCTCTTACTCTCTCACTCTCTCTATTCTTCCTTTTCTCTCATTCATTCTTCTTTCTCTCACACTCTCTCTTATTCTTCCTCTCTCTCTATTCTTCCTTTCTCTCACACTCTCTCTTATTCTTCCTCTCTCTCTATTCTTCCTTTCTCTCACACTCTCTCTTATTCTTCCTTCTCTCACACTCTCTCTTATTCTTCCTTTCTCTCACACTCTCTCTTATTCTTCCTCTCTCTCTATTCTTCCTTTCTCTCACACTCTCTCTTATTCTTCCTTTCTCTCACACACTCTCTCTCTCTCTCTCTTATTCTTCCTCTCCCTCTCACACACTCTCTCTTACTCTTTTCCTCTCTCTCTCTCTCTCACACACGTGCACACTATCTTACTCTTCTTTCTCTCACACTCTCTCTTCACTCATCTGAAACATTAAATTCTGGAATCGTGTTCGATTTTTCAGATCAGATCGAACGACATTTTGATTTATTTATTTTTATTCTTATTTTCGCCTCGATTGTTTGTCGTCATTTTTTATCAAAAAAAGATAGTTGAGAGTTTTTTGCTCTCCCCCCCCCCCCCGCTCTATCCTAGTGCGGCTTTTTTTTATCAGTTTGCATGCATTTCCACTAAAGCTTATCTTTTCGGGTTGCTAAGGTAAAGTATTCCCGCCTTTTTTGACTTGGGTGAGTTTGGATGATTGAGGCGAAAAATGTTATCGGGAAAATATACTACATAAAAGCCAACAGCTAACAACATATATATCTACGGGTGGTAGCTTCTATTTACGTATATATATAATAATATATATAATATATATATATATATATATATATATATATATATTATGTGTGTGGTGTGTGTGTGTGTGTGTGTGTGTGTATGTATTAATATATATATATATATATATATATATACATATGTGTGTGTACATATATATGTATGTATGTATATATATGTGTGTGTGTGTACATATGTATGTATGTATATATATATGTGTGGTGTGTACATATGTATGTGTATATATATATGTGTGTGTGTGTGTGTGTGTGTGTGTGTGAGTAATATTTTTACATGAATGAACACACGCAAACTGAAATACACTAACACACACACACATATATGTGTATGCATGTGTCTGTATGAGAGTGGTTGTGTTCGCGTGTGTTTATTAATGTGAAAGCATTACACACACACATATCAAAAGAGACATTCATTTTTAAATGTTCTTAAAAAACAAAAAAGACAATTCTTAAGAATATTTAAAAATAAATCTCTTCTGAGATATTTTTGTCTAATATATATATGTGTGTGTGTGTGTGTGTAAATAAAAAGGCCTTAAATACCATAGGTATCGTGATTATGGACCATTTCTACTCGTGGGTATCTGGGGCCCACCGAGCTTCGTCAGACCACGTCAGTCTTAATAAAATAAAGACGTGGTCTGACGAAGCTCGGTGGGCCCCAGATACCCACGAGTGGAAATGGTCCATAATCACGATACCTATGGTATTTAAGGCTTCTTTATTCACAAATAAATTTGCTCTGTCTATAAAAATGAAACATGAAGCTCTCATACGGAACCTGAACTCTACAACAAACTACTGGTAGAGAATAGGACCAGCCTAGAATCACCTTGTATCAAGAAGTTTGGTACCCCAACAAAGAATATATATATAAGTTTGAGGAAACGTAATACGTCGAAACACGGTGTCTGTGGATGATTATATATATATATATATCTTATTATAATGGAAATTGTGTGTTTTTCTGTCTGTAACCGAAACTATATTACTACTCAAGTCACAATTCCCTTAATTATTTACGTCAAATTCTCCATGATTTCATTCTTTTAAACCTTCAGTTATTAATAAAAATTGTTTTACATTATTAATACTGTTGACCATATCTACGTACTAATAACATGCAATTGTATTTATATATACAAAAAATAGCGGTTTACAGTTTGAATGAGAAGGCTAATTTGCATATTGATATTTAAAATTGTATTTTAATAAATATGTGCTTGGTATTATTGATTTCTAATTGTTTGGTTTATCTTAAGAAATATAAACAAAAATCTCATGGATAAATCTTAAAAGAAATTTATTTACAAGAAGAAATAACTGTAATATTATCCTTTACTTCCTATTTTAACTAAATAGTTAAATTAGAAAAATTTACCAATGAAAGAGGGGAGTAATGGAAAATGATGGAATAGTTAGTTTCAAAGTTGTTCTATTTTTCGATTATACCCCCTCTGTTCCAAATCTTTTTATCTGCATTCTTAGTCAGTTTCATTTGCCTTTGTAATTTAATGATATTTTATTATATCAAAACTTAAATACTTGCACCCAGAGGGTGCATATATTTGCTAGTATATATATATATATATATATATATATCTTTCAAAGAAAGAAAAACTTAACAAACCGTCATCCCGTAATAATTTATTTCAACCAGAAACTCAAAAGATTTTAAAATTTTAATCTAACAAATGGTTATCATAACTTTCTTTGAGAGTTAAATATTGCTCTGTATATAATCTAATTTATTGATTATTATACATTGAGCTCTCTTTAGGGATTTATAAAAACCTTGTATGAGTATATGTTTGTCTCTACAAGAGCATACAGTATGGTTATACAGTGAGATTTTAAAGATCCCAAATAGAATCATCCCTTACAATCAGTCATTTGGATTACGTTACACACACACACACATATATATATATATATATATATATAGATAGATAGATAGATAGATAGATAGATAGATATACCACGTGCTGCGAGTAATTACTCAAAGTAGACAGTCTGCCTTTATAAGTAATAATTATCAGTGACAGTCTTATCAGTAAAAGAAAATATTCTTAAAATAAAGTTACGTAATATTTTCTGATAATGGGCTGGGAAGAAAATTTTACAATACCATTCAAAATTAACGGAACTATCAATCGAGTTTTCATGAATAACAAAACATCTTTATGGAAATTAAAAATGATATTTATTTATTTAATACTTAACATGCATATTTAGTAAAACGACTCAAGAAAAATCAGAATTTCTGTTGTCTGTATCACTCGTTACGTGGCTTGTAGCAGCGTTCCTGGCACTCTAAATAGGTACTAGCAAAAGTATGCACCCCTGTGCCCAAATATTTAAGTTTTAATGCAATAAAATGTTACTAGTAAGACCTATGGATATACCACAGTATGATAATTTAATTATTACAGCGTCTGATATGTTTACTTAAGAGCTATTGCAAAATAGTTCAATATGTAAAAAGTATAATAATCTTAATTTAACTCCCATTGTTCCTTTTTCATCTTTTCATTATGTTCGAATGAAACAGATTAGCATTATCGTTTCCGTGCCCCCCCCTCTCTATCTCTATCTCTCTCTCTCTCATATTTTTTCTATGCAGCACGTCCTTTTTCTTCCCTTTCTTCATGATAAAAATATAATGCTCCATTATTTAGCTGAGGTGACGACACTAATAGGAAATAAGAATTCGGCAGATAAACACCAAACAATCAGGATTTACTATTTGCATTTCATCTTGGACGGTTTGTTTTTTAAGCAGAGGGCGTTGTAAGAAAACAGTCGGAAGATTAAGGAATAAGAGTATTCATATATAGATTGTAAATCGAACACATTGCTAAAATCAAATTAATCTTTAGAATTTTCGAACACTAAAACATGTTTCAGGGTTCCATTACTCATTACTTACATAACAGACAGGCACAAAAAAAATAAACTTGTTGAAATATAGTGAGACAATTTTAAGGAAAATAAATTGTTTATTTAGTTGTTGAATATAGTTAACCTTTTTGGGCGGGATAATTTATAAGTTATGGTATTTTTTTAATATATCATTCTTCTATAGTTTTAGTTGCTTAATATTCTTATTTTTCATAATCTATTATTGTATCAGATCTTTACGGTTTTTATTATTATTTAGTGATTATACACACACACACACACACATATATATATATATATATATATATATATATATATATATAATATATATATGTGTGTGTGTGTGTGTGTGTGTGTGTGTGTGTGGTTAAACTCTACTGACGATTCTTGTCGGACGAGTTTTTGTTTGTTCGTATCTAACTATCTGGCCATCTCAGGGTGGAATTGGTGTAGCAATCCACCAAAGGTTTCTTCACGAGCGCTTTTGGCATGTATTTTTTGCCATCTTCAAGTGTGAGACTGGTGGAATGTTTCCATTGTCTCGCTTTTAAAACGAGCAGTAGTCGTTGGAATTAGTAGTAGGCGGAGTTCACTATTTCCGTTTAAACGAACGGTGGTAGTAGAAGGGGGCGCTCACAAGTTTGTAAGAATGTAAGGGGAATGGTGGAAGGATGATTGGCGGGAAATTATAGGCATTTGAGGACATGTTGACTAGTTTCAAAGTCTATCTTGTTTAAGATGGGTTTGTTTTGTTTGATATATAGGGGCTTCGATTATTTGAAGTTTTATTTTTTTTCTTTGTGCAGTGTGAGTGTATTTTCAGTTAAATTTTTTGGTAGGTAGAGGGTGGGGGCATGAATGTGATTTTAAGTGTTACATTATGGAGCTTGAATCAGTTAGGTGTAGCGTTACTCTGTGTGATAATGTGGTCGTCGTGTGGCCAATATACGTGCTTTTAACTTTGGAGAGGCAGTCTCCCACTGGGCATTTAAATTTATACACGAGATTGGTCTCATTAAGACGAGTAGTTTTTGGGGATGAATTGTTGCATGTGACAAGATTGGCGGTTTTAAACATTTGGTAATAGATAATTAGCTTTACCTTTCTGTTCATGTCGGTGGAAGAAACATTATTACGTATTAATTTAACACAGTTTCGCCCAGTTTATAATTTCGGTGCATCTGATTACAGTAGTATATATTTTGGGTGGAGCTATTGAGTGTGCTATTTTTTTCGTTGTGGTTAATGTTATGAATGGTTTGTCGGATTTGTTCATCAACAAAGTAGTTGGGGAATTCATTATTGATGAGAGTTTGTTTAATATTTTTTAGTTCGGAAAGAATATTGTTTTAGAAGAAGAGGTAAGTTTAACAAAACATGTTTAAAAGAAAAAATGCTGCCAAAATATACTTATTTTAATATATATATATATGTTTCATTTCACTTGTTTTACCCAGTCATATAAAGGGTGAAGGTCACCCGAAATATTGGAAAAATAAAGCGAACCAGGGACAAAACAACGACTGGGTATTGAAACTGTTTTTGTTCTGTTTTTTATTTTTCGTTTGTTCATTTCCCATGCTTCATGATATAGAAAACGTTCACAAGAACAAAGTTGATACGCAATTAATTAATATATATATATCATTTATTTCATTTCTTTGCCTTTTATTTTCATAAATTTTGTATACATTGTTCATTTTTTATTTATAGTGCCATTTTGTTCGTTTTGTTCAGTCGGTAGCACACACACACCCCACTCCTTCGAATCTCAAGGTGCTTGGTTCAATACCGACCCCCGCCAACTCAGCTCATGAGTAGCGCAGATTGTTTAACCTGATCTGGGCGATAAACTGAGGAGCTGACGATAGTTGTGGCACTTCACCTCAGCAAAAACAAACGAAACAAAATAGGAAATGTGATTTTGAACTGCTAAAGATTATTTCGACTACGACGACGGATTTTTCCAACTGCTAGACGAAGAATGTGTTGATCAACAGAGGGTCTGACTTGTGAGAAGACTGAGAACTCGCTTGTTTTTGGTTCCCCCCTTGGCAGGAGTTTGTTGATTCGAAGGTCTATTTCGCCCCATATATTTTCCCTCCTTCTATAGATAGTATCAAAATTATTTTCGTTTTTTTAAGACCTTTGTTTCAAATAGTATTTTTAAACCCCTCCCGTTTCTTCATACGTATTTGCACTGGCAAAAATCAGTTTGGTTATCAAAGATTGCTGGAATCTATTACGTACTGTGAAAAAAAATGTGAATGGACTGGTGACGTACAGGAGAGTGGCTGGTTAGGTCGAGGAGGAAGTCCTTTGCGACATGTGGGTACTGAGAACGCGAAGCCGGGAAGGGATAAAATTTATAATCTCCTGACCGAAGTTAGAGTTGGATGAGGTAGTTAATCAACACCTATAAAAAGGCTGCCCACCCCTTTAAGATGTATTGTAACATCTTCAGAAACGACTGTTTCTATAAAGTTACACAGTAGTTATCTGATCCAGGACAGGAATGGGTCGCTAAAGATGTATATTTTTAACAACACCGACACGTCGGCCTGCTCTACGTTGGTCACAAGAGTCGATACTTTTTTTTCGACAGTGTTTTAAGCAGGAGAGGGGTCAAAATACTCTACTAGTTTGGCAACTCAACAGAAGCCAAAGAAGCTGTTATTCTTTGGATCTTTGCTATTCAATTTGATAGAAAAATAAAGAGCAATAGACAAGATATGGTATAAAAGAAAAAGATGTCTTCTGATATGTCAGTAGCAACAGTTGTTAACATATCAAGTTTGATTTGGTTGTTTGTTTTACAGTATATGGACCAATTTCGGGGCATTTAATGCGTAATCAAGTCATTTTGATGGAAAAAGGACACCGGTTTCCTACAGTACCTGCAATTGCTTAAGTGGCCAACTAAGTATTGATCAAACTCATCGCTGTTTAATTTCGGTAATACGGTGGAAACCGGCGCTTTCAGCGTGACCGTAAGAACATGTCAAAGAGTATTATTGATCATACTATAAAATAAGTAAATGCAAAAAATAAGTAAATGCAAAAAATACAAAGACTTAGAATTTTTTTTACATGAGGCTTAAAACTTCCACCATGCCAGTAACAGTGGGATTCAAGGATATAATCAAGAAAAGGACAGATAGACACATTCTAAAAATAGCTGGCAGCCCCAGCCAATACAAAATATAAAGTATTGCACTTTACGGGGCTGCTTATTTCCTTATGAGATTACTATCAATGTGAGTAGGAAAGTGACATCCAAATAAGGCTGAAAAAATACATGGAATACATATAATCACTACCTTCTCTCACCCTAAAGGATGGTAAGAAACCAAAATTAAAGCTGAAAATTAAATAATAAACAATACAATAACAGATTTAGTTGTGGGGAGGTCACCTTTTCAATTACCTTCATAGATTTTAAACAAGATTTTAAGAAACATTTTTAGCATTTTATTTTTTTTTAATTTAACATTGGTCTCTATAACTATAACTATAACTGACTTACCTCGGAGCTCAAAGCGGGCTTGTATCTCTTGCGTGCAAGATGAGGGACGAGCTTGAATGAAAAAAAAACATGGCTGTCTTAGCGCCGTAATTTGAGGAAACGTAATCTCGGAACCGGGAGAATCAGCGAGAATGTGCGCGCATGCAAATTTTTCCGAGATCAAGCTGTGCATTAAAACCAGTCGAATGGGAAATGGGAAAGAAGCGTGACAATTCGGAGCGTTGCTATATTACTAAGTGAGGAGGGGGGTATCAATCATTTTATTTTTGATTATATGTTCCTTTCTTTTTTTTCTCACATTGTTTTCACTGGTATTTTCTTTTTCATTTTAATTGTATAAATTAAATCCTTCCCCTCTATCATGACTATGTCAATACGGGATTAGGAGTAGGTCTGTCATAGAGAGATTGGTAAGTTTTGGTGATTGTAGTGCGAAGTGGTTTTATGGTAAATGGAAATTTGTAGTATGAATTGGGTCACAAATGGAAATAGTTAAGTTAAAAGTTGGGATAAAAAAGACCAATCTTCCCACTCCCATTTTAAGCCTTGTGCTATATTTTTGTATTCTTTTGCAAAATAAATATCAAGATGAATCGGAGCGTAGTTCTGTATGCATCAATGGGATTCTCTCGCTAGACAGGAAGAGACATTGTGTTTCTCTGTTTACTCGGCATTATGAGGGTTGTGATTTAGACGACGCGATAGAAGGAATTCCACGTTGAATAGTCTGTCATCTCAGACCCTGGTGACTTTTTATAAGTACCAGATTAAAGTAAAAATTAAGTCTGATAGAAAAAGACTTTCCTCGCTGAAATTTGGCGAAAGGTGGATACAAGTCTCGCGTATGTGTAGAGTGAAAGGTACTGACCTTGAATTCCTCTTAGATGTTACAGGTAATAAAAGGATTTTGGGTACCTTGGAAAGCATGACGATCCATCCCAGGTAAGTTAGAACAAATTTCACCTTCGTTTTGAATAATGGATTATTTTAGCTAGAGTATGTAAAAGCTATAGGGATCGGCCCCTATATTTTTACAGAATGTGGAATTGACCAAATTAAAATAATTAAGTTTTCTTAAATAACTAGATTTACAATGGTATGTCATGAGTTTAGAATTAAGTAAACAAAAGAGAATCGAATGAATATTAGTTTAGAAATAATGGTTTAAATTCATCCGATAATTTACGTCACCAGAATTCCACAGATATCAAAATCATTCGATATTGCATCATTGCAAATCACCTGATATTTGAGGAATATTTTAGCTTAAGGAACACGTAGACAATGAATAATTAAAATTATAAAAAGGCCCATAGAGCTGGAAAAACTTCAGAAGGAGACACAGAGACAGTGAGGAGCTTTTGCTCTTCCTGACTCAACAGAGTTGAAGAGGATGCTCCTAACTCGACAGTGGGAACGTCCGAAAACATCAAATACGACTCAACAGGTCCGTCTATCTTTTCGTTTCGTCTCCTCTCTCTCTCTCTCTCTCTCTCTCTCTCTCTCTCTCTCTCTCTCTCTCTCTCTCTCTCTCTCTCTCTCTCTCTCTCTCTCTCTCTATCAACAACAACAACTTTCAATCACAAGTTCCAATCACAGACAAACTACTAATATGTTGACACAAGCAATCACACTAATATAAACACCATGTCACACACAACTATACACAGACACAATCAGACTGCAACACCACTGAAAGAACAATGAAACTATATTAATTGTATTTATGTATATAAAGTTGTTTCCTTTATCAATGTCTTCTTCTTTTACCTATGGAAACTACATTTTCCGTAGTCCTTATACATATAAATTGTAGGGACCATAACTCGGATCTTCAACTCCTCAACCATACACTCCCCAAACAAACCGGGTCCCTACAAAGCTCATAGCGCCCCCCTCCCATCTTTTTTTAGTACCCCGATTTTTGTTTTTCCTATTTCGACTCCAATTAGATCAGAGAAATTCAAAGATATCCAGATATTTACGGTTTTTAACCCCACCCCTCTTGAGCCTTTAATTCTACCCAACTATTTTCTTCTGCCATTATTAGTCCATCCCGGGGGGGGGGGCGTGCCCTTACTAATGACAATTTTATTTTTATCAGGTTTTATTTTATTCATTGCATTTGGTCGAGGATTTCTTTTTACTTGTAAATAAAGTTCAATCATCCACCCTCACAATATGTAAATATGGGATTAGTTAATGCCTTGATTGAGAAACTGGTATGTTTTGGTGACTGTAGTGCGTAAGATTTTCAGAATAAAAGTGATGTCGTGGTGAAAGAATTATTATTGTGTTTTGGGTCAGGAAATGAATCTAGTTAAATTAAGTCAAAGATAGGATAGTGATGACCAGTCTCTCTCTCCATTTTTATGACCTTGTGCCAGGTTTGTATAATTTTTTACAATAAATATTGGCGATTCTGTATGTGCTATTATAATATAATTTGTAAAAAAAATAACCATTAAAACATTGCAGCATATAATTCATAGCATTCTATTTCATCATTTTTATACAATGCACTGCTATTCTTATTTGAAAAAATAATTTTCACAAAAAAAGTTAAGGTGTTTTTTTTGGGTGGGGGGCGGCTGAAACGAATTAATGGCATTTCAATTTATTTCAAAGGAGGAAATTTATTTGATATACGAGGAAATTGAGTTACGAGCAGAAAAAATTAAACTCGTAAGTCAAAGTAACACTGATTAGATGCAAATCACGTTTTTTTTTAAATATTTACAAAAGACACATCATAGCGAATCTTTTTTTAGCAATTTCATTCTTTTTTAATATTTTTTTCGAAAAGTAACATTGACTTCTTTAGTGAAATAAATGACCTACCTCGAAGTTCAAAGTGGGTGCGAACGTGTCTTGCTTGCAAAATGAGTGAACAGTTTGAAAAAAGAAAAGAAAATATGGCTGCCTTAACCCCTTAATTTAAGGAACCGAGATCTCGGATCCGCGAGAATTTGTGCGTATGCAAATTTTGTCCAGATTGAGCTGTGCATAAAACACCAATCGACAGAGAAAGAGAGAAGACGATCTGGGGGGACATAGTTCTTTATGTAACAATATGAACAGGAAGATACACGGTGTGTTTCTCTATTTACTCGGCAATATGAGGGTCATAATTGGATGACGTTACTAAAGGGATTCCACGAAGCAGAATCTTTATTATCTCAGACCCTGGTGGCGTTTTATAAGCACCAGATAAAAGTGAACATTTAGTCTGAGAGAAAAAAAGACTCTCTTCACTGGAATTTGGCAAAAGGTGGGTGCGAGTCTCGAGTATGTGTAGAGTGAATTTAGATTTTTCAAAGGATTTGGGGGTACCTGGAAAAGCATGGCAACCCCCATCTCCGGTAAGGTAGACCAGATTTTTGCCTTGATTTCAATTATTTTAGCTAGAGTATGTAAGCTCATAACCCAATTCCCCTTCTCTTTTTTTTTTTTTTTTTTTTTTTTTTAGTACCCCGATTTGTTTTTTCCCTTCCCACTCCCACTAGATGACAGGAATTCAAAGATCTCCAGATGTTTGAGGGTTTTTATTTGTTTTTACCACCTTGAATTTCTGCCATTATTAGTCGGTGAAGGGGTGCTCTAACTAATGACCATTTTATTTTTACCATACATGTTTTATTTTATTCATTGCATTTCGTCGGATCACTTTTTACTTGTAGATAAAATGTGATCACCCCTCCCTCACAATATGTAAATATGGGATTAGTTTAGATCTTCAATGAGAAACTGGTATGTTTTGGTGACTCTAGTGCGTACATTTTTTAGAATAAGTGATGTCGCGGTGAAAAGATTATTATAGTGTATTTTGGGTCAGTAAATCTATCTAGTTAAGTCAAAGATAGGATAGTGATGACCAGCCCCTCCCTTCATTTTTACGACTTTGTGCCACATTTGTATATTGTTTACAATAAATATTGACGATTCGGAGTGTGCTATTGAGTTTACCTTGGTGCTTCTTGTACTGTGATGCCTTGATTTCCTTAGTACCAATCCCCACCCCCAATGATTTGGGGTGTTTGTTTTTTTAATCCTTAGAAAAACCAGTTTTGTGATGAAAATCTGATACAAACAAATCCCGGAGTTTAACTGAATATATCGTCGAAAATAGAGAGTAAAAAAAAATTGCAGATTGTAAAAGAAAACTAATGTCCTCATCTTCATTTTTATATGCAATCATCTCTAGGTTGCAGGTTCAATCCTGGTCAAGGGTGATAAGATAGAATACTTAACACTGCTTAACACTTGTACCCGGTCATGGTTAATGGAATGAGAACAGTCTACCCACGTCGATTGAATAAAGGGTTCGGTTCAAAGTTCCGTAAAGGTTCCCGATTACAAGAAACACCTGAAGACCGGAGGGCGCATCGGCTAAAACATAACATGAAAATGATGACAATAGTCCGAATACAAATTATCAAGCCTTATCTAAAAAATTCAGAAAAGAAAATGTAAATCTTTGTATAGACACCCAAAACTTTAGCGAGAAAATACAATGTTACTTTTACTTACCAGTGCCCCAACTTACCAGTTCTCCTGTTTACAGGATGTCACTCCATCGACTTCTTGCTTTGTGTTGAGAGCTAAGATTTAATCTACGAGCGAGCTTCAAATACGCTTATGTTAATAAGTTTCCAAATTTATTACGCAAAAGAAAAATACTATCTATAAAAGAATAAACATCAAAATATATTACAGGACATAATTCATAACATTCTATTTTATGTTTTATACACTGAGACTTTTCTCATTTAAAATAGTGTAACAAGAAATTAGGGTATTTTTTCGAGAGGGGGGGGTAGGGCTGGAATGAATTATTGGCATTACAATTTATTTCAATGGAGAAAATTGATTTGCTATACGAGGAAATTGAGTTACGAGCAGAACAGATTAAACTCGTAAGTCAATGTAGCACTGTATAATGTTACTGTTCTAAAAACCAAGTGATTAGATGCAAATCATGTTTATTGAAATACTTACAAGCAATAATATATATATATATATATATATATATATAAGTATATATAAGTATATGAATATCTACGTTTTTCCCAGGCAGTTTTACATATGTAACGAAGAAAGATTCTTACTAACAACTAGAAATAAAATATATACATGTATATATTGAAGCAAGATCTTCCCCGATAATTACACACATAGGTAAGATCTTCAAATGATAAGTTCATACAGGCTTCCACAAGATATTTGCTGATAATTACATACGAAAAGAAAATCCTCACTGACAGCGCCAAACTTCCACGCGTCCATACATGTGTACGTACGTGAATCCGTTTATATTACTGCAAATTAAATGAGCTTTTTGATGAAAAATTCTTGCACACGGCTCGAATTACCTGCCTTGCCCGTTCAAAATATGCACAGGTCAGTAATCACTAAAAAAAAAACTATTTTTCTTTACATTTCTATCAAGACATCTTTAAAAAAGAACCAAATTTTTTTCACTCGTACGCCATCTCTAAAAAGTAAGATAAGAAGTTTTTTTTTCTCTTCAGTAACCAATAAAAAAAAACGCAGGTGTCATTGCAGATGGGTGCCTATCACTCGACTTAATCTCTAAACCTCGCAGCCCACATCCTACTACTCTGCCCAAATTTTATTCAGCATCTAACCATTCCCCCCCACTTCACATCTGAATGAGTCGCAGAGACATGCCGTTTTATATCAGAATCATATGAAAAATAATATCCGTTCTTAAAAGACCTCATTTTCTTCGTGTTGAAATATATCCTCGATAATTCTGTTAATATTTTGTAATATCGTTTGCGTAATGTGTGGTCGGGTATTAGTAGGGCAAGCCAAAAGTTTTGCAACACTCAATTTGGTCCTTACTTAAACGCGCAGTTGGGGAGACCTCCTCCGATCAATCGGCTGGTCACATCAAATCCTAGTACCGATTGTCCCAACCCTATTGTCCTTATTGTAAACCCCAACCTTTTTATCATATATGTGTGGCTAAGGGTCTTATTGTCCTGGTTATGACATTAAACTCTATCGGATGGTAAAGTTCTAATTCTGGAAATCTGGGGAATGTGAAGTACCCCTTCATGATTTCAGGTCCACTCTGATCCGAAGTGGTAGTACCTGTTATGGTCCCAGCTATGGGTTAAATAGAAAGAATTGTTTTACAAAATTGAGTTTAAAAAATAGTGTCCATGAAGAATGAATAAAACAATGTATTCGGCATAAAATAACCCAATAAGGATTGATATGCCGTAAAATCAAACCAACCTACTTCTCTACCATTTTTATTCAGCATCTAACTATTCTCCAATTTACATCTGAATTAACTGCGGTGACGTGCCATTTTATTTCAGAATCATATGAAAAATAGTAGCTGTTTTTATTGTATTCCCTTTCCTCATTTTTAAATATATCCACGTTAATTCTATTAATATATTGTTATATCGTTTGCGTAATGTGTGGTTGGTTGGTTGGTTGTTCGTTTGATTAAATTTTAAGGTATGTCAACTCTTGTTGGGTTATTTTATGTAGGGTATTCAATTTTTTTCCAAACTCAATTTTTTAAACGCATTTCTAATACTCATTTTTTTTATTTTTAGATCTATTTAATACATAGATGGGATTCTAACAATTACTAACACTCCGTGTCAGGGTAGACCTGTAAATAATGGTGAAGGGGTACTCTACATACCCCAAAGTTCCAGAATTGAAACTTCACTAATAGATGCAGTTTAACGTCATACACAGGACACTAAGACCCTCAGCCACCGCCTTCTAGCACATATATGATAAAAAAAAGGTTGGGGGTTACCATAAGTGCAATAAGGTTGGGACAACCATATAGGTGCTAGGGCTTTACATGACCAACCGATCAGAGGGGCCTCTCCGACCGCCAATCTAGCCTAAGTAATTGCTAAAGTGGTGTGTTGCTTGTCATGGACTGCTCAGGCACCAGGATTCAGTTTTATATCAATCATGTTGAAATATATCCTCGATAATTCTGTTAATATTTTGTAATATTGTTTGCATAATGTGTGGTTCGGTATTACATGAGAAAGTCAAAGGTTTTACCATTTTACGTCAAGTTTCCGAAAAGTCATCATCTATATATTAAAACTCCTGTTCCTTAAAAGTACGATCGTTATCATCTTTCAAATCACCTGGTTAAAAATGAGACCGTCCAAATCCTCCAAGATGAAATGCAAAAATGTAAATCCTGACTATCTGGTGTTGCTTATCTGCCGAATTCTTATTTCTTATGAGTGTCGTCACCTCAGCTAAATTAGGGACTATTTTGTTTTTATTAATAAAGTGAAGGAAAATGACATACTACACGGAAAAATATAAAGAATAGAGAAAGTAGAGGGAAGATAGAGGGGTGAGCACGTGGAAGCGATAACGCTAATTAAAAAATTCAATTTAACATTAGGAAAAGATGAAAAGGAAAGAAAGAAAAGAGTGAGTTAAATCAAGATTATACTTTTTATATATTGAACTATATGCGATAGCTCTTAAGTAAACATATCAAACGTTGTGATGATTAAATTATCATACTGTGGTATATCCACAGATTCCGATAATTAATCTTTGATATTGATTAATTAAATCAAATCAATGATGAAAACATTTTGTAAGTAGGTATTTACCAACCTTTGGGTGTGACATAAGGTCACTAGTATATGTATATATATATATATATATATATATATATAATCAGCCCCTCCGCACGAGTAGGATGCGACACAAGGTCAATTTCTTAAGCAGAGTTTAACAGAGTTTTCCTTCTCTTAGACTGGTTACCTAGCCATGGTTAAGAGCCCAGTCCGTTCTGCTGTTTACCCATAGCTGGAGTGAGAATTGGATTCATACCTTTCCCAAGGGTATTAGCGCCATGTGAAATGCAAACAGCTTATCCAGGAATTGAACTCGGGTCGACGGGTCCATTTCCTACGACTCTAGCCATTAGACCACACGCCTCCATAAGGTCACTAGTATAGGGCATCCAATCACGATCGAATTCGCTATTCAGTAATTGATTTTCAAGACTACCTTGCTTAACCATTACACCATGATGTGACGTCCATATTTGGTTCGTAAATTATCTCTACCCAATACTAATTTTCAAACAGATCTATTGACCCATAGATGGGACTAGCACGTACTGGAAATTCCCCACGGCTCACGTGCTAAACTGCGACATCGTAGTATGCGAGTTCGAACTCCAGTCACGCTATTAAGTTTACTTTCGGTCAAATACCCTTGGGAAAGGTATAAAACCCACATCCTCCAGCTATAGGTTAAATAGTACCACTACTATTCTTATACAATATGGCCTTGGCAATAAGTAATCCATGAAGGTTGATATGCCATTAAACAACCAAACAAAACATGCATTTGATACTGAATGCTAAATTCCTGAAAAACTTTTTTCGTCAAAATGAATGCATATCTTTATAAGAACTATACTATTTCTGTATGTATATTGCGGTAACACAATAAGAACTGTGCTAGAAGGCGGTGGCTGAAGGGCTTAGTGCCCTAGGTATAACTTTGAACTGCATTTAGTGATGAGGTTCCAATTCTGAAGCTGTGGAGTGTAGAGTAGCCTTTCATCACCATTACTCCCAGGTTCACTCTGACCCGGATGGTAGTACCTGTTAGGGTACCATCAATGGCTAAATAGATCAAGAAATTAGGTTTTATTTTTAAATGTGTTTTAAAAATAGGAGTTTACAAAAAAATTGAATACTCATTTAATAATAATAATAATATAAAATAATCCAAGTTTGACCTGCCGTAAGATCCAACCATCACTCTAGTATTTTGTAATATCATTTGAATACCTACTAAGAATGAATAAAAAAACGGTATAAAATAAACCAATGTGTTTGGCATGCCGTAAAATCCAACCAACCAACCATCATCTTGTAATATTCCTTTGCGTAATGTGTGGTCTGTTATTATCGAGAAGAACTGATCGTCTTTCGACTGTAAAACCTTTTCCCAAATGTTGGCAGCAAACATTAGCTGTGATATTCTTTCCTTGGATCATGTCTTTACGTTTCAGCCAATTTCTCAAACTGTTCAGCTTCCGTTCCAATAACTCTTTCAGTTGCAACTCTGGCGGGACGACGCCCCATAACTTTCTTCTTCTTCATCTTTCAGATTCCCATCTCTACGCGGGAATTAAACAAGCCAACCATTCACTATATATTATCTTCACCAGAGTCATGTTCAATTAACATTGCAGGCAGGTTGATAGGCAAATGTCGGCCATGTTTAAACTCATGCAAGAAAACGACGTGTAACTCTTCAGTTTAGACATTAGATAGGTATATTTTTATATTTATTTCTTTTATTTCTCTGATTTTTTTTTTAGATGGGGCTTGATGATTAGTGTTATCTACATTATTCGAACTATTGTCCTCATCTTCATTGTGATCTCTACAACGTTTCGGCCGATGTGCCCTCCGGCCTTCTTCAGATATTTCTTGTTGGACTCGGGAACCTACTCGGACAAGAAATACTTAAAGAAGGCCGGAAGACACATCAGCCGAAACGTTGTACAGATCACAATGAAGATGAGGACAATAGTCCGAATAATGCAGATAACAATATACGATTTTATTACCCCGTGATACAATTTTGCTGACACGCTCGTGCAAGAAGCAGAGCCACAAAAATACGTCTGCCCTAATCGGGTGTTTAGTCTCCAACTGACTAAATTCTACTGCAACATAAGCTAGGGTAACGTAAACATAAAGTCAACTGTTAGTTTCTCGCCTATGGGATTTTGAAAATTACCAAGTTCTGATTCTAAGCTACCCTAATATGTATGTATACCTATATATATGTATATATTATGTGTGTGAGAGGATAGTGTGTACATGAAGTCAACGGCGCTTGGTAACTGACAGCTTTGGGGATTTCGGGTAATAAAGACGTCTGAGAAGAATAAACTAAGTCTTGCGTCATCATTTAAAAACAAAAGAAATGAGCAGAGACAATCGGAGCCCAGAATAAAGGAAGTTCGTATCAATTAGAGGAAATCACCCCAAAAGAAGATGGCCGGTCGGTGAAATAAAACCCTCCTAAGAACTCTCTTCTTGCCATTTATATACCCGATACAAAGGGGTATGTTGGTTGGTTGATTTAAATATCCTACTCTAACCGTACATAACTAATAGAATGCCCACCAATTATGCCACAGAAGTAACTATGAACCTACGAATAAAGTCTGAAACCTAAAAGTATATTTTGTCTTTTTATCTTCTCTTCCCTTTCAGCCTGACAACCCACAAGAAAGAAAACCAAGTATATTTGGGGTTTAAGAAGAGAAATTAGTAACAACAAGCGAACACGCATCAAAGATCACCTGTTACACAATTCGTGGGTTCCCTACGAATTATGACTGTAGTGTAGTAAGATATAAATAACGGTATTTGTAAATGGAAAGTTACCATTGATTCATAGCATGACCGTTATAGAAGTGATTGACAACAGTTCACCTTTCACTGGCCTAGCCGCTGATTTCTGCTTGAAAAAAGCGTGTGAAGGGAACTGGGTTAAAGTAATTAGAATTTGGGGGTTAGTCGAAGGGAGCAGATGTGATGGTCGTCTGTTCGCAGCTAAGTCATCTTCTCACCGCGCGGATGAACCCTTTTCGGCGTTGGGGCAATAAAGGCGTCTGTGAAAAATAAAGTAAGTCTTGCGTCATCATTTAAAAACAAAAGAAATTAGCACATACAATCTGAGCCCAGAATAAAGGAAGTTTGTGTCAATTAGAGGAAATCACCCCAAAAAGAAGATGGCCGGTCGATGAAATAGAACCCTCCTAAGAACTTTCCTCTCGTTATTTACATACCCGATACAAAATGGGGTATAAAACACTCTGTTGTGCCCTATCCCAGCTGCGATTCAAGGATATCTGCAAGAATGATCTCAGGTGCTTTGGCATTGCCCCTTCCAGCTGGGGAAATTTGGCTCAGGACCGCTCTTGGTGGCGGCAGACTTTCCGTAGAGGATTGCTCATGTCAGAAGTCACCTTGACGCAACACCATGAAGCTAAGAGGTACAGAAGAAAGCAGCGGCAACAAAGCCTCGGCACGTCAATATCTTCAGGGTTAGCATTCAAATGTGACATCTGTGGTCGAGAATGTTTTTCAAACATCGGACTTCCCAGTCACAGGAGGCGCTGTAACTTCAGGGGTACAAAGATTTTATTATAGTCTTCCGAGACTGAAATGCCAATAATAACCCTATCTTGGATTATGTTCTTCAATGTCCAAAGGTCTATTTCGGGTCCCTTCTGAACTGACTGACCTCATGTAGACTGACATCCCCCCTTCTTTTCGATGGATTCGGCTACTTCTCTTTAATTTTTTTCTTTATTGGGATCTGTAGTTCTTAATATTTTTTTACGATACAGCAGATCCCACACATCAACGTTGTTTATTTTTCTTTTTGTGTTTCTTTCGCAAATTTACATCCTTGTTTACATCTTTCGCTTGGTTGCCTTTCCCCAAATTCGTCGATTTTATCGCCGATATAATCGAGTGTTTCATACATCTTCTTCCGGCCAACAGAATTACGGGAAAAATAAGAGCAACAAAAACAAACAAAAGAAAGGAAAAAAAAAACTAAGTAAAATTGGTCATACGTGTGACTGTCAAAATATTCTCACAAATTCAAAATATGTTTATTGATAAAAACTTCAGGTCCACTTTTCTTTTTTGGTGATTGATATTAGGAACATTGAAAGAATAATACATTATGTCTCCCTATGAAGCGTAGTTAGCGCAACGGTTTTATCTTCAGAGAAAATACTCTCTGTTCCAGACAAAGGTTAGTAAATGACTAGTGAATCCTGGGAAACTCATTAGGGTGTAACGGTTAGCAAGCTTGTGCCAGAAACAGACAGCACCTAAGTAGTGATTTGTATCCTCACTGCGTGCCCCATATTTTATAGTTGTACAAACAGATAAGCTGCTTCTAGTTTTAATGGTCAGCGAAATAGTTAAGTAAGTAATTGGTACTCCATACTTTTAATCTAAGGCTACAACATGCAAATTTTAATAAATGGTTAAAAATGAGCGTAAATGCTATAAAGAGAAAATGGAATCGGTGACCCGGGTTCAAATCCTGGACGAGGCTTTCATTTCACGCTAATGCCTTTGACAAAGGCATGAACCCATATGTTCTCCCCCTACTTGTGGGTAAATAGTAGTGAAGAATGGTTTATTAAGCTTTGTGCTATTTGTCTGAATCTTTTAGATGAGACTTAATAAATTTGTATTTGAATTTTTCGGACTTATTTCATCTTTATTATTACAACGTTTCGGTCGATGTGTCCTCCGGTCTTCTTCAGGTCTTTCCTGTAGAACTCGAGAGCCTTAACGGAACTTCGAACCCTTTATTCAATCTACCGGGGTAGACTGTTCTCATTGCGTTAACCATGACCAGGTACAAGTATTAAACTGTTATCACCCTTGGCCATGATTGAACCTGCAACCTCGAGATGATTGTCACTAAAAACTGTATTAACTCAACCCTTATATCCATTGCGCCATATGTCCACCTGGACATCGACCAAAACGCTACGTATAAAACTATAAAGACGAGGACAATAGTCCGAAAAATCCAAATAATACATAATTAGCTTTGGTTAAGCAACCAGTTTAGGAGAAAGAAAACTCTGAATTCAACTCAGCTGTACTCCGCTTAAAAAATTGACCATGTGACACATCTTACCCTTGGGTAAATACATGTGTCATGTCTTCCTCACCGATTCTTACATATTTTTTTTTCAATAAACCGACTTGTTCGTGTCTCTGAATTTCGAACCTGAACCCTCAGTTCAATTCAAGGAGTAGATTGTTATAATTCGGCACACGTGTCTCCTTTTAATAATTGTACTATTGATTTATCCCTGATATTTTTATATACTATAGTAGGTATGATCAAAGTGTCACATGGTTTTTAAACCCCCACCCACCCTGTGTATCAATATATTGGCAGAAATAATGTTTATTAAATACATTTGCATCAATAAATCAGAAATAATTTCATGTACATTAAAAAATTATGCTTATGTTCGATTTTTCAATAACTTAGTGCTAAAGAGAAATAGATGAAATAGTTTCCATTAACTTGTAAGCAGATCTATTTGACTCATAGATGGGACTCTAACAGTACTAACACAGTGGACCTGGGAGTAATGACAATGAATGGGAACTCCGCACTCGCCGAGCTATAAAATTGGAACCTCACCACTAGATGCAATTTAGCCTCATACACAGAAAATTAATTTGGTAGAAATCTTTATGTCAGATTTTCATTAATCTCATGAGTTTCAATAAATTAGAAGAAACAACTTAATATGCATTAATAAACTGGCGGCTGACCCTCAACCACGGATGTGATAAAAAAAAGGTTGGGTGCTACTAATGGCAAAAAGGAGTACCCTACCCTCCATAGAGATCCAGAACTGAAACCTCACAACTATATACAGTTTAGCGTTATACACAGTATACTAATGTATCAACGTAAGTTTTGCTGAATTATGATGAAAAAGGATTAAAAAGGAAACATGTAAAAATTATATTTTGATAATGTACACAAAAAAATCATAAAAATCAATAGGCTCTTAGAATTAAAAAAATATATATACAAAAGCACATTGCACTGTCAGAGAATTCAATAAAAACAATATTATTGTATGATTGTAACCGTAGATGATAAACACTTTATGGTTTTACTTTATAATAATTCAGTACATCCTTAATTACCTATCAACCATAATTAAGATCCAGAAGTTTATATCACACAAGTCTACACATCTGTTGTATGTTGATTGGAGGTAATTTTTATGTGAAATGTAACATCAATGAAACAAGTAAAATAGTACAAGTAATAACAAAGATGTTTGAGTCGTAACAAAATTGTCCTTTATATGTGTATTATGATTTTTTCAAATTAACAAGTTACAAAGATGTGGTTTGGTTTTTCTTTTTTATGCGGTCTTATTAGTGTTGAAGCTTACTTGTCCTTTTAGTTCATCCGGTTCGAGGAGAATCGTTGTCGGTGACTACTCACTTAGCTTGCCACTGCCTTTCTGCTTCTGCTACTAGAAAACTTCCCTTGCCCCGCTCTCAGGATGTCCGTTAGTTAGTGTATATATATATATATATATATATATATATCAACCCCCTCCACACGAGCAGAATGTGACACTAGGTTAATTTGTTAAGCGGAGTTTAACAGCTTCTTCTAGACTGGTTAACTAGCCAAGATTAAAGAGCCCAGTCTGCCCTACTATTTAGCCATAGTTGGAGGGGGGTAGTTGGATGTATACCTTTCCCAAGGATATCAGCGCTATGTGAAAATGCAAACAGCCTCGTCCAGGATTTGAACACTGGTCGAGGAGTCCATTTCCTATGACTCTATCCATTACACCAAGCGTCTCTCTCTCTCTCTCTCTCTCTCTCTCTCTCTCTCTCTCTCTCTCTCTCTCTTATATATACTAGCAAATATATGCACCCTCCGGGTGCAAGTATTTTAGTTAAATTTTATAATAAAATATCATATTAAATTAGGCTAATGAAACTGAATAAGAATGTAGATAAAAAGATTTTAAACAGAGGGGGTATGATTGAAAAATAGAACAACTTTGAAACTAACTCTTCCATCATTTTCCGTTACTCCCGTCTTTCATTGGTAAATTTTCCTAATTAAACTGTTTAGACCATAGGAAGTAAACTGTTTAAACCATAGGAAATAAAGAATAATATTACAGTTATTTCTTCTTGTTAAGAGATTTCTTTTAAGGTTTATTGAAGAGATTTTTGCTCATATTCAATAAGATAAAACCAAACAATTAGAAATCAATAATACTAAGCATATATTTATCAAAATCAATTTTTTAAGATCAATATGCAAATTAGCCTTCCCATTCACACTGTAAACCTCTATTTTGTTGTATATATAAATACAATTGCATGTTATTAGTATGTGGATATGGTCAACAGTGTAAGTAATGTAAAACAATTTTATCAATAATTGAGGTTTAAATAAAAATAAAATCATGGAGAATATGATGTAAATAACGAAAAGAATTGTGACTTGTATAGTAATATAGTTTCAGTTACAGACAGACAAACCCACAATCTCCATTATAATAAGATATATATATTTGTTGATTTGTACATACTCGTAAATTCACCAGCAATACAACCACGTATATAGAAGAATGTGAGAATTTGACGTTTAATTCATTGTTCATTTCTGTCTTGGCAAATACAACTTCACTGTCAATATTTTTGAACACACCTCATATCCACACACACACACACACATATTATATATATATATATATATATATATATATATATATATATATATATATCTTGATGTGCACATACATACTCGTAAATTCGTAATCACTCACACCCACGTAAATAGAAGAATGTGTTATCTCTCTTAATATACACAACACACATTTGAGAATCACATGAATGCGTATAGACTGAAGATTAGATTTGAAGTAAGAGATGAAATAAGTGATAATCATATTAGATATCTTCACCAACGAACCAACCAGCGTACAGGTATGCCGTTGCTATCGACGACGAATGGCCTGGCACCAGCTTTACTAGATAAATATCTGAAGACTTGAAGGAGATAAGTTACACTAGTTAAAATGTCCGATGCCAAAAGTTAAGCCCTGGATTTTGACTGAGCGGCCTTGAAGTTGCCCGGGGCGAGATGCAGTAAAATGTCGGAACAGGAAAGATAAGTCGGGCTGGAGCAATCTTTGAAAGATATTGGTTGGAATGGTGATGTGTGCTGGCCATTTTGTTATGGACTCCATATTGTTTCGTGACTCGACTCCCATTCTTCTTGTCCAAGATTATCAGTGCATACTCAAGGACAGGTGCATCTATGAGGCAATAATTTTTTTTTTCGTTTTCGATATTCGAAAGTGTACGATAAAACTAAATGCTGCTTTTCTCGTATATGCTAACAGGTCTGCCATCCTTGCTCCTCCACCACAATGGGGCCACCTGTTGGCCGTGGGTGGCGACCCCTGATGCTTAAGGATAGGTGGCTGAGCAGTCCATGACTTGCAATATTCCACTTTAGGCTTTTCTTGGGCTAGACGGGCGGTCGGAATGGCTCCCTCCGATCAATCGGCTGACCACGTCAAGCCCTAGCACCTATATGATTGCCCCAACCATATTGCCCTTATGACAACCCCCAATCCTTCTTATCATATGGGTGCTAGAAGGCGGTGGCTGAGGGTCTACATGTCCTGGGAATTACGTTAAACTCTCTGATGGTGAGGTTCCAGTTCTGGAGGTTTGATGAATGTGGAGCACCGCTTCATCATCATTGCTCCCTGGTCCACTCTGACCCGGAGTGGTAGTACTTGTTAGGGTCCCATCTATGGGTTGAATAGAAAAACATGAGTTGATAAACAAAATTATCCATAAAGAATTGGTTTATTTTAAAACTTTATCGGCATTAAATGACCCACTGAGGTTGATATGCCGTAAAACAAAACAAACAAACTTGCTTCTCCAGACCCTTTCTACCTTTGATCACTCTTCTATTCGATCCTTTTTTTATAATTACCGTTAATCAGCTTATTATTTTCTTGCGTCATACTTGCTGTATATTTTAATTCCATTGTATATTGTTATATTATATTATAAGTACAATGGAATTTTGACCAAATAATCCTTTCTAATGTTTTTAATTCTCAAAAAAAAAATATTTAACCTCGACATTTTCTGATTTTGAATTTCAAATACACAATTTAAACAAACAATTTATAAAATGCATTCCAGCTAGATTCTTTCTTTCTTTCAAAATATTTTTCAAAAATATTTCTTTCCTTTTCACCTATAATTTACTTCCATACTCGCTAGTATATATATATATATATATATATATATATATATATATATATAGAGAGAGAGAGAGAGAGAGAGAGAGAGAGAGAGAGAGAGAGAGAGAGAGCACTCTCCAATAATACTGCACTTTTGCACACCGTTCCAGTAAAAGCTGAAACAGTGCCAATCTCACGCTATAATATATATATATATATATATATATATATATATATATATATATATATATATTGTTTCGTGACTCTTATTCTTGTTGCCCGAGATTATCAGAGCATACGCCAGTCAAGAACAGATGCATCTATAAGGCAACAGATTTTTTTCGTTTTCGATATTGAAAGTGCGCGATAATCGTAAATGTTATTTTATTATGTAACTCTAAATAGGCGTTCGGTATTTACTTAATACAATGCAGAGAATCCTTCTCTGCGTGATTTTCAATTCATATCTATCTTTAGACGGGAATGTAGTAAAAGTGGCCAGTCAAGCGTATCGTGAGGTATGTGATAAGATTTTCGCAAGACATTTAGCGTTGGTTCACGTGACATTCATGATCCGGAAGGCTCAAGGATGGAACCCTGGTTGTTGAGCGTCTGACATGCAACACTTCACTTTTGCCCTTACTTAGACTATACGGGCGACGAGACCCCCTCTGATCAATCGGCTGATCATGACAAGCCCTATTTCCTCATTGCAAGCCCAACCCTTTTTATCATATTGCTAAAAGGCAGTGGTTGAGGGACTTGGTGTCCTAGGTATAACTGCATCTAATGGTGAGTTTCCAATTATAGAGCTCTGGGGAATGTGGAGTACCCCCTAATCACCATTACTCCCAGCTCCACTCTGACCGGGAGTTGAAGTACCTGTTAGAGTCCCATCTAATTTGTATTGTTTAAATTATTCGGACTACTGTCCTCATCGTTATATACACAACATTGTGGGCCGTGTTTTTGGGGAGAGGGGTTGCACACAGTTATGTGATATCAAGTAATCCAGAATACTCTTTTTGGCGGAGTGAAGTCTTAACTCTCAACAGTTAACTTATTCTAAACTCCGTTGACAGTGTGAGGTCAAGGGTGTAAGTTTATAGTAACACTAATAAGGCCGGACCGTAACTTTCAGTCCTGTGATTCGGTCATACTGTGGCGCTCGTCGTGTAATGTTTATCATCGTAAGAAATAGACACAGCAACCAGTTCAAATCCTGGACGAAGCTGTTAGCATTTAACATAACGCTAATACGCTTGGGAAAGGTATGCATCCAATTATTCTTCATCCAACTATATTTTTTGGCGGGATGGGTTGCACATAGTTGTGGGATATCCAGTTTTCCAGGATACTCTTTTGGGGGGAAGGAATGTGTTACCCCTCAACAGGGGATACAATCAGCATAGTCTAAGTCAAAATCATCAATTGATTGATCAATTGGCTTTCACAGTCAAGAGGTTAGGGAATCACGTTCATATTTACATTTCTGGTGTTGTTGTTTCTTAAGAGTTTTTTTTTTGGGGGGGTGCACACTGTTATCAAGTAATCCAATATACTCTTTTGAGGGCAGGGAGTTTTTACCCTTCTATAAGGGATACAGTCAGCCTGTGCTAAGCCCCCCACCGACAGGGTGATCCTGATGATATCGTTTCAATCCTATTTGTTGAGCTTGTTCAGCTCAAAAGATAATTAACTTTTATGAATCTCGATAAACGGGGAAATGGTTCCGGTTGTTGAATGAATCCAAAGTTTTGAAAATCTCAAATCCTTGATTTCGGTCCTCACAGCATTTCCAATTTTCTAAGATCGAAGATATGCCCTCCTCAACACCCCCACCCCATTCACCGCCATATCGTTAATAGATAGATTCCATTTATAGATATACGAAATAAAGGTGGTGGCATGTGTGACCTCATCAGCTTCAACAAAGGTACGGTTAACACACATTCGATCCAAGTTACAAATAGTTGATTCATCATAAAAGAAGCGGGTTCAAATCCCGTACGGGTCGGAAAGGGGAATGCCTGATAAGATTCTAGCTTAAATAAACGCACCTGTTGACGGCGAGGAACGAATCGAAATAATCACAGGAGTTGACAAGGAGTATCCATATAACAAAAAGACTAATTGGTCTTGTATTTACGTTAGTCACTTTCTATTTCTGTCATGAAGGTCTATATAAGGACTTATCGTATTTACTCGTATATAAGTCGATTTTGTGTATACATATTTACCAACCCCTCCACACGAGCAGGATGTGACACAAGGTCAATTTCTTAAGCGGAGTTCAACAGGTTTGAATTCAGAGTTTTCCTTCTCCTAGACCGGTTGCCTAAACAAGGTTAAAGAGTCCAGTCTGCCCTACTATTTACCCATAGCTGGAGGGAGAGTAGAATTCATACCTGCCCAAGGGTATTAGCGCTAAGTGAAATGCAATTACCACGTCCAGGATTTGAACTCGGGGTGACGAGTCCATTTACTATGACTTTAACCATACACCACGCACTTCCTAATTCGATTTTGTGTATAGGTCGACCCTAGATTTATGGACATTCATTTTAGAAGCCAACTATTGCTCCTAGTCCTTTCCAATATTTTGAACACTGTACGCATTCGTGTATAAGTCGATCTCGTGTATAGGTCGACCCTAGATTTATGGACATTCATTTTAGAAGCTAATTGTTGCTCCTAGTCCTTTCCAATATTTTGAACACTGTACGCATTCGTGTATAAGTCGATCTCGTGTATAGGTCGACCCTAGATTTATGGACATTCGTTTTAGAAGCCAACTTTTGCTCTTAGTCCTTTCCATTATTTTGAACACTGTACGCATCCGTGTATAAGTTGATCTCGTGTATAGGTCGACCCTAGATTTATGTTCATGAAATCATTCATTTATGGAACTATCTTTTGAAGCCAAGGGTTGCTGCTAGTTCTTCTAATTGTTTAAATAACCTACTTACTCATGTATACGTCGAGCTTATGTAGAAATCGATATTGTGTGTATATATATATATAAATATATATATATATATATTTACCAACTCCTCCGCACGAGTATTATGAGACAAAAGGTCAATTTCTTAAGCGGGGTTAACAGGTTTGATTTCAGAGTTTTCCTGGTTGCCTAACTAAGGTTAGATCCAGTCTGCCCTACTATTTATTCATAGCTGGAGGGAGAATCGTTGAATGGATGCTTTTCTACGGGTATTAGCGCTATGTGAAATGTAAACAGCCTTCTTCAGAATTTGAATTCGTTTATGTTTACAGCAGATTTATTTTCTTAACAAACCAGAATCTTAATCTTAAACAGAAGGAATGGTCAAATTGATGCAGCTGGGTGTCAAAATATATCCGTAGGCCTAGATTTTTATTTTTAAATTTTAGTGAATCCAGATAAAATGCTGATTTACGTAATATACTTCATATTAAAGGTGGATTGATGAAACAGTTTATTGAGCTCTTATCAAAAGATGGAACTCGTTTTATGTATTTGTGCCAATTTTTTCCCGATGCGCCTGAAGCTAAATAAAAACAAATAACAGGATGTATTTACTGGACGTGATATTAGAAAAAAACTCATTTCTGGTGCAAAATTTAATGGTACGATGAATGAGTTGGAAACATCGGCTTGAGTATCATGTAAATAATTTCCAAGGTATGAAGTTAGACTACATCTAATGATGAAGTTCTAATTCCTGAGCTCTGGTGAGTGTGGAGTACCCCTTCATCATCATTACTCCTCGGTACACTCTGACCTGGAGTGGTATTACCTGTTAGGGTCCCATCCATGGGTTAAATAGATAAAAATGAGTTTGAAAAAATTGAGTTTGAAAAAAAAATGTATACCCAATAAGAATGAATAAAACGAAACTTCTTCGGCATAAAATAGCCCAACAAGGGTTGACATGTCGTAAAATCAAACCAACCAATCATTCAAAGGATTATTTTTTTAGATTATTGAGTAACACGGCAGCAGTCCAAATTACAGTTTTTAAAATTCTAGAAACTTGTCGGTCAACTTTACCGAGTTAAAAAGTTGATTTTTTTAGATTCACATTTAAAAATTATTATTTTTTAAATTGTATCAATAATCAAACATGCAGATTGATTTCAACGGCACGTCAACCTGTGTAGGGTTATTTCATATCTAGCGGTCAGGAAATTGCATACATTGTGCATTTATGTTAACATTTTTTGTGTAACTATTTCTTAAGAGCTTTTTTGCACACATACAAATAATATGCACACAGTTGTATGGTTTCAAGTATTCCTATCTAATACAAATAATTAGCATACAGTTGTATGGTTTCAAGTATTCCTATCTAATACAAATAATTAGCATACAGTTGTATGGTTTCAAGTATTCCTATCTAATACAAATAATATGCACACAGTTGTAAGCTTTCAAGTATTCCTATTTAATACAAATAATTAGTATACAGTTGTATGGTTTCAAAGATTGATTGATTGATTTAAATTGTATGTGAACCCATATAGTTATTTTATACTAAGAAATTAGGGAATCGTATATATTGTACGTTTATATTTAAGTTTTTTTTTTGCGTTAGCTTTTGTTTCTTAGGTGAGTGCACACAGTTATATGATATCAAGTACCTTTTATAATTTTCACACAGTTGTATGGTTTTAATCATTAATTGATTTTAACGGCATGTCAACCCGTCTAGGATTATTTTATGCCTATAGGTTAAGAAATCACGTTTATTGTACGTGAATATCTACATTTTTGTGGTTATTTTTTAAATATATTCTTTGCTTACGGTCCTATTGAATACGAATAATTTTTTTTTACATACATTTAATACATGATATTCATAGGGCCGGGTTAGCTCAGTCGGTAGAGTGTTCGGCTAGAAACCACAAGGTTCCTAGTTCGATACCCGCCCTCGCCAACTCAGCGTATGAGTAGCATGGGGATATGTGCGGTAAAGTAAGAAGCTAATGGTAGGTGTGGCGCTCCACCTCAGACGCTAAAATAATCTCTTTGGTCTAGCGCTATTGAAAAGGGGATAGACTCCCTCGCTGCATGGCTGATACCGACATTAGGCCGCCCCGACGACTTACTTTTATATGATATCAAATATTCCTATGTTTTACAAATGATAACACAGTTGTATAGTTTCGATGATTAATTGATTTTAACGGCATGTCAACCCGTCTAGGGTTATTTCATTGTCTAGAGATCTGTTTGAGCCGAACAAGAACGACAACCGTGGATCAAACCAGGGAGTAATGACAAATTATGAGTACTCAACACAGCCAAGATCTCCAGAATTAGAGCCTCACTATCAAATGGAGTTTAGTGTCATACCCTTTCGGGTGGCTTACTCCTCTGCAGGGAGTACAAAACAATCCGCCAAGGAGAAGGAAAACTCTGATTTCAACCTGTTTAATTCTGCTTAAAAATAGACGTTACGTCACATCCTGTTTGTGCGGAGGGGTTGCTACATACATGTAGTGAGTTCTATCCGCACTGAGTGATATACACATGCACAGTTAAAAGTTTTACTAAGTAAATATCGTTAATAATAATAATAATGATAATAATAATGATAATAATAGCAAACTAGCACAAGGGAATACAAAGCAAGGCACGACTTGGTTGGGAAGGTGATCCACTGGGAATTATGCAAAAAATTAAACTTTCACCATACAACAAAATGGTACATGCATAAACCAGAATCTGTTCTTGAGAATGAAACGCATAAAATTTTCTGGGACTTCGAGATAAAGACGGATCACCCTATCCCAGCTAGGAGACCAGACCTAGTGCTGATTAACAAAAAAAGAGAACGTGTCAACTGGTGGACTTTGCTGTCCCAGCAGATCACAGAGTGAAACTGAAGGAAAATGACAAGATGGATAAATACCTGGACTTTGCCAGAGAATTGAAAAAGCTGTGGAATATGAGAGTGAAAGCGATACCAATTGTAGTTGGTGCACTTGGAACGGTCCCAATAAACTTGGGAAAAAGACTGGGGGATATAGAAATCAGAGGAAGAATTGAGACCATTCAGAATACTGCACTGCTGCAATCGGCTAGAATACTCAGAAGAGTCCTGGAGACATGAGGAGACTTGTTGTCACTCAAACTCCAGTGAAATACCATCAGCTAACGCTGATGTGAAAAACTTAAAAGGAGTGATAATAATAATAATAATAATAATAATAATAATAATAATAATAATAATAATAATAGATATATAGGTTGTTCGAAAACAACTCTTTGTCGATAGGTAAGTAGTAACTGTATGTGGAGATAGCTGGTCAATGTTTATCTAGACAGCCTCGACCACTTGACCTGTCCGGACCGGACGTTGTGTCAGCGGCCGATATCGAAGACTTCAACATCATCATCACAAGCACCATCCTTAGAATTTATCTGGCCAACACCATCTGATAGATTATTTCTAATGACAAATCAACATCTACATGGGCATCTCACATGGTGTAATGGTTAGCAAGCTAGATTCGCAATTAATGAGTACGATTCTCATTGGGCGCCCCATACTTCTGGCCTTGTGCCACGCCTAAGCTAAGCTCACTAGATAACTATACCCAAAATACTTGGGCACCTTGCGTGGAAATGGTAGCAAGTTAGATTCGTAGACCATTGTTAATGAGTTCGATTCTCACTGAGCGCTCCATACTACTGGCTTTGTGCGACATTTTATTTAAGCTTAGTAAATAACTAATTTTGGGCACCTCACGTTGTGTAATGGTTAGCAATCTAGATTTGCTGACCATTGTTAGTGAGTTCGATTCTCATTGGGTGCCACATACTTCTGGCCTTGTGCCACAACTAAGCTTAGTAAATAACTATATGAGCCGACAGTTAGTCGCTCCAAACTTGAAAACAGGAAAGAATGCAAAACAACTTAAAGCAATCGAGTGAGAGCATTGGTTTTAGTTTTCGAAAGATTGCCATTACTAGCAGGACCAGTGGATATACTACAGTATGATAATCTAATAATTACAACGTTTGATATGTTAACTTAAGAGCTATTGCGAAATACTTCAATTTGTCACAACTCTTTTATTCTTTTCTACTTTCTTTCCTTTTCATCTTTTCAATATGTTCGATTGAAAAGGTTTAGCATTATCGTTTCCGTGCGCTCACCCTTACTCTCTCTTTCCCTGCTCTCTCTCTCTCTCTCTCTCTCTCTCTCTCTCTCTCTCTCTCTCTCTCTCTCTCTCTCTCTCTCTTATATTTTCTATGTAGCATGTCCTTTTTCCTCCCTTTCTTTCTTTATAATAAGTTCACTAATTCACTACTCTGTAGTAAAGGATCTGTGAGACTAGCTTGTTAACCATTACACCACAATGGGACGCACTTTTCCTAAGGATATCAGCGCTATATGAAAAGTAAACTTGCTTTAATACAGTTTTCCTTCTCCTATTGACATAGGGGGTTAAAAATCTCAATCTGCCCAACTAGCCGCCCGTCATCCAATGGATATCGTCATAGGAAATAGACACAGCGATAATAGTTCAAATCCTGGACGAGGCTAGTTGCATTTTTTCCATAGCGCTAATACTCTTGGTGAAGGTATGCATACAATTCGATAGATTTCGATCCTACATTCAAATTCAACCATGCATCACTACTAAAGCCCACACATTGTAAGAGTTTACGCCGCTTATGCGAAACGGCGGTTATTGCGAATTCAAAGACCATAAAAAAAGGCCCGGTTTTTCACATTATGCTAAAATCGTAATTCAAGAAAACAATATTAAAATATACAAAGGATAACTAACGCAAAAAAAAATACACGAAAATACAAAATCACAGAATCTCCGAAATTAAACTAAACAAAAATCCTGAATTCCCGTCACAGACACGGCTGGCGTCTCCTCTACTCTAGGTTCTTTAATCACCCTGTCTGCATCGACTGAACTTGCAATCTACCGTAACGTTGGTGACTCCGCACCACCTCAGCTATGGGCAAATAGTAGGGAAAACTGGACACTTTAAGCTTGGTGTGGCAACCAGTCTGAGAAGGAAGACACTGAATTCAAATCCATTAAACTCCGCTTAAAATTTCCCCTTGTGTCACATCCTGTTCGTGCGTAGGTTTAAGTTAGTTGGATTTTACGGCATATCAATATTTGGTTATTTTATGCCAAAAATATTTTATTTCATTCATTCTTGATTGGTATTGAAAATTCTTTTTTAAACTCAATTTTTAAACACATTTTTAAAACTCATTTTTTCTATTTAACTCATAGGTGGGAGCCTCACAGGTATTACCACTCCGAGTCATATTAGACCTGGAAGTAATGGCGATGAACGGGTACTCCACATTCCCCACAGCTCTAGGATTGAAACTTCACCATCAAATAGAGTTAGCGTAATATTCTTACATTTTCCTTATGGTATTAGCGCTATATGAAAAGCAAACAACCTCGTTCAGGATTTGAACTTGGGTTGCAGAGTTCACATCTAACGGCGATAACTCATACGCCACAAGTACCTCCCCGTAACTACCCACGCCAAGAGTAACTTTGTGAGAATCTAAAATATTTACCCGGTGAATGACCCCCACAACTAAAATACCAATCTTAATAAACATCCATTTGAGAAAGCAAATCGGTGCCATGAACCATATTAACAGGTTTATTTCGAGTCATAAGTTTACAAAATGGAATAAAAAGCAAAATGCCGGAGATACAGAACATTTATATAAACTGCTCAAGTCGTCGGCTTTTTTTTACTCGAGTTCGGTGGTTCAGAATTAGAAAGAAACATTGCAATAAAACAATTGAGATAGATAACATTGTCTGGCTTAGATATGATAAAGGTGGGATGAAAGACCATGGTGCCGATTTGGCCGCTGGTCAGGGGAAGAAGAAGAAAAAATACATGAAGACGATCAAAGAGATAAAACGGATTCTTCGACTGAAAGACAAAGAAATACTAAATATCCTCACAAGAGAATCAGGACAAATCTTGGTTGAACATTTCACTCTTTGTTTCACCTACCCAACCAATCCCCACACCATCTAGAAAATTCACAACTATATAAATCTATATTCTAATGAGATGGGACTTGTACGACCACTCCGGGTTTGTGGACCTGGGAGTAATGGCAATGAAGGGGTACTCCACATTCCCAAGCTCCAAAATTGGAACTTTACCCTAAATGCAGTTTAACGTCATATTTTGTCAATTTTTTCCCAGATTTCACTAAATATATTGCCAATGATTGTTTTAATATTTTAAATAACATAATAGGTTAGATAAGATGATGTCTATATATTTAGGGGCCGGGTTAGCTCAGTCGGTAGAGCGTTCGGCTAGAAACCACAAGGTTCCTAGTTCGATACCGGTCCTCGCCAACTCAGCGTATGAGCAGCACGGGGATCTGTGTGGTAAAGTAAGGAGCTGGTGGTAGGCGTGGCGCTCCACCTCAGATGCTAAAAACAGTCTCCTTGGTCTAGCGCTATTGAAAAGGGGATAGACTCCCTCGCTGACTGGCTGATACCGACTTTAGGCCGCCCCGACGACTTTACTTTTTACTTTTACTTTATAAATTTATAAGCAAGAATACATTGTGCATGTTTAGTAATATTACGTATACTAAATAAAATAAAAAGTCAAAATTGCATTAGCTTATCTCACTTGTTCTCGGGGAACCCTTTGGGATCTTTTGTGGAACTTTAGGGTTTCGGGGAACCCCGGTTGAGAAACTCCGCTCTGTAGGATTACATCTAATGTTAATATGTTAATATCTTAATACCGTGTGATAAAAATGATATATCACAAAGAATCGATGTCGTCTTGTTCATTAATAAGAATTTAAAAGATGGACGGAGAGATATACGACCGAGACAACCCGATACGAAAGATAAAAAGAGAGCTTAATACGACCAGCGACAAATAAAAGAATAAAATATTTTGGCATATTAAAATAAAATAAAAATATCAGATAGAGGAAAACAACAGAACAAAACAGGAAAAAATATAGCATTTCTGGAATGAGTCTCAAGCAATAAACAAGAAACGATATTACAGAGAAAGAAAGAGATAGAGAGGGGGTGATGTAAAGAGATTAATAGAAAGAGAGAAGGGACAAATATACACCATAATATATATATATAACAACGAATAATATAACATAATATCTAGTATAACACAATATATAAACATATTTATACATACATACATATGTTTTGTAAGTAATTATTTTATGTTAAAATTTTCTTTGAATTAAAAAAAAATTGTCAGGGTGCGAGATTACTGTAATCTCGTAAGTGGCATTGTAGACATTATATATATATATATATGTGTGTGTGTGTGTGTGTGTGTGTGTGTGTGTGTGAGAGAGAGAGAGAGAGAGAGAGGCGGAGTCTCAAAACACCAACACGCCATGTTTGGGCAATCGTTACATCGAAGTGGCCTATTGACGGTATCAGCTGGACAGCGAGAGAGTCCATCCCTTTTTCGCAAGTGCTAAACCAGGGAGATTGTTTTTGCGTCTGACGTGGAGCGCCACACATGCAATCAGCTTCCCACTTTCCCACACAGATCCAAGCCGTGCTATTCATGCACTGAGTTGGTGAGGGCTAGTATATCGAACCCCGAACTTTGTCCCGAAATGAATGTTCTACCGACTGAGCTAAACCGTTTTAGTACTATATATATATATATATATATATATATATATATATATATATATACACCTTGTGAATTTTAATTTACTGGAAGTTTTTTTATAATGATCTGGTCGAAATGTCCCTAAAGAAGATGATAGTGATACGGTTATCCAACACAAATAGGGGAGCGTTATAGGTTACATAAAGTTTAAGACGAGAAAAACGGGTTTAAATTCGAGATTTTGGCCCCCAATCCCTGATGCAAAATATGATAAAAACATTTAAAATAGCGGAATTGTCTGTGAGGCTCGCCTGGGTAGACATTGCACTACGGGGGTGCCCAACGTAGGTTGATAGATATGTCTGTATTGTTTAGCTTAGAAGCGATAGAATTAAATGCAAAACTTTCACGTTTTAATATCTAATCATGGTTTGGCCAAGAAAAATAATGAACGCTATTAATAAGACAACTAGAACAGTGCTTTTCTGCAAAGAAAGACACGCTCAAAAAACGGGCCCTTCTAAGAGAGAATTGTGTTGAAAAGCGAATTGCTCTATAGAAATCGGCTAGAACTAGAAAACATTGAAATTCTTTTTTGGCGAGAGAACAAAGAGAAAAAAGTATGTTCTTTTAATTCATTTTACTTTACTCGTTTTTTTTTTTTTTTGTTTTTTGTTTTTTTCATATAAATTTAACTTTTTTGTTTATGGTTGGTTGGTTGGTTGGTTTTACATGTCAACCCAATGGGTTATTTTATGCCGAAGGCGTTTTTGTTTTATTCATTCTTGATGGGTACTCAATTTTTTTAACTCAATTTTTTAAACATTTTAAAAATTAATTTTTTCTATTTAACCCATAAGTGGGATCCTAACAGGTACTACAACTCCGGGTCAGTGGACCTGGGGTAAAGGTAATGAAGGGGTACTTCACATTCCCGAGAGCTTTAGAACTGGAACTTCATCAGATAGTTTAACGCCATACCCTGAATATTAAGACCCTCAACCATCGCCTTCTAGCACATATATGATAAAAAATGGTTGAGGCTTGCCATAAGGGCAATAGGGCTGAGACAATCATATAGGTAATAGGGCTTTATGGGACCAGCCGATTGATTGGAGTGGCCCTCTCCGACCACCCGTCTAACATAAGTAATGGCCAAAGTGGAGTGTTGAATGTCATAGACTGCTCAGCCACCGGGATTCCATCCTTAATCATCATGCGTCACCACCACTGTCATTGGTTCCATTGGGGAGAGGTCTTACCACTCTGTAGAGGTGCAGTCCGCATATTCTACAGCCCCTGATGACAGGGCGGTTTTTTGTTTAAATCTCTCAACAGATGAGAAATAGAAAATTGGAAGGTTTAAAATATCTAACGGGGATTTTTATGACCGATTATATATCGTGTATGAAGAAGAAAAGAAAACGGAGATACAGTTGAAAAAGAAAATGTATTTAGTCCAGCAGTAGCCACAAGGTGGAGTAAAGAATAGACGCAATTGATAAAGATAGGAGACTTCAAGAGAGATAGTCGGTTTTATATATATATATATATATATATTATATATATATATATATATATATATATATATATATATATATATTGAAACGGAAAAATAAACAAAGGAAAGAAAATGCTGAATTGATAAAATAGATTTACTAATACGTGTTTCGGCCAGGAGTTTGATCATGTACACATGTATTCTATTTATCATTATCTTAAATATAAAATAAAATAATAATAATAATAATAATAATAATAATAATAATAATAATAATAATAATAATAATAATAATAGAAAACTACAAAATCTTTAAGCATACAAAGAATAACGGCCTTCGTCAGAGTAACATTTTTGGTGTTTGAAATTAAAGCGGTCAAAATACGAAGTTTGAAGTGTTCGAAAAAAGATTTGAAAAACTTTCCACAGCGATAGCGAATAGTGATGTTGACGTCGTCGTCTGCGAAAAGAAAGAACACGGTTAGAATTTTAATTTTTAATGTTTGGGGGGAATTTTTTAAAAATTAAATGAAATTTGTTATTCAATTTTTTAATTTCAACTTATATATATATTATGAGGTTGATTTTTTTTTTCACTTTTTAAAATATCAGATTATGTAAACACTGAAATTTGTGTTTTTGTCTAAATACTTATACC
>CM042143.1:89754600-89793354 GCA_023376005.1 Doryteuthis pealeii | reverse complement strand
CATGTCAACAATGCCATTATTTAGGTTCTGCTACGCGCTCTCCGGGTTTACTTAGATAACAGGTATCTGCAAAGTTTTCTTTTTATTAGTTACATTGACAAATTTTTTGGAACGTTTAGTCAATCCCCTCATTTTCTCTGATTCTTTGGCAACGCGGCTTGAAAAATTAACATTTGTACTTGTTAACAACATTATTCGGAACTAACTGTATCAAGTGTTAATATACACTACATTGTGGGCCACGTGTTTTTTTTGGGGAAAAGAGGGGTTGTCACCACAGTTATGTGGATAAATCAGGTTTAATTTCCCATGTCCCAGAATAATTCTTTTTTTGGGGCGAGTGAAGTTCTCTCATCTCACCAAGTCACTTATTTAACGAAAACTCCGTTAGACATGTGCGGTCAAGGGTGGTAGTTTATGTAAACACTAATAAGGCGGGCGTAACTATCAAGTCCTGAGAATTCGGTCTCCTGTGGCGCTCGTGTGTAATGTTTTATCATCGTAAGAATAGACACAGCAAACAGTTCAAATCCTGGAGGAAAGAAGTATCAGCTTAATACACACTAACGCTATCCAACACACACACTTGGGAAAGGTCTCATCCAATTATTCTTCATCCAACTATATTTTTTATGGGGGGGGGTTTGCACATAGTTTGTGGGATATAGATAATTTCCAGATCTCTTGTTTTGGGGGGAAGGAATGTAGATAACTCAACAGGGGATCATCAGCATGTCTAAGTCAAAACAATTGATTGATCAATTGGTTTTCAATATCATTCACAGTCAAGAGGTTTAGGGAATCAGAGTTCATATTTAATTTCTGGTGTTGTTGTTTTCTTAAGAGTTTTTTTTGTTTTTTGGGGAGTGTGCGGTGCACACTGTTCATGTGATATCAAGTAACAATATACTCTTTTGGAGGGCAGGGAGATTTTTACCCTTCTACAAGGGGATACAGTCAGCTGTGCTAAGCCCACCGACAGGGTGACTGCCTGATGCTAGTCGTTTTAATCCTTTCTGTTGGTTGTTACACACCCTTAAAAGAATAATTAACTTTTATGAATCTCGTAAGAGAGATATAGAGATGGTTGAATGAATCCAAAGTTTTGAAAATCTCAAATCCTTGATTTCGTGCTCACAAAAAAAATCCCGATTCCATTTTCTAAAAGATCGGAAGAATATGCTCCTAACCCACCATTCACGCCATATGTTATAGATGGATCATTTAATGATATACGAAATAAGGTGGGTGGTGTGTGGCGTCATAGCTTCAAAAGGACGGTTAACTACCACGTTCGATCCATTCAAATAGTTGATTATATGAAAAAGGGTTAAATCCGTGGGGTGGAAGGGAATGCTGAATAAGATTCTAGCTTAAAAAACGCACCCCTGTTGACGGCGAGGAGAATGAAATAATACAGGAGTTGACAAGGAGTATCATATACAAAAGACTATTGGTCTTGTATTCGATTAGTCCATTATCATATTTTCTGCTCATGAAGGTCTATAAGTTATGTATTTACTGTATATAGATATATATTGTGTATAATATTTACCAACCTCCAGAGCAGGTGTGAACAAGGTCAATTTTAGCGGAGTTCGGAGGTTTGAATTCAGATTTTCCTTTCTCTAGAGGTAGAGTAAGAGTGAGTTGCCTACTTTTACCATAGTGGAGGGAGAGTAAGATACAATACCTGCCCAAGGGTTTGAGCTAAGTGAATGCAATTACCAGTAGGATTTGAACTAGAGAGAGATAGATATATATATAATTTTAACGATACACGCACTTCTAATTCGATTTTGTGTATAGGTGACCTAGATTTTTGGAATTTTTTGAAGCACTGTTGCTCCTGTCTTTCCATTTTTGCATGTAGATTTCGTGGTATAAGTCGATCTCGTGTATAGTCGCACTAGATTTGACTTATCTTTAGAAGCAACCTGTTGCACCCTAGTCTTTCATTATTATTGAAAACAACTGTCAGCATCGTTGTATAGTGTATAAGTGTATAGGTCGACTGATTATGGACTTCATTTTAGAAGCAACTGTTGCCCTAGTCTTTCAATATTTTTTGAACTGTCGCATGTCGTGTATAAGTTGAACTCTGTGTATAGGTGACCCTAGATTTATGTTCTCCAAAATTTCCATTTATGGAATATCTTTGAAGCAGGATAGATATAAATTGTTTAAATAATACTTACTCATGTATACTCGACGCTTATGTATAATGATCTCTGTATAATATATATTATTATATAGGGTATATTATATATTATATATATTATTTACCACTGCTCCGCACGAGTATCATGAGAAAGGTCAATTTCTTAGCCGGGGTTACAAGGTTTTTTGATTTCAGGTTTTCCTGTTGCTTAATAGTTAGAGTCAGTCTGCCCTACTATTTATTCATAGGCATGGAGGGAGAATATTGGATGGATGCTTTTCCAAGGAATTAGTCGCTGATGTGAATGTAAACATGCCTTCTTCAGTGATTTGATTGTTTTATGTTTACAGGAATTATTATTTCTTAACAAACCAGAATATGCTTAAACAGAGGAATGGTCAATATAGAGAGCTGGGTGTCAAAATATCGTGGGCTGATTTTTATTTTTAAATGTTTAGTGAATCCAGATAAAATGTGATTTACGTAATATACTTCTTTAAGGTGGATTGATGACACAGTTTATTGACTTTGATAAAAGATGAACTGGTATATATATTGGTTTTATATATGTGTCCCATTTTTTCCCGATGCTGAGCTAATAAAAAAGTCAAATAAGGGTATGTATTTTATGGCGGATTATTAGAAAAAAACTCATTTCTGGAGTGCAATTGAAGTGCAAATGAATGAGTTGGAAACATGGCTTGAGTATCATATATAATTTCCGAGGATGAAGTTTAGACTAATCTATGTGGAGAGTTTAATTCCTCCTGAGCTCTGATGAGTGTGGAGTAACCTTCATCCATATCCGGTAACTATGACCGGAGTGGTATTATGTTAGGGTCCATCCATGGTTAATAGATAAAAGATGAGTTTGACAAATTGAGTTTGAAAGAAAATGTATAAGAATATGAATGATAAACGAAACTTTGCGGCTGAATAGCCCACAAGGGTTGCATGCCGTAAACAAACCAAGCATCATTCAACAGGATTATTTTTTTAAATTATTGCATACACGGCAAGAGTCAAATTACAGTTTTAAAATTCTAGAATCTTGTCGTTATCTTTAACCCGATTAAAAAGTTGTTTTTTTTTACATTACATTTAAAAATTATTGTTTTTTAAATTGATCAATAATAACATGCAGATTGATTTAAACGGACGCACCAGTGTAGGGTTTATTATATTAGCGGTCCAGGAAATTGCTACATCGTGCCATTTATGTTTACATTTTTTGTGTAACTATTATAAGAGTTTTTTGCCACAGTTATATGGTTTCAAGTATTCTATCAATACAATAATTAGTACAGTTGTATGGTTTAGTATTTATCTAATAAAAATTGCACACAGTTGTAAGCTTTCAAGTTTCTATTTATACGAAATAATTAGTATACAGTTGTATGGTTTCAAAGATTGATTGATTTATTTAAATTGTAATGTGACAATAGTTATTTTATACTAAGAAGTTAGGAATCGTATATATTTGTAGTTTATATTTTAAGTTTTATTTTTTGCAGTTAGCTTTTGTTTTTAGTGAGTGCACACAGTTGTATTGATATCAGTATTTTATTAATTCTCACACAGTTGTGATTTAATATTAATTGATTTTAACGGCATGTCACTCGTCTAGGATTATTTTATGCTATAGGTTGAAATCACGTTTATTGTACGTGATATTACATTTTTTGTGGTTATGATTTTAATATATTTTTTGCTTAGATCTATTGAATAGAAGTAATTTTTTTTTTGCATAAGATTTAATACATGATATGTATAGGCAAGGGTTTAGCTCAGTCGGTAGAGTGTTCGGATCTAGAACCAAGGTTCCTATTCGATCCACGCCTCGCCAATTTCAGACGTAGAGTAAGAAGGGATTATGTGCGAGTAAGTAAGGATAATGGTGAGGTGTGGCGTCCTCCATCCAGACGCTAAAATAAATTCTTGGTCTAGCGTATTGAAAGGGGATAGACTCCTGGAATTGCTGTACGAATTAGGCCAGACGTTACTTTTATAATGAAATCATATTCAACTGATGTTTTTAACAAATGATAACATAGTTGTATGTTTTCGATGATTTATTGATTTTAACCGGATGTCACCCGTTAGGGTTTATTTCATTGTCTAGAGAATTGTTTGAGCCTGAAAAAGAAGACAAACGGTACAGAGTGAAAGGTAATGACAATTATGAGTAATCAACACGCCAAGATTCCAGAATTATGAGCTACTATAAATGGATTTAGTGTCATACTTCCTTTGGGGGGGCTTACTCTGCTGCAGGGAGTACAGAAATCGAAGGGAGGAAACTCTGATTTACCTGTTTATTCTGCTTAAAATAGCGTTACGTAATCCTGTTTGTGGGTAGGGGTTGCTACTACATGTTAGTGAGTTCTATCGATGGGTGATACAAGCCAGTTTGTTTTACTAATAATATGTTATATAATATATGATAATAATAGATCAATAATGGAACTAGCAAAGGGATACAAAGAGGCCACGACTTGGTTGGAAGGTGATCATGGGATTAATGCAAAAAAATTAAATTTCAAACAAAATGGTACATGCATAACAGAATATGTTTTGAGATGAAACGCATATTTTCTGGGATTCGAGATAAAGACGGATCACCTATCCAGCTAGGAGACAGACCTATCTGATTAACAAAAAAGAGAACGTGTCAACTGGTGGACTTTGCCGGTCCAGCAGATACAGAGTGAAATGAAGGAAAATGAAGAGGATAAATATGGACTTTGCAGAGAATTGAAAAAGCTGTGGAAATATGAGAGTGAAGCGATAAAATGTGTAGTTGGGTGTTGGAACGGTCCCAATAAATTGGGGAAAGACTGGGGGATATAGATAAGGAAGATGAGACTCCGAATACTGCCTGCTGCAGATCGGCCTAGAATACATCAGAAGAGTCCTGAGAATGAGGAACCTTGTTGACTCATCCAGTGGAATACCATCAGCTAAGCTGATGTGAAAAACTTAAAAGGAGTGATAATTTATATAATATAATATATAATATAAAATAATATAATATAATATATAGGTTGTTCGAACATCTTGTGATAGGTAAGTAGTAACTGTATGTTGGGAGATTAGTGTCATGTTTTCTGGACGCGCGACATTGATTCGGCGGCGTTTGTTGTCAGCGGCCGATATCGGACTTCAAATTCATCAACAAGCCTTAGTAAGTTTCCGCATCTTAGAATTTATTGCCAACATGATAGATATTATTTCTAATGAAAATCAACATTAATGGATCTCACATGGTGTAATGGTTATTAGCAGTTGATTCGTATTAATGAGTATGATTCTCATTGGGCGCCCCATACTTCTGGTTGTGCACGCTGAAGCTAAGCTATAATATATAACAAAATTACTTGGGCATTGCGTGGGAATGGTAAAGTTAGAATTGTAGACATGTTAATGAGATATCGATCCTCACTGAGTCCTCATATACTGGCTTTGTGCGACATTTTATTTAAGCTTGGTAATAATAATTTTGGCACTACGTTGTTGTAATGGTTAGCAATCTAGATTTGCTGACATTGTTAGTGAGTTGATTCTCATATGGGTGCACATACTTCTGGCTTGTGACAACTAAGCTTGTAAGATACTTATGAGCGACAGTTAGTGTTCGCAATTGAAACAGGAGAATTGCAAAAAACTAAAATCGGTGAGAGCATGGTTTTTAGTTTTTGAAAGATTGCCTTATCAGCAGGACAATGGATTCTAAGTATGAATATCTATATAAACGTTTGATATTGTTAATTAAGAGCTTTGCGAATACTTCAATTTGCACAACTTTTTATTCTCTTCCCTACTTTTCTTCTTTTTCATCTTTCAATATGTCATTGGAAAGGTTTAGCATTATGTTTCGTGGCTCACCTTATCTTCTTTCTGCTGCTCTCCTCTCTTCTCTTCTCTCTCTCTCCTCTTCTCTCCTCTCTCTCTTTCTCCTCTCTCTTTATATTTTCTATGTAGCATGTCTTTTTTCTTCTTTCTTTCTTTATGATTAAGTTCACTAATTCGTATCTGCTAGTAAAGGTGTGTGGATTAGTTGCTACATTAACCAAATGGGATGCACTTTCTAGGATTAGGCTATATGAAAGTAAACTTGCTTTAATACCGTTTTCCTTCTCCTATTGACTAGGAGGTAAAATTAATCTGCCAACAGCCGCCGTATTCATGGATATTGTCATAGGAGATGACACGCGATAATAGTTCAATCTGGCAGCTAGTTTGATTTTTTTCCTTAGCGCTTATACTTTGGTGAAGGTATGCATACAATCGATAGATTTCGATCCTACATTCAAATTCAACATGCATTACTACTAAAGCCACAATTGTAAGAGTTTACGCCGCCTTATGCGAAACAGCGGTTATTGCGAATTCAAAGACCATAAAACAAGGCCCGGTTTTTCACATTATCTAAAATCGTAATTCAAGAAAACAATATTAAAATATACAAAGATAACTAACGCAAAAAAAAATACACGAAATACAAATCTAGAATCTCCGAATTAAACTAAACAAAAATCCTGAATTCCGTACGACACGGCTGGCGTCTCCTCTACTCTAGGTTCTTTAATCACCCTGTTGCATCGACTGAACTTGCAATCTACCGTAACGTTGGTGATCCGCACCACCTCAGCTATGGGCAAATATAGGGAAAACTGGACACTTTAAGCTTTGGTGTGGCAACCAGTTGAAAAAGGGACACTGAATTCCCCATTAATGCTTAAAAGTTCTTGTGTCACATCTGTTCGTGCGTAGGTTTAAGTTAGTTGGATTTTACGGCATATCAATATTGGTTATTTTATGCCAAAAATATTTTTATTTTATTCATTCTTGATTGGTATTGAAATTTTTTTTAAACTCAATTTTTAAACACATTTTTAAAAACTCATTTTTCTTATTACCCATAGGTGGGAGCCTCACAGGTACTACCAACTCCCGAGTCAGATTAGACTGGAAGTAATGGCGATGAACGGGTACTCCAATTCCCCACAGTCTAAAATTGGAACTTCACAATCAAATAGAGTTAGCGTAATATTCATACATTTTCCTTATGGTATTAGCGCTTTATGAAAGCAAACAACTCGTCAGATTTGAACTGGATTGCAGAGTTCACTTCTACGGCGATAACTCATACGCCACAGTACTTCCCGTAACTACCGCAAGAGTAACTTGGTGAGAATCTAAAATATTTACGGTGAATGACCCCCACAACTAAAATACAATCTTAATAAACTCTTTGAGAAAGCAAATCGGTGCATGACCATATTAACAGGTTTATTTCGAGTCATAAGTTTACAAAATGGAATAAAAAGCAAAATGCGGAGATACAGAACTTTATATAATGCTCAAGTCGTCGGCTTTTTTTTACTCGAGTTCGTGGTTCAGAATTAGAAGAACATTGCATAAAACAATTGAGATAGATAACATTGTCTGGCTTAGATATGATAAAGGTGGATGAAAGACCATGGGCGATTTGGCGGGTCAGGGAAGAAGAAGAAAAATACATGAAGACGATCAAAGAGATAAACGGATCCTTCGACTGAAAGACAAAGAAATACTAAATATCTACAAGAGAATCAGGAACAATCTTGGTTGAACATTTCACTCTTTGTTTCACCTAACCAATCCACACCACCTAGAAAATTCACAACTATATAAATCTATATTAATGAGATGGACTTGTACCACCATCCGGGTTTGTGGACTGGGAGTAATGGCAATGAAGGGGTACTCCACATTCCCAATCCAAAATTGGAACTTTACCTAAATGCAGTTTAACGTCATATTTTGTCAATTTTTTCCCAGATATCACTAATATATTGCCAATGATTGTTTTAATATTTTAAATAACATAGATAAGATGATGTCTATATATTTAGGGGGTTAGCTCAGTCGGTAGAGCGTTCGGAAACCACAAGGTTCCTAGTTGATACCGGTCCTCGCCAACTCAGCGTATGAGCAGCACAGAGATCTGTGTGGTAAAGTAAGGAGCTGGTGGTAGGCGTGGGGCTCCACCTCAGATGCTAAAACAGTCTCCTTGGTCTAGCGCTATTGAAAAGGGGATAGACTCCCTCGCTGACTGGCTGATACGACTTTAGGCCGCCCCGACGACTTTACTTTACTTTTACTTTATAAATTTATAAGCAAGAATACATTGTGCATGTTTAGTAATATTACGTATATACTAAATAAAAAGTCAAAATTGCATTAGCTTATCTCACTTGTTCTCGGGGAACCCTTTGGGATCTTTTGTGAACTTTAGGGTTTCGGGGAACCCCGGTTGAGAACTCCGCTCTGTAGGATTATCTAATGTTAATATGTAATTCTTAATACCGTGTGATAAAAATGATATATCACAAAGAATCAATGTCGTCTTGTTCATTAATAAGAATTTAAAAGATGGACGGGAAGATACGACGGACCCGATACGAAGATAAAAGAGAAGCTTAATACGACCAGCGACAAATAGAGAATAAAATATTTTGGCATATTAAAATAAAATAAAAATCAATAGAGGAAAAAAGAAAAAGGAAATATAGCATTCTTGAATGAGTCTCAAGCATAAACAAGAGATATTACAGAGAAAGAAGAGATAGAGAGGGGGTGATGTAAAGAGATTAATAGAAAGAGAGAAGGGACAAATATACACCATAATATATATATAACGAATAATTATAACATAATATCTAGTATTAACAAATATATACATATTTATACATACATACATATGTTTTGTAAGTAATTATTTTATGTTAAATTTTCTTTGAAATTAAAAAAAATTGTCAGGGTGCGAGATTACTGTAATCTCGTAGTGGCATTGTAGACATTATATATATATATATATTGTATATATATATATATATATTATATATAATGTGAGAGAGAGAGAGAGGGGAGTCTCAAAACACAATCGTTAATCGAAGTGGCCTATTGAGGTATCAGCTGGACAGTGAGAGAGTCTATCCCTTTTTCGCAAGTGCTAGGCCAGGGTGATTGTTTTTGCGTCTGACGTGGAGCGCCACACATGCAATCAGCTCCCCACTTTCCCGCACAGATCCAAGCCGTGCTATTCATGCACTGAGTTGGTGAGGACCGATATCGAACCCCGAACTTTGTCCCGAAATGAATGTTCTACCGACTGAGCTAAACCGTTTTAGTACTATATAATATATATTATATTATATATATATATATATATACCTTGTGAATTTTAATTTACGGAAGTTTGTTTTTTTAATGATCTGGTCAAAAGGTCCCTAAAGAGATGATAGTGATAATTATCCAACACAAATAGGGGAGCGTTATAGGTTACATGAAGTTTAAGAAGAGAAAAACGGGTTTAAATTCGATATTTTGGCCCCCAATCCCTGATGCAAAATATGATAAAGACATTTAAAATAGCAGAATTGTCTGTGAGGCTCGCCTGGGTAGACATTGCACTACGGGGGTGCCCAACGTAGGTTGATAGATATGTCTGTATTGTTTAGCTTAGAACCGATAGAATTAAATGCAAAACTTTCACGTTTTAATATCTAATCATGGTTTGGCCAAGAAAAATAATGAACGCTATTAATAAGACAACTAGAACAGTGCTTTTCTGCAAAGAAAGACACGCTCAAAAAATGGGTCCTTCTAAGAGAGAACTGTGTTGAACTAGAAAACATTGAAATTCTTTTCTGGCGCGAGGACAAAAAGAAATCGAAGAGAAAAAAAAGTATGTTCTTTTCATTCATTTTACTTTACTCGTTTTTTTTTTTTTTTTTTTTTTTGTTTTTTAGTTTGTTATAAATTTAACTTTTTTGTTTATGGTTGGTTGGTTGGGTTTTACGGCATGTCAACCCAATGGGTTATTTTATGCCGAAGGCGTTTTTGTTTTATTCATTCTTGATGGGTATCATTTTTTTAACTCAATTTTTTAAACATTTAAAAAATTAATTTTTTCTATTTAACCCATAAGTGGGATCCTAACAGGTACTACAACTCCGGGTCAGTGGATCTGGGGTAAAGGTAATGAAGGGGTACTTCACATTCCCGAGAGCTTTAGAACTGGAACTTCATCAGATAGTTTAACGCCATACGCTGAATATTAAGACCCTCAACCATCGCCTTCTAGCACATATATGATAAAAAATGGTTGAGGCTTGCCATAAGGGCAATAGGGCTGAGACAATCATATAGGTAATAGGGCTTTATGAGACCAGCCGATTGATTGGAGTGGCCCTCTCCGACCACCCGTCTAACATAAGTAATGGCCAAAGGGGAGTGTTGATGTCATAGACTGCTCAGCACCGGATTCCATCCTTAATCATCATGCGTCACCACCACTGTCATTGGTTCCATTGGGGAGGGTCTTACCACTCTGTAGAGGTGCAGTCCGCATATTCTACAGCCCCTGATGACAGGGCGGTTTTTTTGTTTAAATCTCTCAACAGATGAGAAAAAAAATTGGAAGGTTTTAAAATATCTAACGGGGATTTTTATGACCGATTATATATCGTGTATGAAGAAGAAAAGAAAACGGAGATACAGTTGAAAAAGAAAATGTATTTAGTCAAGCAGTAGCCACAAGGTGGAGTAAAGAATAGACGCAATTGATAAAGATAGGAGACTTCAAGAGATATAGTCGGTTTATATATATATATATATATATATATATATATATATATATATATATATATATATATATATATTGAACGGAAATAAACAAAGGAAAGAAAAATGCTGAATTGATAAAATAGATTTACTAATACGTGTTTCGGCCAGGAGTTTGATCATGTACACATGTATTCTATTTATCATTATCTTAAATATAAAATAAAATAATAATAATAATAATAATAATAATAATAATAATAATAATAATAATAATAATAATAATAATAATAGAAAACTACAAAATCTTTAAGCATACAAAGAATAACGGCCTTCGTCAGAGTAACATTTTTGGTGTTTGAAATTAAAGCGGTCAAAATACGAAGTTTGAAGTGTTCGAAAAAAGATTTGAAAAACTTTCCACAGCGATAGCGAATAGTGATGTTGACGTCGTCGTCTGCGAAAAGAAAGAACACGGTTAGAATTTTAATTTTTAATGTTTGGGGGGAATTTTTTAAAAATTAAATGAAATTTGTTATTCAATTTATTTTAATTTCAACTTATATATATATATATGAGGTTGATTTTTTTTTTCATTTTTTAAAAATATCAGATTATGTAAAACACTGAAATTTGTGTTTTTGTCTAAATACTTATACCAAAAATTAGATCTTGAACTTGTACCAATTTTTGATGAAATGGCATTAAAGACCGTAGACAAAAATGCAGTGAAAAATCCTCGATGCCAATTTTGCAACATTTGGCAAAAAATTAATCAAAATCTAATAATTTCCGAATTTAAACAAGGTTATCTTATTTTTTATCAAAATTGAAATCCAATGATGAAATTATAACTAAAGTTCAAATAAAATAATCTGCCCCCATTATTGCAAAACCGAGAAGTGGAGCTTCACCACAAACAGATGGTAGCTCGATTGTCATTTACTATCATGATACTGGTCTTACAACAGTACCTCACTCAAATACAATGATGCTAAAACAATCTCCGGTACTAAACTCCATCACAATATTTCCATTAAATTTTCTCACTAAAATTAAAATTTAAAATAAAATTAAAAGTGACGTATATCCAAAAAACATTTTTCTACGTATTGGCCACCTTCTTCAAAAAAGATATTTCAATAGAATTCAAAATGGCGCCCACAAAATGGCGCCTCTTGGAAAAAATACAAACATTTCACTGTTAACTGTTAAATTAAAAATAATCGAAAAAAATAGAAAAACGAAAAATATATCATTGTCCCTAAAAATTGTATAACAAAAAATATCTTTTCAGATAGTGTTCACATGTCTCTTTCTTTAAGAGCTCAAATTACGTAAAAAATAATTAGCAAGAAAAAGGCGATTTAATCCAAGTGAGGAAAAATGCAAACGTAATCATATTATAATGGAGATTCGGTATTTTTCTGTCTGTAACCGAAACGACGTCACTACTTACGTGACAATACTCTCAGGAATTGCCTAAGTTTATCAATGAGTATTTAATTTATAGTCAAAATCACTAATACGTAGAATAAATCTTATTTATTAACGATATCTATAAAAATCTGAGTTAGATTTGCCTCAGAACAGTCCATGTTACTAGTATGTTTAAAATCCAGCAACGTGTCTTATATATAGTGATTAGAAATAAAGGTTTACATGATATATTGTGTGGTAATTTGCATCCTGGTTTTAACAAAACCAGGTTTAATAAATAATTACTTGGTGTTATTAATCTCAAATATTATTGTTTTATTCTCCAAAGTAATAAAATCAATCCCATAAACGATTTTATATAAAAAAAAACAATTAAAAATTAAAATAAATGTAATCTTTTTATATGCGTTCTTATTCAATTTTGTTAGTCTTTCTAATTTTTATATTTCATTACATTAAAATTCATATACTTACTCCCGGGTGGCACATATTCTTGCTAGTTACTTAATATACAATCAATTATGGACATAAGTGATGCTATTGGATTTTACACATCGAGTTTGCGCAGGAACTGCCAATAAATAACATAATTATCTTTTAATGATTTTGATGCTTCTCATGCAAAAAATGACGTCATCATTTGAAATAGATATCCAAAAGTTCTTGGACATCAAACTATTCAAAATGATCTCCTTGTTGGGTCATTGTTATGCTCGGAGAGACAAGGAATGCCTGAAGAAGGCGAGGATACAGCGGCCGAAGCTTTAGGTTTTTATATATTACAAGAGAGATGAGTACACACACCGAAAAATCAAAATAATATACATCAAACGTCATATTAAAAAAAATTCCAACAAATAATACGTTATGCTATATATATGTGTGTATATACCCAGCGCCTCCACTAGGGACAGGGTGTGACACAAGTTCAATGCTTTAAAGCGGAATACAGCTGGTTTTAATTCAGATTTTCCTTCTCCTAGACTGGTTGCTTAACTGTTGTAAGCGAAGATATTTCCCCTACAAGAAAGTTTGACTCGTCAACGAAAGACATAGATAATTGACTACACGAGGGAGTTGTCGAGTAATGGCTAGTCTTGCTACAAAGATTTAATTACTGTTATTAAAGAGCTGCGCTTTGAGCTCAATCTTTTTTTTAAATATTTTTTGTACCAAAAGGGTAATAAACCTATATTAAAATTTCCTCTGGATTTCAATGAAATGGTAAATGTATTGTCCAAGGAAGTTAATGGATTAATCTAAAGCCTGTCTATTATTTTTACTTAATAAACCAAACGAATTGTATTGCCATTTCAAATGTCTTGTTCGGTTTTATTCTGCCATCTTTTCAGCAACTTCAATAATTAAATCCTCTTGGTTGATTTTGATCCTCGCCAGATGCTCTCATACTTGCGCCCTTGTGTCAATGTATGTAGCTTAAAGTCTTCAAAAATACCACAATAGAGATGAGGCCAACAGTCCGAAAAAATCAAAATAATACACATCAAGCCTCATCTAAAAAATTCAGACAAATAAATCGGTAAATATATTGTTCAATAAAGTTAATGGAACAATTAGAAGCATAATTTTGAATTTTCGGACTATTATCCACATTTGTATTATTTGGACTATTGCCCTCATCTTTATTGTTATCTATACAATGTTTTGACCGATGTACGCTCCGGCTTTCGTCAGGCATTTCATGCCGGACTGGGAACTTTTCAAACTTGGGGACCTTCTCTTCGAACTCTGGAGCCTTCATGTCGTAATCGGAAGCCTTCAGGGAATGTCGTTGTGTAGATAACAATAAAGATGAAGACAATATTCCGAATAATACAAATAAAACAAATTCTCATCTAGAAAAACTCAGAGAAATAGTATTGTCCTCATCTTTATTGTGGTAGTTATTAACACAAAGTTTCGGTCGCTGTATCCTCCGTCCTTCCTCATTCCGAAAAATCAAAAGCCTTATTTCAGAAATACAGACAAATATTTCAAAGTATGACTTTTATTTTTACTTAATAAACCAAACGAACTGTATTGCCATTCCTGTACAAAGATAGCAGTACTGAGAAAGTCTTGTTGGGAAAGAGGTGAAAGATTGGAAGGAAGAAAGATTGAAGATCATGGCGATAACACAACAGACAAAATACTAAAAAAGATAGATTCTTTGAGAGGAAGAAACAAGGGAAGGAAGTGTTCAGAACGAGGCTACGATAAATAAGGAGATAAAATATAAATGACGGACGATTTGGTATAAGAAAGAAAACAAAAGAAGAAGACAAATTGGAAATTGGCGGGAGAGGAGGGGGTGCGTAAGAAGAAGAAAAAAGGTACGAAACGAAGATAAAGTGAGAGAGATAAAGAAAGGCAGACAGATTACGATAACTGCAGGCGTGGTCAGCAATGGGACTGACTGCAAAATGGTGTAGGTGGTCAAATTGGAAGAAAGTTAGGCGGGAGGGGGAGGTGGTGGGAAGAGCAAGAAAGAAAACAAAAGCAATGACCGATAATGTGATAAGCTACGGGTAGACCGATATAGAAAACATGGCGGCGACGTGACGTCTGCGAATTGAGATAAGAAACAGAGAAAAAAGGAAGAAAAATGGTTGAAGGAAAAAGGCGGGAAGAAAGAAGAAAGATAAAGAAGAAGGTAATAAAAAGTTCAAAAGGGGAAAAAGTGAGAAAAAGAAAAAGAAAGAAAAAGGTGCGAAGGAGAAAATTAAAAGAAGAAACTTGGAAATAATTTTAAGAATAAGAACGGGAGAGTAAAAATATTCTTCTTAATTATTTGAAGAAGAAAGGAAGAAAGAGAACTGCTAAAGTAAATGAAAAAGAATAAGGAGAAAGCAATTTTTTAATAATTTGATAAAGAAAGAAAGAAAGAAAGAAAAGAAAAAATAATACTAAACTGAATGAAAAAGAAAGTAATGAAGAAGGGAATTGAAGGAATATTAATTGAGTGAAAGAAAGAATAAATGATTGAAAGAAAGAAAAATTTGAAAAAATGATTGAAAATTAGTAAAAACATATATAAGAATAAAATTATGCAATGATAGATGAATGAGTTCAAATAGATAACTAAATCTCCTTCAAACGTCGAATGAAGGAAAATTGTAGAATTTGACCAGAGAACCAGGAAACAAGAATACATTCTTTAATCTGTAACGAAGGTAATACGAAAAGAAGCGGAAATGATGAAAAATTCGGATTGGTGGGAACTATGGAAAATTAATGGAGAGAGAGAGTGGCAGAGGGAGAGAGAAAGAGAGGGATAGAGAGAAGTGCAGAGAGTAAGGTGAGTCTTGAACATGAGTTTGTAGGCAAAAGGAAAAAAAAGATAATATTTAGAAAAGAAAGAAAGAAAGAAAGAATGAATGAATGAATGAATTTATTCAAAAGTAAATAAAAAGATAATATTTAGAAAAGAAAGAAAGAAAGAATGAAAATAAATTTATTCAAAAGTAAATAAAAAGTAAATATTTAGAAAAGAAAGAAAGAAAGAAAGAAAGAAAGAATGAATGAAAATAAATTTATTCAAAAGTAAATAAAAAGATAATATTTATAAAAGAAAGAAAGAAAGAAAGAAAGCTTTGAAGAAAAGGATAGAAATTAAAAAAGGTGTAAAATAGAAAGAAAGAAACAAAGAAGATTATTCAGTAGTAAATGATAGTAAAATATTTACTAAAGAAAGAAACAAAAAAGGAAAAATAAATAAAGAAATTTATTCAAAAACAGACGAAAAGAAAATATTTACAAAAGAAAGAAAGAAAGAAAGAAGGAAAGAAAGATTTGAAGAAAAATGTAAAAGAAGTATGAAATAGAAAGAAAGAAAGGAAAACATTATTCAAAAGTAAATTAAAAGGAAAGATCGCCAAAGAAAGAAAAAAGAAAGAAAGAAAGAAAGAAAGAAAGAAAGAAAAATAACATCACTAGAAAAAAAAAAGAACTTACAAAATGAGAATAGGAAGAAAAAAAGATAGAAAAATAAAATAAAATTTTAGAAAATATTTTAAATCACAAAGGGAAAGGAAAGTTACAAAAAATACATAAAAAAGAATGAAAAACCTTTTTTTTTTTCTTTCTTTCTTTAAATAAATAAATAAGCAGAAAGTTCATGATATCGAAATTGGACGAGTCCGATTTGCGCACGAGAACGTCAATATCGGCCATTATGCTTTGCGCATGCGTGTGGTGTATCGACGTCGAGTAAGAGAAAAGAAGATTTCTCTGAAGAGGGCAGTGAGAAAATCTCAGAGAAAAAGTATAAAATGAATGAAAGATATCTGCATTTGGAGAGGTGTAAAGAAGGAAAAATGGAGATAAAAGAAAAACAATTAACACAAAAGAAATGAATGAAAAAGTGAGAATAAAGATGAGAGAAAAAAAGACAACTTCAAAAGATGAAAGGAAGAAAGAAACGAAACTTTCTCTTCGTTCGTTATCTCCACAATCATTACGATTCTTTCATTGTTTATCGCGTCCATACGATCGACGAAAATGGCGGCCGACAAATGGGATTTGAGCGGGAAAAACAGAAAGGAAAGAAGATGAAAAAGAAAACAGTATTAAAAAAAAGAAAAAAAGAAAATTAAAAGTGAGTAAAAAAAAGAAAGAAGTAAAAGAAAAACAAGCTAAAAGAGAATGAAGAAGAATAAGAAAATGAAGGAAAAGGAAATTTTTAAAAGTAAGTTACACATAAAAAAGGGATAAAATGAAAGAGAAAAAGAATAGACGAAGAGAATAGGAAAAACGAAAAAGGCGACGAAAAAAGGGGGAAGAAAGAAGGAAGTTGAGAAATTGGAAGAAAGAAGAAAGAAGAAAGAAGAAGAAGAAGAAGAAGAAGAAGAAGAAGAAGAAGAAGAAGAAGAAGAAAAGAGGCGACGAAAAAAAAAGGGAAGAAAGATCGTATTAGTGTTGATGTAATTTGGGGGAAGAAAGAAGAAGAAGAAGAAGAAGAAGAAGAAGAAGAAGAAGAAGAAGAAGAAGAAGAGAAGAAATATATTTGTTGATGAGATAAGGTTGGAGTGTGTTGCGATAAGTGCCATATTTTCCGAAAAGTTTTCAAATCAACTTCCCAGATCATTTTCCATTAGGTGCGCTGGGAGGAGAAGGAAAAATGCGATTCCATCACCTGTATAGAGTTACGGAGATGGTGAGAAGGCGTTAGAGTCGGTCAAGATAGGATGTTCTGCAGAGACGCTGCAAGGATCCAATTCAACTGGCAAATATAGCCAGTTCACCAATTGGTAAGAGACTATCTTAAAAAGATAGATAAATAAATAAATAAATCGATACTTTACCTACGTAGTTACCTCCCATGTTCTCCGAATAGTTTTCAATATTTTTCCATATCTCTTATCTTCTTATTATAATGGAGATTCAGGGTCTGTCTGTAACAGAAACTACATCACTGCTTGCGTCACAATACCCTCAGCAATTGCGTAAGTTTATCAATGAGTATTTAATCTATAGTCAAAATCAATTATACAAATATAGAATAAATCTTAGTTATTGAAGATGTCTCTATGAAAACCTGAGTTAGATTTGCCTCAAAACAGCCCATGTTATTAGTGCGTTAAAATCTTGCAATGTGTCTTATAAATTACTAAGAAATAAAGGTTTACATAATATATGGTTTGGTTGATTTGCATAGTAGTTTTAACAAAAATCAAGTTTTATAAATAATTACTTGGTATTATTGAATCTTTAATATTATTGTTTTATTCCCCAAATTGAATTGGTTTCTACATGAAATCACTCATAAGATTGATTTTAATACAAATCAATCGTATGTGGGATTTTTATGTAGGAACCAATTAAAATTTAACTAAAATAAGTGTAATCGTTTTATTTACTTCTTATTTAATTTCATAGTCTTTATAATCTAATATATGTTAATCTAATATAAATCAAATCTAATAATTATAAATTTGATATATATTAATCTAATAATTATAAATTTGATATTATTAATTTTCTTGCTAGTTATTATATTGGAGATTATAAATGTCTGTCTGTAGCCGAAACTACATCACCACTGTCGTCATGATTCCATTTATTAATTAAGCTACATTCTCAACGATTATAAAATAGTGGTTATTTAATTTGAATTAGCATCTTATTTATTAACGATGTCTCTATTAAAGTCTTGCTGAGTTAGATCTGCCGCGAAATTGCCCATATTATTAAAGCATTTGAAATTCTGAAATATGTGTTATATCTCTCTAAGAAATAAAGGTTTACATAGTATAATGGTGGGAATAATTGGCGTTATGATTTTAACAAAACTGGGTTTAATAAATAATTATTTGCTGTTACTGATTTCTAATACTATCATGTTATTCTCAAGTGTATTAAAAACAATCGTATATATGATTTTATATATCTATTCATATTTCTTGTTACGGACTTTCTAAGTTTCGGGGATGTGTGGATGGGACGGATCAATGGCATATCAGTTTATTTCAATGGGTAAAATTGATTTGATATACGAGAAAACTGAGTTGCGATCGGAACAAATTAAACTCGTAACTCAAGGTAATACTGTATTACCTAATTTTGTCAGTCAGTATAGAAGAGTTCCATATTTCTTGTTACAGGCTTCGTAAGTTTCGGGGGAGGGTGGGTGGAACGGATTAATGGCATATCAGTTTATTTCAATGGGTAAGATTGATTTGATATACGAGGAAACTGAGTTGCGATCGGAACAAATTAAACTCGTAACTCAAGGTAATACTGTATTACCTAATTTTGTCTGTCAGTATAGAAGAGTTCCATATTTCTTGTTACGGGCTTCGTAAGTTTCAACTATGATAAACAGTCATTTATAACTGTTTTAAGTGTCTGTAGAGATAAGAAAATAGTTCGCTGAAATAAATGGCGGCCTTAGGTATTTTTTTGAAAACAAGAAGACAAAATGATTTCAAACAAAACTTAGTTATCGCTAAGTAGCAGACCAGCGCCAGTCACAGGCCAGTGGTTTGTAATATGCTCACTTAATGTGATATAGATGGGGGAGGGCTGAGAATGGGAGAGGCTGGGAGGGACGGGGAGATAGTAAGGGGAGTGGGGAAGGGGGTAGAGTATATGAAAGAGATGGCGCTGAGTAGATAAGGTGAAGAAGAGAGATTGAGAAAATATTGAGGAAGAAATAAAACAATGGAAGAAAGAAAGAAAGAAAAAAGAAAGAAAGAAAGAATGTAAAGAGAAAGAGGGGGGATAATGGAAGAAAGAGCGAAAGAAAGAGTGTAAAGAGAAACAGGGGAAGAAAGAAAGAAAGAAAGAGGGATAGAAAGAAAGAATGTCAAGAGAAACAGGGGGAAATAACGGAAGAAAGATAGAAGGAAAAATAAAAGAAAGAAAACTAAATCAATGGAAGAAAGAAAGAAAGAAAGAAAGAAAGAAAGAAAACAAAAACAATGGAAAAGGAAAGAGAGAAAGAATGTAAATCGGGGAAGTAAGAAAGAAAAACAATAGTAGAAGAAAATAAAGATAAGAAAGAAGGAATATAAATGAAGAAAGAAAGAAAGAATGTAAAGATAAACGAACGAAAGAAAGAAAGAAAAGAAAGAAAGAATGAATGAATGTAAAGATAAAAGGAAGAAAGAAAGAAAGAAAGAAAGAAAGAAAGAAAGAAAGAAAGGAATAATGTAAAAATAAACAGAAGAAAGAAAGAAAGAGAAAGAAAGACAGAAAGAAAGAAAGAAAGAAATGTAAAGATAAAAGGAATAAAGAAGAAAGAAAGAAAGAAAGAAAGAATATAAAGGGAAATGGAAGAAAGAAAGAAAGAGAAAGAAAATATAAAAGGAAACGGAAGGAAAGAAAGAAAGAAAGAAAAGAAGAAAGAAAGAAAGAAAGAAAGAATGTAAAGGGAAACGGAGAAAGAAATAAAAGAAAGAAAAAGAAAGAAAGAAAAAGAAAAAGAAAGAAAGAAAGAAAGAAAGAAAGAAAGAAAAAAGAAAGAATGTAAAGGGAAAGAAAGAAAGAAAGAAAGAAAGAAAGAAGAATGTAAAGAAAGAAAGAAAGAAAGAAAAAGGAAAGAAAGAAAGAAGAAAGAAGTAAAAGGAAACAGAAGAAAGAAAAAAGAAAGAAAGAAAGAAAGAAAGAAAGAAAGAATGTAATGGAAACGAATATAATGGAAGAAAGAAAGAAAGAAAGAAAAAATGAAAGAACAGAAATGAAAGAATGAATGAAAAAAATCAAAGAAAAATATCAAATCTATGAAAAATGTGCTGAAATAAAAATAAATGTTATGAATGTAAAATGAAAAAAAAACAAAAAAAACAGCATCACATTATCTATTAATATTGTCTTTGTTGAAATATGTGCTTTATGCAGTTTTGTGTTCTAACACACATACACACACACACACACATATATATATACATATATATATATATATATATATGTGTGTGTGTGTGTGTGTGTGTGTGTATGTATGTATGTATATTGAAGTAAGAAGATTTTCAAAAGCCAGGGGAACGGAATTGGATTCCCAAAATATAGCAGCGAAAATACTTTTTACTAAAGGCCTTTAATTGTATATACATTAAATTTTATTTACACTTTCTATATATATATATATATATATATATATATATATATATATATATACGCGTTGTTATTTTCATCTAATATATATATATAGAGAGAGAGTTAGAAGGGGAAAGAGAGAATATCGGTCATAATTGAAGACACCCCTATCAATGTTTTATAAAAAGTGTTTTCTTCTAAACCAAAAGGATTTTATAATTTCTCATGGAACATTAAACATCACAGTCGAAAAATGACAGTATTAGGTATTTCTAAATTAGCTAATTGTAAATAGCAACATCTATGTAAAAAAATAAAACTATATATATATATATATATGTGTGTTGTGTGTGTGTGTGTGTGTGTGTGTGTGTGTATTTGTTCATATGTTCATATCTACCCACCTATATTAATCTATATTTTTTTAACTATCTCAGTCAATTCATATCTATCTCAATGTGTTCATATCTATCTATCTATCTAACTGACTATCTATCTACCTATCTAACAATCGGTTCCCGCCCAGTCGACTGAGGCTGTAGAATCGGCTGGCTGACTAAAATCATTTCTAATGAAGCCATTTGTTGGCCGTGTGTGGAAAAACCGTGATGCTTAAGGACGGAATTCAGGTGGCTGAGCAATCCATCACATGCAACACTCCACTTTGGCCTTTAATTAGGCTAGACGTGCGATCGGAGAGGCCCCCTCCGACCAATCGGCTTGTCACATCAAGGCCTAGCACCTATATGATTGTCCCGACTCTATTACTCTTATGGCAAGCCCCATCCCTTTTTATCATATATGTACTAGAAGGGTGTGACTGAGGGTTTTAGTGTCCTGGGTATGACGTTAAGTTGCATCAAGCGGTGAAGTTCCAATTCTGGAGCTTTGGAGATGGTGGATTATCCCTCCATCGCCATTGCTCTCACGTCCACTCTGAACCAGAGTGGTAGTACCTGTTAGTGTCCTATCTATGGAGTAAGTAGAAAAGAATGAGTTTTGAAAAAAAATGGGTTTATAAAACGAGTTTTAAAAAAATTGAATACCCAACAACAATAAATCAAACAAAATGTCTTCCTCATAAAATAACCCAACAAGAGTTGGCATGCCATAAAATCTAACCAACCAACCAGCCAACCAACCAATCGATTCATAACTATCTATAACTATTGATCGATTTAAGTTTGTATATCTGTCTATATTTGGTCTTATCTACCTTAATCTGTTCCTATCTATTCAATTATGATCTACCTGTATCTGCCTCACCCCATATATATATATATATATATATATATATATATATATATATATATATATGCACAAAGAAACAAACAAAAAAAATTCTCGCAGCTCTATACATTAAGTAAACTAAATCTTGAATAATATTAATTTTGAATATAGCAGTCACTAGGGTGTCAATAACTCATTTTCCTCCTTCCATTCCGCGCATCCTTTCATATAGTTTCTGTGAATTTCCACTCCTACTTACTCTCACGGCTACTTAGCTGTTTAACCACCTTCCGTGTTTAAAAAGAACCATGAACCCGCTCAATTACATCTACCCCTGATGATGGTACTTCAGAGGGCTGAAAGTACTTGTTAGGAAAACTTTAGTGGACTAATCAACAGACACCACACCGATATTAAGAATTTAGCCAGAAAACTAAAATAATATTGGAAAGAAACTCGTCATATATGAAATATCCTGGACATGGTAATTGCATTTCACTTAGCGCTAATACCCTTGGGAAAGGTATGAATCCTACTCTCCCTCCAGCTATGGGTAAATAGTAGGACAGACTGGGCTCTTTAACCTTGGTTAGGCAACCGGTCTAGGAGAAGGAAAACTCTGAATTTAAACCTGCCGAACTCCGCTTAAGAAATTGACCTTGTGTTGCATCCTGCTCGTGCGGAGGGGTTGGTAAATATATATATATGAAATATCTGTCTTGTTCAATACAGTATTCATAAAAGAAAGATGCTTCCCAAGTATATATATATATATATATATATATATATATATATATAGAGAGAGAGAGAGAGAGAGAGAGAGAGAGAAGGAGACAGAGAGAGAAAGAGAGACAGAGAGTCAAGCAGATAGATAGACACAAAGAGAGAGAGAAAGAAATCCCCGCTTGTTTTTGTTGATTGTTCAGTATAAATCCATATATAGAGAGGTAAACCTATTCGTGTCCTCATACATACGTATTTGTCTAAGTCGTTGTGGTAGCCTAAAGTTGGTATCAACCAGACAACGAGAGAGTCTATCCCCTTTTCCCTAGCGCTAGACCAAGAAGATTATTTTTTGTCTGAGGTAGAGCGCTACACCTACCATCAGCTCCTTACATTACAAGACAGATCTCTGTGCTACTCATACGCTGAGTTTACGAGTGCTGATATCGAACCAAGAACCTTGCGATTCCTAGTCGGACACACTATCGAATGGGCTAATCCCTACCGTTTTTTTTTTGTTTTTTTTTAGATATCTACTATTCATATCTATCAGTCTGTCTGTCTGTCCCTGTCTATTTATATCGATCGATTTATCTATCTGTTCATCGGTTGTATATTTGTGAGAGCCCGTAAAAACCTGTCTTCAGCGACACTTTTGATATACCGCCGTAGGTTGTATCTTTATTCTGAGTCAGATAATTGACGTCATCCCCATCGTAGATTGTCGACTCACATGATTGGTAATATTCGTTAACACACTACAGATAAACGGGAGGCTGTAATCATTTTCTTCGGAACTGATCTCTGATAAGATCTGAAACTGATCTTCTCTGATCTCATCTCATATGATTTTCATCTCTCGTTCATCAGCTTCTATATATTTACAATGATCCATTCAATTTACCATAATAAAAATGAGTGTGATAGCTCTGAACACTATCCTCTCAATAAAGGAGGTTTATATATATATATATATATATATATATATATATATATATATATATATATGGTGATTGCCACTTCTTCACAGAAGAAGGCTATTTCTACAAGTAGTTCGGTTGTGAGCTCACAGAAAGCTCGCGAGTCCAACTTTGTTTACGCACCCTGCCACACATGAGCCCCTTCCCCTGTTCTCCCTATAATGCGACCATACGTGACTGGGAAGCCCAGTTTCCAACAGGCAGACCCTGTCACACAACCTGAAGTTTGGATATATCGATGCGTTTAGGTACTTTTTACTCCCGGGGCGTGAGACTTGCGCATGACATGGAGTTTTAGTTTTCCGCGCACAAGCTTGTGATCCGAGCCACACTCTGCACCTCGCATGGCCATCACAGTGCATACATCTTGAAGGTCTCGGTTGTGGTTTATGACATGATTAAACATGTGACCATGCCCAAATAAATACAGGTTGCCTTGTGAGATCTTTTGGTGGAAGAATGTGTTGCAGATATCGAGTTCGAGTTCAGTATGAGGCTGGAGCAGGTGAAGTCAATTTTTTTTCATGCCTCCCAGTCTATACTTACCCAACGCCGTCCAGGTTCCAAGATCTTGTCTCACTCTGGCGTTAAAATCGCCAATCGGTAAAATTTTAACAGCTTTTGGGATGTCATGATTGACCCTCATCGCTGAAGTGAACTTCTGCAAGTGCCGCGATGTATACTCCGTATCCAGACAGTTCCTTTGCCACGATACCAGTTCGTCGCTCGGTTCCTCCCGATCCTTCAAGATCGAGAAGTGTTCGAACATTCCAGGTGGCTATTGTAGGCCTAGGTTTTTTGTTGTAATATTTTGTTTTCGACCAGCTGATATGAACAGCTGCCAACCGAAGAATGTTGGTAGCTTGATAGGTGAACAGACATTTGTTTAGGTCCCCTTTTCCAGACCCATACCAGATGTCTGGGTGAGCAGTGCTACACTGGGGGCTGCTCAGTCACTCACGACCTCGCCGAGGCACGTTGCTGTACTAACAATAATGCAGCTCCACGAGTAGATTCATAGCTGTGTGCTTCCAGCTTGTCAAGCCTGCACACGCCGCCATTCCTCTACCACCGTTGAACTTGTAGAAACATACCCATATAGAATGATGGTTCTGTCTAAAGAAGAAATGATGGAAATCATATAGAAAATATTATTTATTAACATTATAATTAAATAAAATTGTTTTTTTTAAAGTATGTGTTAATCCCCATGTACCCAGACTTTGTGGACACTATATATATATATATATATATATATATATATATATATATATTATATATAACCTCCTTAAGTCGCTTTCCTATAAAATGGATGCAGCCCTCTCTCTGGTGGCCTTTACATTTATAAGGATGTGTGTATTTATCACTTAAAATACCCCTCTCAGTAGATGACGATGGCCAAGTGGTTAACGAACCTGGCTGATGAGGAATCGATCGGGTGTCCATTGCGGCTGGAGGTAACCTAAAAATGACTTGCCACACTGAAGAGACGTGATATGTTGGAAAACGGTGTCTTTGGATGACTACATATATATATATATATATATATATATATATATATATATATATGTTGTGTGTGTGCGTGTTCATATATATATATATATATATTATATATATATATATATATAACTATAGCCTGGGATAGTCACCGCTTCAGCTTTCACTGGAATGGTGCGCCATGTCTGAAACCTAGGGTTGTGACTGTTCTATTGCCATCAAATAAATAGATATGCAATACCTTTATATATATATATATATATATATATATATATATATTGCTGGGTAAAGAAACATATTCTTCCAGTTTTTCATCCTACGCTCTTACCATTTCTAGATACTGGCGGTGGCATAGGTTCACTTTCTTCAAGTTCTTGGAGTTTAATCCGGAAACAAGCACGTGAGCAAATATTGCAAAACTTTTGACTCACCCTAGAATTATAACAGTCTGTGTATTGTGCAAGAAAATTGTCTCCTTTATTTGTTTTATAATCTTTGATATAATGTTTTGTTTTGTGAGGATTTTAAGCTTTATCAAACAAAAATCTCACAATTAGTTTATTTCTTTTTGTCGTTCCGCTTTTTATATCTTCGAGACTTGCATCATTTTTTTTTTACGTTTCGTCAATTTATTATTTACTTATTTTGTACAGATAGTTTTACTAACAAACCAAAAACGTCCGTTCACTTGAATATTTTTACAACCACTTGGTATCATTTTTTTTTTTCGATGAATTCATTCGTTCCGTCTGTCTCGAAAAATATATTTTGTATCCAACCAAGGTAAGAATCATTCGGAAATTGAGAAAATATAGGAAACTATCAGGATCTGTGGATATAGCACAGTATGATAATTTAGTTATTACAACATTGGATATTTAGTATTATTTGTATTATTCGGACTATTGTCCTCATCTTCATTGTTATTTGTACAACGTTACAAATAACAATTAAGATGTGGACAATAGTCTGAATAATACAAATAATACTAATTATCAAGCCTCATCTAAAAAAATTCAGAGAAATAAAACATTTGATATGTTTACTTAAAAGATATTGCTAAATCGTTCAATATGTAAAGAATATAATAATATTGATTTAACTCTCTCTCTCTCTCTCTCTCTCTCTCTCTCTCTCTCTCTCTCTCTCTCTCTCTCTCTCTCTCTCTCTCTCTCTCTCTCTCTTCTTTTCTTTTTTTTGTTTCCTTCTTTTCATCTTTTCATTATGTTTGATTGAAATAGATTAGCGGTATCATCCCCACTCTCTATCTTTCCCCTACGCTCTTTCTTTCTTTTTTCTTTCTTGTTATATTTTTTCTGTGTAGCGTGTCCTTTTTCTTCTCTTTCATTTTTATAACAAAAACGGAATGGTCCAGTATGTATCTGAGGTGACGACACTCATAAGAAATAAGAATTCAGCGGATAAGTAATTCCAGACAATCAGGATTTACACTTTTGCATTTCATAGAAGAACATTGGTTTAAAAATGATTGTGTTTTTTTTTTTAAATTGAATAAAACAAAACATCCTCGACATAAAATAACCTATCAATTATTCAGATTCGTAGTATGTAAGTAAACAAAGAAACAAATAGAGTAGGGGATGAGCGTTCGGGATAACGCTAATCTGTTTCAATCGAACATAATTAAAAGAGGAAAAGAAGGAAATAAAGAAAAAAAACAGTGAGTGAGAGATTTAAATCAAGATTATTATAATTTTACATATTTAACTATTTAGCAATAGCTCTTAAGTAAACATATCAAATGTTGTAATAATCAAATTATCATACTGTGGTATATTCACAGGTCCTGCTAGTAAGTAATCAACAATTCAGCGTGAAATAAGATCGAAAGAAAACAAGACAGATGAAAACTCTGATTACCCCTGATAATATTTAAGGCAGGGGTTTTCAAACTTTTAAGTCCGTAGACCCCTACAAAAATTTGATTGGCCTATCATAGATCCCCTCCTTATATACACCAGTCCATCTTGTAGTTGTTTTGTTTCAACCATGATGTAATTAATGAATTCTACACAAATGTAAAACTGTCAATTGTAAAATAATCAGTAAAGTAAGCATAACATGTAAAAAAGAGTTGCAAATATTTAATACTAACTTATTAATTTACCAAGGATGCATATTTCCTAATGTGATGGGTGAAGCTGATGACTTTTGATAAGTTCATGAATATTGGGCTTAGACTTTTGAAAATATATTAACATAATTCTTGTGGAATTAATTTCTTCTAATTACTAATAAGGCTTAGTAGTTTCCATAGACCCCATGTAGACCGCCTGTTGCATAGACCCCGGGTGGGTATGTATACCACCTTGAGAAACCCTGATTTAAGGCATTATCCATGAAAGATGAGATAGTGTGGTATAGATCGGGTGTCATCTCAAGTTTTCTTTTCTGGTTTTCTAAATTGGTCACCGAAGAAGTGATCGGCTGAAATACTACGTAGAAAACAACACAATTAGATGAAAGAAAATGTTATATACCCTACCTATGAACATTTATAGGTATGTCCCAATCCTCGTAGATACGGAAGTATTATACTGACTGAGCAGTCTTATACCACTAGCAGTGGTTTACCTTCTTCCCCGCCACTGGCGAGCAATGTATTTGATTGGTGTTATAAGGATTCCGTTTTATTTCCAGCCTCCATTTGGTTATTTCTCATTCTCATAGAAAATCAGGAAGATGATTTAAATTTTCATTCTTTCACTACCTTTTTCTTTTTAGTTTTCTTTTTTTTTTTCATTAACCTTTATTTCTACTATTTCGTTTTCTCTTTTTCTTTTTTTTCAATACTGGGTGTTTCTTCTCTCTCTCTCTCTCTCTCTCTCTCTCTCTCTCTCTCTCTCTCTCTCTCTCTCACTCTCTCTCTCCTCTTTTTTCTAGTCTATCATTCGATGCGCTTCTTTCCTCCTTTCCTTCTTCCTTTTATTATTGATAATGCTAATGACTATTATCTGCACTATCATTTATTTCTAGATTTTTTTCTCATTACTTCTCCTTTTACTTATTACGTTATCTCTTTCATCTTTCCAAACTTGTATCACTTAAAACTGGCCCGAATATTCTTTAATCAAATGCCCGTTTTTCAAGCAATTACAACGTCTAAATTGTATCATTTAAACATGATTGTGAAGAGCCCCCGATAAGCAGTAAGAAGCATCGCCTACTTACACTCAATACCGGAGCTGTTGCTATTGCTACTGCTATTATTAGTAGTAGTATTATTAGTATTATTATTATTAGTTTCACTTCGTCGGCAGCCATCTTTTTTTTCCAACTGTAATAATGCCTCGCTGGTCTGAACAGGCGTCTGTCTGCAGACTATTTCCAGATAGTTATCTCCCTTGTCTCCCACAGTGCCGTACTTCACGCCGCAGGTACTGTTCTTTTCTTATTTCTTTTTTTTTTTTTTTTTTTTTTTTTTTTTCTTATCAACTCCACATCATTCTTATCCGAAATGTGATACACACAGTTCCCTCCCCTGTTCGCAAATTCATATCTTCCACCATTTTCTTTTTATTTCTATTTTATTTCCATTTCATTTATTTATTTATTCGGTTTTTGTCTCGTTCTCTTGTTTTAATTCAAAACAAACTGAATTTTAAAAAAAGATAAAAAAATTTTAAATAAAAAAAAAGAAAACAACAGGAAATTCAAAGATTTTTTTTAAAGAATGAAAACAAAAGACAAGTGTTTGTCTAAAGAACGAAGGAGAGCTAAACAACACTTTAAGGAAATCACGTTATTCTTTAAACCGAACGTCTTGTTATCCTCGTTTATTTGTTTATTTTTATTAAAATTTTCCTGTTTTTTCTTTTCTTTCTTTATTATTAGCTTTTGTAAGTTACTTTATCTCATCGACATTAACTTATTCGATTTTAGTTAATATTTCATTATCCCCCCCCCAAAAAAAAGAAAGAAAGTCTTTTAATTTACCTTATTCTTGAAACCATATCATGTTCTGTCTTCAACATTGAGATGACTGTTTATTCTATTTAAACTATTGTGCTCAATATTCAATTACTCGATTCTTCCTGTTTCTATGTCTATTACGAACGGAGAAAAATATACACACATATATGACCATATCTTATGTAGGCATATAGATATACAAGTTGGCGTATCTGGTGATTCCATATATATATATAATATATATATATATATATATATATATATATAGACACATCATATATACCGACAAAGAAGCATACATAGACTCCATAACAACATCATCATCATAATAATCATAATATACTAGTTGAATATATATATACTAGTTAAGTGTTGATATACTATTTGAATATAGATATACTAGCTGAATATAAATATCATAGTTGAATATAGATAGAAATGTAGAGTCTGCAGAGTGGCTTATTATCGGTATCAACGAGGGAGCCTATCCCCTTTTCGCTCGTTCTAGTCCAGCCAGTTTGTTTTTAACTTCGTGCTAAAGGCAACAAGCTATGGATAAATAGTTGGATAGAGTGGGTTATTTAGTCTTGGTAAGGCAACCGGTAATGGGGAAAGGAAAACTGAATTCAGAGTAGTTGTATGACGTTTAAAAATTCACATTGTGTCACATCCTGCTCGTGGCCGAGGTTTAGCGTAAATACATTGGCTCATCATATCTCTCTCTCTCTCTCTCTCTCTCTCTCTCTCTCTCTCTCTCTCTCTCTCTCTCTCTCTCTCTCTCTCATCTTATCTTCTCAACTCTCTCTCTCTCTCTCTCTCTCTCTCTCTCTCTCTCTCCGCCCCCGCACAGCATTCAAAATCTGCACAAAGCTAATTGATGTAGGTATTTACCGTTCGGCGTACATTGGCGTTTCATGTGTATAGGTTTCCACAAAAAAAACGTCACTTATAAGTCGTCCTTGCTTCTCCATCAGTGTCCAGCATGTCTTTTTCGTCTTACCCGGATGTTTTGTGTGATATGAGGCTGGTAGAGGTACAGCTGATTTTTTTTTTGATACTGCCTTCTAGAATTGTTCAAGATAGTGCACAGCATCTTTCTATTGCTCCCATCTATCTTTTTCTTCAAGCGTTTCGTTAGAGTTCCGTCGTACAGTAGTACTGATCCGGCTACAGCTTGGAAGCATACTCACTTATCAGAGAGATCAATGTCTATATGATCGATAATCTGTCAATAGCAGTCTATTATTTTATTTCTCTGAATGTTTAAGATGAGGCTTGATGATTAGTATTATCTGCATTATTCGGACTATTGTCCCAATCTTCATTGTTATTTGTACAACGTTTCGGCCGATATGCCCTCGGCTTCCTTCAGGTATTTCTTGTCGGACTCGGGAACTTACTCAGACTCGGGAACCTTCTTTTCGGACTCGGGAACCTTCTTTTCGAATCGGGAACTTTCTTGTCGTAATCGGGAGCCATCACGGAACTTCGAACTTAACCCTTTATTTAGTCCACGGGGGTATCCTGTTCTCATTCCGCTAACCATAGCTGGGATAGGAGTTGTGTTTTATTATTTTTCTATGTTACTGCCTCTACTCAGGATTGAACCCGGAATCCAGAGATAACTATCACTTAGAACTGTCTTAACCTAAATACCTTATCCACTAGGTCATGTGTCCAATTGGACTTGAAGAAGGTTCCCGAGTCCGAGTAGGTTCCCGAGTCCGACAAGAAATACCTTAAGAAGGCCGGAGGGCATATCGGCCGAAACGTTGTACAAATAACAATGAAGATGGGGCCAATAGTCCAAATAATGCAGATAATACTAGTCTATTATTTTTTCGTTTCAATCGAATGGTTTGTGTGATAGGGGGCAGGTGACCATACAACTGTTTTTTTATTGGGTACTGATCCTTGTATAGCTCCCAACTATCTTTTTCTCCAAGCGTTTCTTTAGATTCCAAATGGTTCCACCGTACAGTAGCACTGATAGTTTGTGTGATAGGGGGCAAGTGGCCATACAGCTGCTTTCTCATGGGGTGTTGTTTCCACGAATTGATTAAGTCTAGCTTATTTTTCGAATCAACCATCTAAATAAATGTATGTCTATAAAGAGGCGTCAACATGGCGGCCTGTTGCCCAGTGGACACGATAGCCAAACATGGAAGAAAGATATGGGAACATTTTTTTTCTACGCGCATCTTTACACTTCCTACCTCTCTCTCTCTCTCTCTCTCTCTCTCTCTCTCTCTCTCTCTCTCTCTCTCTCACACTCACTCACTCTTATTCTATTTATATGTATTTTGCTGGTCCCCTCTCTCTCTCTCTCTACCACTCTCTATTCTGTGTCCCCTCTCTCTTTCATTCACTCTCTTTCTGCTTTTATGTATTTCGCTTGCCCCCTCTCTCTCTCTCTCTCTCTCTCTCTCTCTCTCTCTCTCTCTCTCTCTCTCTCTCCTCTCTCTCTCACACACACACACACTTTCTATGTATATGTATTTTGCTCGCCCCCCCTCTCTCTCTCTCCCTCTCCCCCTCCTCTCTCTCTCTCTCTCTCTCTCTCTCTCTCTCTCTCTCTAGCATACTCACTCTCTTTCTGTTCATAGGTATTTTCTCTCCTCTCCCCTCTTTCTTGATTTCTTTGATAGATTAACGTTTCTCTTTGTAAACGGGCGTCGCTGTGCCAAGATCTTGAGTTGTCTGATAAAATGTCTCCGACCTGAAACACCAACTTCCGTGTGTCCGGCCTCTTCTCTATCGACTGACTCCCACCCCCCTTAACACTGCGAGTCCGGCTGGAGGGCCATTCGGGGTGTTTCCACTGCGGTGCCTCTACACAACACCCCCTCCCCCACACACACACATCGCGCGTATCTTAATGGAGAGTATAAGATTTGAAAAAGAGTTAATGTTCGAGAAACGAGCATAAATCTCTTTATCGCTAAAATAGAAACGGTAAAAAGATAGATCCACTTATTTACTCACTCACTCTCTCTCTCTCTCTCTCTCTCTCTCTCTCTCTCTCTCTCTCTCTCACACACACACACACACACACACACACACGCGCGTTCATTCACTTATTTTCCATGTATGTGTGTGTTTTCATGTATGTTCACATAGCCGCCAAAGATTGGTGTTCGAATGTTAGTAAAAGCCAATATTTTGAATGCTGATTTTAAAGGCTGAAAGGTTTTCCTCACAAAAAAGATTGACTTACCACAATCCTTTTACTTCTCATTTTATTTCATTCTACGATGTACCGGAAATATATATATATATATATATATATATATATATATATATATATATATATATATATATATAGGCATCATTTTTTCTTTTATGCATACTGTGTTGAACAAGACAGACATTTCCTGTCTGACGAGTTTCTTTTCGATCCTTTTCTAGTTTTTTTGGCTAGCTCCTTAATATCGGAGTGAAGTCTGTTGATTAGTCCACAAAAGTTTTCAAACTTGATGAAATAACTTTTAAAAAATTAATTCGTAACAACTTTTCTCCCACTAACCCCAACAATAAAGTAAAATTAATCATTTATTGCCCAAAATTTAAAACTGTACAAACTTAAATACCTCTGAGGAGATTGTTTCTCTAAAAATGAAAGCACCTACATTGGTCTCCCTGCTATGACTTTGTTAAATAGATCTGTTTGAAATTATTTGTATCCGATAAGACCGTGTGCACAAAAAACTCTTGCGAAACGACTACACAAAGTGTATAATTATCAAAGTACAATGAACGTGATTCCCTAACGTCTGGTCTTAAAATAACCCTAAGCGTTCATGCCATTCAAATCAACCAATCACTCTATCAATCATGATCTGCCAAATGTATTGCGCAATGGAAATTTTTGTAAACCATAAATTACGATACCTTTTTCATAAATGTTGTAAGGGAAGATATATCCCCTACAAATAGTTGGACTCGTCCAACAGAACACATTTAAAGATAAGAATACGCGAGGTTATTCGGAGTCGAGTCACAAATAATCGAGTAGCTAATCATACTGTTAGAGAACTGCGCGTGACTATTATTTATATTCTGTACAACAAGTAATAAATCTTTTCCGGATTTTCAATATTGTTGATTAATTAATTCAGTCACAATAATAAAGTTTCATTAATCTTTTTAACGTTTCAATCACATTTGTACGTTTTTCAAGGTGTAAATTAATAATGAGGTGAAAATGTCGCTTAGTTCCTTCCATATTTTGTGTAAGAAACAATAAATAAATACATACGAATTTTTACAATTTTTTTATTTAAAAAAATGCATGCTGATATGACAGCTGTCACAATACAATTAAAATTGATCTAATTTTTTTTTTTTTTATTTCATTTATTTTTTTTATTTTATTTATTGATAAAGTTTAATATGTTGCGTTTTAATTAAAAAGAAACCAACCAGAAAGAAGGAAACTAACAGAAAAAAATAATAGGGAAAATAAAAGAAAAAATAGCGAGAAGGGAGAAATTTAAACATTAAAAGAAAGAGATAACGATGAAAAGACATTACCAATATTACAAGAAAGAAAGAAAGAAAGAAAGAAAGAAAGAGACAAAAAGAAAGTAATAGAAACATTGAAAGGGAGAGATAACAATGAAAAAAGAAAACATTAATAGAAAGAAAGAAAGAATGAATAAATGGATGAAAGAAAGAGATGAAGAGGGGTGTGGCTTGAAACCATACAACTGTATGCAAATTATTTGTATTGGATAGGAATACTTGAAACCATATAACTGTATGCAAATAATTTTAATTAGATATGAATACTTAATGCCATATAACTGAACGCAAGTTATCTTAATTAGATAGGAATACTTGATGTCATACAACAGTATGCATATAATTTGTCTAAGATAGTAATACTTGATGCCATACAACTGTATGCAAATTATTTGTTTTTGATAGTAATACTTGGTGCCATACAAGTGTGTACAAATTATTTGTATTAAATAGAAATACTTAAAACCATACAACTGTGTACAAATTATTTGTATTAGATAGAAATACTTGAAACCATACAACTGTGTGCATATTATTTGTATTAGATAGGATACTTGAAGCCATACAACTGTGTACAAATTATTTGTATTAGATAGGAATACTTGAAACCATACAACTGTGTGCATATTATTTGTATTAGATAGGAATACTTGAAGCCATACAACTGTGTGCAAATTATTTGTATTAGATAGGAATACTTAAAACCATACAAGTGTGTGAAAATTATTTGTATTAGATAGGAATACTTGAAACCATACAACTGTGTACAAATTGTATTAGATAGGAATACTGTGTGCATATTATTTGTATTAGATAGGAATACTTGAAGCCATACAACTGTGTACAATTATTTGTATTAGATAGGAATACTTGAAACCATACAACTGTGTACAAATTATTTGTATTAGATAGAAATATTTGAAACCATACAACTGTGTGCATATTATTTGTATTAGATAGGAATACTTGAAGCCATACAACTGTGTGCAAATTATTTGTATTAGATAGGAATACTTAAAACCATACAAGTGTGTGAAAATTATTTGTTTTAGATAGAACTACTTGATGACATACAACTGTATTCAACTTATTTGTATTTTTTAGGAATAGAAGATATTACATAACAGTTTGCAAAAGTATATAAACTTATACACAAAAATATAAATATGAATGTATAACGAACGTGATTCCTAAACTTCTTGGCATAAAATGAATCCAGACGGGTTGAGATGCCGTTAAAATCAACCAATCAATCATTTTCTTTTTCTTATTTGCCGAATATATATATATATATATATATATATATATATATATATATATTATATATATAGGGTGTTCGGGAGAAATTTGACATATCTATATTTGGTTATTTTTCTCCGTAGGTTGGAGGTATTGACGCACACTACGCATCATTTAAAAACTTGGACCCTTCTTCATTCATATATGTGATGACAGATAGAATGGATGACTGGAACCCACCTGAATCATGGAAGAGAATAACTTGTATCATGATGATCTGCGCCGGCCATCAAAATAAGGAGATTATCGTTGCTGTCCAATGTTCCCTGAACACTGTAAAAACAATCAGGCATGAACTGGAGAATTGCAATGGAGACTACGAGGCTATGGCTAGAATAAAGCAACATAGCAGACGATCTGATTCCGTTCGTACAGCAGAATTCTTTGAAAATTTGCAGAAGGGGTATCAGGTTGAATTCAGATGCCACGTGGAGTTGCTAAACACTGTAGTCAAGCTCTGGATAATAGGGGTAGCCAATGGTAGGCCATATGTATGGCAGCAGGACTCGGCTCCCTGCCACACCTCTGGTAAAAGTCAAAAATGGTTGTCGGTGAGGTTTTACGATTACACCAGTACCAATATTTGGCCTTCGAACACCCCAGGTCTTAACCCCATGGATTATTATGTATGTGGCGCTGTTGAGAAAGACACCAATCGCCGTGCGAGTATACAAAGCCCAGTTAATCGACAGAATTAATGTAGTTTTTGAGACCCTTCCCAGGGAAACTGTAACATCAGCTTGCTCCAGGTTCCGGAGCAGGATTGAGGCTGTTATTGACAGTAATGGCGTTTATTTTGAGTGAAACTTGTTGACAGTAGTGTAATTTCCGTACCTGTTAAATTTCTTTACAATCCATTAAATTTTGTAGTTACCAAACACTTTTTCTTTTTCTTTATAAAACTGTAAAATTTCTCCCGAACACCCTGTATATATATGACCACTTGGGCAAGTATATATATATATATATATATATATATATATATATATATAGGCAAGAAATATAAGTATATATATATATATATATATATATATATATATATATATAATAGGATCGTGTGCAAAAACACAAGAAAACAGTAAATATAAATGTATAATGTATCAAATTCTCTACAACCCTGTCGGTTGTGGCTTTTGAATACCCCGACTGCACCTGTGTAGAGGGGTAAGACCCCCTCCCAATGGTACCACCTGTTGACCGTGCGTGGCGAGCCGTGATGGTTAAGGATAGAACCCTGGTGGCTGAGCAGCCCATGGCATGCAATACTCCACTTTGGCCTTTACTTGGACTAGACAGGCGGTCAGAAAGGGCTGTCCAACGCTAGAGTCCACATGATAACGTCACCTATGTGTTCGTTCTTACTTCACCAGCAGTGTCCACTATGTCTTATTTTGTTTTGATAATCTTATTCACTGTGGAAGTGGAAAGTAGGTCTAAATAATAAGTAAACCTTAACATTTCTATTTGTGTTGGTTAGTTGGCCAATCAATTCATCTATCAATCGATCGATCTATTGATCTGAAATATACATGTCTCTTCACATCATCCGATTCTTTTATACACAACCAATATTCCATTCTGTTTGTCATTATTTTCTTTTGGTCGTCAGTCGATATTAATCTCCTTGGTCATATCTCACAATCTATCTTTACACTAAGCGTGTGTGTGTCCGTGTGTATGTGTGTGTGTTTTGTGTTTGTGTCCTTGTGCGTGTGTGAGCGTGTGTATGTGTGTGTGTCCGTGTGTATGTGTGTGTGTTTTGTGTTTGTGTCCTTGTGTGTGTGTGACCGTGTGTATGTGTGTGTGTTTTGTGTTTGTGTCCTTGTGTGTGTGTGTCCGTGTGTATGTGTGTGTTTTTTGTGTGCGTGTCCTTGTGTGTGTGTCCTTGTGTGTGTGTGTCCGTGTGTATATGTGTGTGTTTTGTGTTTGTGTCCTTGTCTCTGTGTGTGTGACCGTGTGTATGTGTATGTGTTTGTGTCCTTGTATGTGTGTGCATGTGTTTTGTGAGTGTGCGTCTGTGTGTGTTTTGTGTGTGTGTGTGTGTGTGTCTGTCTGTCTGTCTGTTTTTCCGTGTGTGTGTTTTGTGTGTATGTGTCCCTGTGTGTTTTGTGTATGTGTGTGTCCATGTTTGTGTTCGTGTGTTCGTTTTTTTTGTGTTTGTCCGTGCGTGTTTTGTGTGTGTGTCCGTCTGTTTTGTGTAATTGTGTCCATGAGTGTGTGTTTGTGTGCTTCGTGTGTGTGTTCTTGTGTATGTATGTTTTGTGTCCGTATGTGTGTGTGTGTGTCCGTGTGTTTGTGTCCGTGTGTGTCCATGTGTATATGTGTCTGTATCCGTGTCCGTGTGTGTGTGTGTGTACGTCCGACTCTTTGTGTGTGTCTGGTGTTTATCAACGAAAATTACCTGATACATGTTAGCCCGCATATTTTATTCCCAATTCTTTTTGCATGAAATTTTATCTTCGTCATTTCTTTCTTTTTCTCTCTCATCTTATTTTCAGGCGTTGCTATTCGATAACTTTTATTTTATTTTTAACAACTGACATACTTTAATATACATAGGTATCCATCATCATCATCGTCGTCGTACTGACAGCTAGGATTCTCGTGACACTCACGCTACCCGACCCTATCGGTCACTACTTCTGCTTCCGAAGGATACTTTCATTCTCTTCTCGATCTATCTATCTGTTTGTCTATCTGTCTATCTATCTATTGCTATATGTACCCATCTATTTAGTTATTTATTGCGGTATGTTCAAGCATCTCTCTCTCTCTCTCTCTCTCTCTCTCTCTCTCTCTCTCTCTCTCTCTCTCTCTCTCTCTCTCTCTCTGTCATATATATGTATATATATATATGAATGAAGTAACGACGGGCGCCTCATGTGGAGTAATGGTTAGTAAGCTAGATTCGCAGACCATTGTTAGTGAGTTCGGTTTTGCTGAGGTGTTGCAGGTGACGAATCACACTGGACTGTGAGATGCCAATCTCGCCTGATACTCTCTTAGTGCAACTTACCGAATTTGTCTTTTACGGATTATAGCACGGCCTCAGTATCCACTGATCGTCAGTCCAGGGGCTTTAGAATACACCGATTGCACCTCTGCAGAGGGGTAACATTCACCAATGGGACCACCTGTTGACCGTGGGTGGTGATCCGCGATGCTTAAGGGCGGAATCCTGGTGGCTGAGCAGTCCATGAGAGGAAGTATACCACTTTGGTCCTTACTTAAGCTAGACGGGCGGCCGGAGGGGCCCCATCCGATCAATCGGCTTGTCTCGCTGAGCCCTAGCACCTATATGATTTTCCCAACCCTATTGTCCTTATGGCAAGCCCCAACCTTTTTTATATGGGTGCTAGAAGGCGGTGGCTGAGAGTCTTAGTCTCCTGGGTATGACGTTAAACTCTATCTGATGGTGAGGTTCCAGTTCTGGAGGTCTGGGGAATATGGAGTACTCCTTCATCACCATTACTCCCAGGTCCCATCTAACACGGATTGGTAGTATTTGTTAGGTCCCATCGATTGATTAAATAGAACAAAATGTGTTTAAAACTAATTGAGTACCCATCAACAACGAATAAAACAAAAAACATCTTCGGCATAAAATGACCCAAATGGGTTGACATGTCGTAAAACCCAACCAACCAACCTTCATGAAAGAAATGAAATTATACCAAACATTATAACAAACTTGAACTTTATCTGATAAACTTATCCCTTGAAGTGATTTCCAATCTAACTTAGCAACAAACAACTGCAAACAACCTACTGTCAAAATCAATAAAAATCTTTGAAAAAGACATAACAATAAATTTGACCATC